>CM051498.1:22372380-22427202 GCA_028031935.1 Paedocypris micromegethes | reverse complement strand
CTCTCTCTGTGACGTCAGCATCTCCCATTAAAAAAAAGCTCCGACGGGCGATGCTATACGAATGAATGAATGAAACGATCGGAATGCATATTTTTGCCACTTGCTTGTTAGTCGCCGCTGCCTCGTACTGGTACAGTGAGGAGCTTCTCACCGCCTTCCGAATGTTTATTTCAGAGCGTAGCGGGGACATGCCGGAGCCTGAGGGGACTCGACGCTCACCACAGGGTGTCCCTTACAGCGACCTGCCGCACTTCGTCAACGCCGACGGACACTACCTGTTCTGCCGATACTGGGAGCCCGACAGTCCGCCGAGGTGAGTGGACGTATCAGTGCGGCAGATAAAGAGATTAGGTCAGGCCTGCTGGGACTAAGTGTTCCTCCGCCGCAGCCTCCGCGATTCCCAGCACAGCAGTTCCAAACATCCTTTACTTTTTGACTACGACGTGCTTTTCATCAGTGGTCGTTTAAGAGACCGTTGGTGATGCTGCGGGTTTGGCGTTTCCTGTGTCTCAAGTTCAACTGTCGGTCCACTCAGAAGGGAATGCATCTGTGTTTATTTACTCATGTAGTGATGCAGGACGAAGCCTACTTTATCTGCAGCGTAATTACATGTTATAACGCCATTCAAAGTGAGGTGTGACGAAATTGGTGTATTCTGCTCTTTCAGTATAAAAATGTCAAGTGCAGCTTCCCAGTTTGTTGAACTAGACTGACTAACTTGTAAAACAACACACTTTTGAAATATATGCAGGGGGAGCCGTAAAGATCGATTCTAAGGGACCCCCAATAAAGCCCAAATTCTTTGCCATAGGGCCCAAACATCAGAATCAGAATCAGCTTTAATGACCAGGTTTGCACAGGACAAAAAGAATGATATGTGCTCTGACTACATTTTTGTTCCCTCTTATTACAATTAAGAAAAATTACAGTTGAATTGGTTTTAATGGTAAATAACATAGTGTATTTAAATAATAAAAAGGGGTGGCTCGCTACAGTTGCACATGCTCATTATGAGATGAGCGTGTGCCAGAAATTGCTTAAGGCAAATCCTCATCCTTCCTATTCGCCATATTGACATATCTCCCTCACAAAAAGAAAAAAAAAAAATACAACTCAGCCACACTGTGCATATAAAGGACGTTTATAGCCTGTAATTAAACCTGATCAATTCATGTCCACAGTTTTTACTCCATGGCAACATCTTTACACAACAACATATTTACGCAACTAAGCAAGGAATTATAACCAAACAGGTTTAGCAGATTTGTCCTTTCACACAGTATTTACCACACAAGTTGAAAAAAAAAAAGTGCAGTCACAATCGTAAAAGTTGATAAAGTCACAATGATAAAGTTTACAGAAAGTCTTGTAAGTTTGTACAGGTCTTTCAAAAAAGAATGAAATGACTTGGTCCTACTATATCTCATCCGCCACTCAATGATCTCAGTATCATCCCCAGCTTCACATTTGAGAAAGTAAATAAAACCACATTTGGGAAAGTACTTTTAGCCATAACACCTAGTCATGTTTATTTTTCAAGCCACGTGCAGATTCACACGTTTACTCAGACAGGCCATTTTGCTCCCATAGCCTTGTCACAATTATGTCGAAAAGGTCAAGCTCTATTGCCGCTTCGACAAAGGTTGTTGTTTTGCCATCAGTATTTAACCTGAAGTGGTCATGCTGTGGCCAAGGGGAGTGCAGCGTTACCATAGTTACCAATCTACTTTTGAATAATTTGATCCCCAATGCCTATAATAACAAGTTTTGCTATGAGTGTTTGTCTATTTGTGGTTGCGTGTGTGTGTGTGTGTGTGTGTGTGTGTGTGTGTGTGTGTGTGTGTGTGTTTGTGTGTTTGCATACGAAGGAGCAAGAGCAGTCAATATTGGCAATTTTCTGATGAATAAATTATTTTCTCAATTCAGGTTAAATATTTAGTCAACCTGTGAAGGTTTTGTGATGTATTTACTTTTGAAAACGCAATTAAATATTCTATGTTTATAACACCAAATAAAATAGACGAAAGGTAAACTTGGACGACATTTTGGTGTGAACTCGAGCAACCATAAAGCAGAATTACGTGACGTTTGCTCCAAACCAACCTTTGAAAGTAAACACAAACGTAGTGAAGTGTCTTTTGGATGTTGGACCTCTAGCTAGAGGAAGTGGCATCCGAGGTACGTCTGGCAACACGTTTACATCATGTCCCTGCTTTGGCTTCACATTTATACCGGACAATCTGCCCATCCAGACAATTTGTCACTCATATGCTCGGTGCTGATGTCACTGTAAATGGCCAGACACAGGAAGTGGGTGAAAGTTGAAACGACCACAGTGGGCTATTGTACGACCCCTGCAATGATTGACAGATCGCTCAATAGATAATCTGGTCATTGAACTCATGAAAAGTGAAGTGAGACACAAACGAGCGCAGAACGGTAAATTGGGCCACGCTGGTCGATATATTTCATTTTCTGGTGCCTAATGACTCGGAGAGGAATTCCACTTTCAAATTCTACAGGCTGTCAGTAAAACACAAGGCCACGCTTGATCATCACAGGACAAGACAAAGCACACACTGCTTCATTCCTTTGTTTCGTTCTGTGCCGTAATATTTTTCAATCTTTTTTAGGAATTCAAAAAATGCCTCACATCCTCCGTTATCAGGGTTCAAGAACTAAAGCCTCTTGATCTGCGTATAACCGCAAACACACATGGGCTCCCACGCACACACACACACACACACACACACACACACACACACACACACGCTTCATATTATCATTGTATCATAAGATCAAATATACAGGCCATGGATTGTCAGTTTTAGTAAAATTCCATAGATAAACCCAAATTCCCGACAGATTTGGCACACTCATTTAAGTCCTTGGAGATTTTGTGTAGCCATAATATGCTCACAAAGACTCTTTTTGTCACTGATCTCGAGGTCTTTCGAGTGGTTTAAGTACATTAGCCCCCCAACCCCCTTCCGTGTGTTATTTTTAATAGATTTCGCTGTTCACGCTACTAATAAGTGCATCATGTTTCTTAGTGTGGGAATGTCAGCAGGACGTCTGTGTATTAATATTGCCAATCTCTGTCTCTGTAGGGCGCTGGTGTTTGTGGTCCACGGGGCAGGAGAGCACTGCGGGGGATATGCTGACATTGCTCACAGTCTGACCCAGCATGGAATTCTGGTGTTCGCCCATGACCACGGTGAGAGCGGACTTCTAATCTAAAGACGGAAAGACGTTCACACACATCTGTTTAGACACATCAGTCATTTGAAGTGGGAATTAGACGTCTCCTTGTTAGATGGAAAGTGTGGAGCGGAATATGGATACGCCCACAACTCATTTCTGGTAATTCAACCCAGGATTTCTCCTGTTATTTTTAGCAGATGTTGTGAGTGTAGACAATATGTCTAGAGTGGGAGATTCAACTGTGAAAATAAGAGGAACTTAGACAAGGAAAGTATAAATAAAAAAGCAGGTTCCGTGTGCGCGGAATGCTAAAGATGTCTTGTGGCAGCTCCATGGAAACTAATGATTCACAATCCGCCTTGTGATGAGCAGTTGGGCTTGTGTGAGTGTGTTATTTGACTGTCTGGTGTCTCTGTGTGAGTAATTGGTTCTATTGAAATAAAACAAACACAAGTCCTGCTCCATATTTCTTTCATACTCTCCTCGCATGCGTTCGGTCTTCACATAATCTCTATATAACACATGTTTCTTGTAATGGTTTTCTATTGTTTTGTGTATCGTATTCATAAATGTTGTACATGTTTTTTTTTTTTGTGAAGCTTAAGGTTGAAATTTGTCAGACGCTTTTATCTAAAGCAGTTTATTAGATTAGATTGGATTAAATTAGATTAGAATATATTAGATAGGCTTGTTATTCTCACACGAGAAATGTCTGTGTTTAACAGCAGCAAAAACAAAAAGGAAGCAGTGTACCAAAGACATTAAATACCAGAGAAGAACACCAACAGAATAAAAATAAACGACAATGAAAAAACAATTTAGCAAGAATGAAAACAAGAAGAGAAAAACAGAAATAAATAAATGGTGCAAAAATACAACAGTAAAATAATACAATCAACAGTGAGTAGTACAAATGGTACAAAATATAGAGCATTGGAAGCTATTTGTCATAAAAGGAAATAGTAAACAAAGCTATACACTAGACAAAAGGTAATGACAATAAGTAAACACACAGAAAAGGTCATAAAGAAGATACTAATTGGAATGGAATATTTGTTCCATCAAAGAGCAGCTGAACTATAGGAAGATCTGCAGAGGAACTACTAAGTGAACATAGACGACATGAGGGAATATAACCCTATAGCAGTGAGCAGAGGTGGGATAGTTCAGTACTAGTAATAATTTTGGAGGTCAAGGTGAAGCTTTGATCTTGACCCTAGCGGCAACTGGTAGCCAGTGTAAGGAGACAAGTAGTGGAGAGACATCCGTCCTTTTTGGTTTATGGTTTTGATTTTGTTCATTGGTTCTGATTCAAACTCAGAGGTTTTGTTTTTGGAGAATAAACTCTCTCTCTCTCTCTCTCTCTCTCTCTCTCTCTCTCTCTCTCTCTCTCTCTCTCTCTTTTAGTTGGTCATGGTCAGAGTGAAGGCGAGAGAATGAACATCAAAAACTTTCAGACTTACATCAGAGATTCTCTTCAGCATATTGATATAATGAAAGGACGCTACTCAAACCTGCCCGTCTTCATTATTGGTCACTCTATGGTAAGAGTTCTTCCTGTAGTAGATTCCTGTTGTACTGTCCCTATATTTACTCCTGTCTTCAAGTAAAAAGAGTAAGAATTGTGTAATTACAATCATGTAATCTGAAATCGCAAGAATCAATTTAAAGAGTGAATATTTGAAGTATAGTATTCATCCTTGAGGCTATTTAGAAAAAATATTGATCCAATCAGTGAAATGTGCATGTTCTTCCTGTGTTCTTGTGTTCTCCCGTGTGCTCTGGCTTTTATCCCACAGTCCATTGTCCACAACTATGCATTGTGGAGAATGGAAAATGCTAAAATTACCTCTCCGTTTGGCTGTTTCTTTACTATTGTAAATTGATGTTATTGCTATTTTCAATTACAACGACTAATTTTATTTTATTTCAAACCATAGATGAAGCTCATAATGAAATATTTCAAAAGTCTATCTTCATTGTTTAAAAGTCAGAAGGACTGAATGTTATTTTAAACTGAGAGCAATATTTTTTTTTACTTTGATTCGTTGTAGGAACAATAGTGGAATCAATGTGAGTGAGAATACACATTGTATTTTTATATATCTTTATTATGAGGAGGCTATGCCTTTGTTTGGCTGCCAGCCCAGCCTGCATTTGATCCACCTATCATGGATGGATGGATAATATATGGATCTGTAGATATTTTATTGATGGAGATGGATGCTGGATGGATTGTTGGATGAAGAGGCCAAAGAAATGTGCATAAAATATGTCACCATTAATCTTTTTTGACTGTTACACGGTGTGCAAATATGAGTGTCTTGGTAAAGTCTAGACTTGGTACTATCTACTGAGCCCCTCTGTGTTCCTCTCCCACTAAATAATGAAATATCTTATGACTGACTTTAGCTGCGCTCCAATGTCTCAGTGTTCCCTTGCTTGGATTGACCCATTTTCCTCCATCCCTAATACGTTACGTAATTGCAGTCTGTTTGGTCTTTATATAATCACGGCCTTAAGTTATTTAATAAGTTAGCAAAACATTTCAGTAGGTTTTCTGTGCCTGTGTTCCTAAGGTGACGTGGAACGTGGTGACGTGGAAAAGAACGAATAACTTATTAAAATAAAGCGTGTTCAGCTCATAAAAGTAATTATTTTGAAATGGAGAACCGCCAAGTTCTACATTTGTGCCTTTCACTCAAGAGCTTGAGACTGTTCCAGGTGTATTTCTGGTTTTAAACCACAAATAGCATGTAAAATTGCCCAATCTAACATTGTCTGAGCGGTGTTGAAAAGTTAATTTGAAGATCTCTGAATTTTCAAATAGACGCTTTATAATTTAGGTGAGGCAACCTCATAAAACCAAGTTAGGACGCCTTTCTCCTTCATTAACTTTCCGTGATTGTAGCTCTGTGCATATCAATTTTCTCTCTGAAAACGAGTCTTTATAACTTGAAAAGTTGGCCACCTTTTAGAAATGTGGTGGGAACCGTCTTCTAATCTCCTCCGCTTTTGATTATTGGCTCTATGTCATGAATATTCATCACTTGGATTTTAAAAGAAGTAAAGTGAGATTCAGACCACCTCTAAACTACAAATAAGCATCTTTTCACCCAGAAAAACCACATACAGAACTGAGTGTGCTGCTCAGCGTCACCCCTTCTGGTAGACATGTGTATTGCTGCTCTAACTGTATATGTTTATGTCTCTTTAGGGAGGGGCTATTTCCATTCTGACCGCATGTGAAAGACCACAGGATTTTGCAGGAGTGGTTCTTATAGGTCCCATGGTTCAAATGAATGCAGAATCCGCAACACCGTTTAAGGTAAAGTAAGCTGTTTATAACACCTGCTGCCCCCTGCAGGTAGACTGATGTAAATAATCTTCCATTTACAGAGAAAAGTGACAATGTCTGAATAATTTGGATATAATATTGGTGAAGAATAAAAATTATGTCTAATGTTTAATACAACTTATATAGTTAAAAGAAACGTTGTTGTTTAATGCAATGTTTAACTCAATTCAAATTCTTTACAGGTTTTCATTGCTAAACTTCTAAGCCGCTTGACTCCAAAGCTCTCTCTCGGAGCGATCGAGGCGAAATATGTCTCACGGGATCCCAAACAGGTACAGAGGAATGTGTGTGAAAGGTCCCGAGCAGAAGTAGGCCATGTTTGGGTGTGGAAACTTCTCAAATGCCACGTTATAGCCAGGATTAGAATGAATTTATGATTGTCTAACGAATGCATAACTGTTGTTTTTCAAAGCAGCCTGTATCTTGTTCACCTGTCCTTTAGGTGGAAGCGTATGAAAAAGATGAACTGAACTATCACGGAGGGATACGCGTTTCCTTTGCGATGCAGCTGATGAACGCTGCCAATCGCATCGAGAGAGAACTGCCCGACATCACATGGCCTTTTTTCCTTCTCCATGGCGACGCAGATAAGCTCTGTGACATCACAGGCTCCCAGCTAATGCACAGGGAAGCCAAGAGCGCCGATAAAAAACTCAAGGTGAATCGGGCCACAAAAAAAGATCACAAACTTAAACTACAAGACCGAAGCAGGAATATGAGCTGCACGGTTCTGCTAGCAGATGTTTCGAATGTCACAGGATAATCCGATCCAGAAGTTCTGTTTAAGAATGTTCCACCCGTGATCTAAAAATAAAAGTCCTCCGTCGTTTCATACCAACATGTCTGAAACCAATCTGTTTCTGTGTTTGTGGTGAACAGGTGTATGAAGGGGCTTATCACGCCCTCCATCATGACTTACCTGAAACCATCGAGTCTGTCCTTCAGGAGATGAGCTCCTGGATCCTGGAGAGGCTTCCAACCATCGATGGATCTTAGTCGTCCATCACCAAATTCAATTTCCTGAGCTCTGCGTTCCATCTACTATCCCCTTACTGACATTGGGATGTCAGGCTGCACTACAAGCCAATTGTTTTAATTTATTTAAGTGATGTTATTCATGTAAGGTCATTAGCAGTTGACCTTAAGGTGTTACTAAGCATTTATTATGGAGAGCGTATCTTCCCCATGCGTTGGCACCGCAGGCCACGGCTCCTGCGCTGCTTTGGTCATTGTCATGAGGAATATAATTGACCTGGTTACTGTTAGTGCTGAAATCTCCTTTGTGTTGCCAGGGTAATAATACAGCACTAATTTACGTTTTCCGATGCCCAGTGTTCATTCGAGGTGCAGTGCTGCCCCTTCTGGCGGAAAATAGAACTGCACATCGATGTGAACGCAGTTACCAAGGCAACTCGGTGTATATTGCTTATGGCTAGGTAGAGAAACAAGCCGAACAATTCAGAACTGAGCAAAAAACATGGCTCTACTGTTTTGTCTTTACAGTAAAGTCTACTGTATTCACAATGCGATTTAAAACCGAAGCAAAAACATCTATGCAGGAGATGCCTCGCTGTACACAGACGTAATTACACAAGTTAGATTGGTTTGACTGTTCCAAACGTCGCAGACTGTTCCATTTTTTGGGTACACCAGGTCTTTTCCGACTTTGTTCATTTACAATTTTTTTTAATGTGTGATCTGATTTTGCTCAGATGTTTTTCTTAATTTTTTTTACAGTTGTTCCGTGTGACTTCTAATTGAATTGCTATGTTACTGTTAAAACGATGGCTTGTTCACACTAGCGTTTGACCTCACAGGGTGATGGAAAGATCATCCTGGGCTCTCGTGGGGTTTGTAGCTCTCATGCAACTATCAAATCATAAAAGGTCAATTTTCTGAACCAGCTTAACGTTGGATGTGCCACGGACTTGCTTTGAATGAGACAAAGGGAGTTTTGTTACACAGATCTGTTTGTAATTCTCAAAGGCTTTCATCAATGGATGCGTTCGATGAAAGGTTTTTTAGTACTGAATGTGACACACAGGAAACATTTTGTTTCTCAAATTGAATTTTCTATTTTGTTATTAGGATGGTTGAATAAGTTAGTGATACTGTGACATGTGAGCAAAGCTGAAGAGCCCAGCACAAGACTGTAAATAGTGTTGATGTGTATAAGAGTGAGTTTATAAAGAGACTTTATATTGGGGTTTTTATTTAAACGCTTTTTGTCATTAGGTCTAACGAAATATGTGTGGCATGACAAGATATGTTTTTTAGAACTATGTTAACAAAATCACATCATGTAAGTTGAATTTATGTGACTCAATGTCTGTATTTTAAAATCTTCCTGGTGTGGAAGTGTTCAAAAGACCTAGATCTATTGAGATTCTTATTATATCTGGCAATAATGTAGAATTATTTGAAATGATCAAATTTTTTCTGCTTCACTAAAATGATTTTTTTTTTTTTTTTTTTTTTTTTTTCAAAAAGGGTGGGATGTCTGACTTCTAATGCTGTAGCGTGTGTATTGATTGACAAACATCCATGTTGACTAAATTAGATTAACTAAAAATAAATTGTTTAGAATAATTTGACTAAATGTGAAAATAAAATTTCAAGTTGACAGATTGTATTTCATTTTTTTACACTCTCATCTGTTTTCTACCTAAGATGATGTGACGTGGCTTTAAGTGTTTTTGATCATATGAATGAGACAGTCCAGCTAAGCCTGCAGAATTCCCTCTGATGGACATCTGAATGATCACACACACCTTGAAAATCAGTTAAAATCATTCTTATTCTCATCATCAGTGAAAATTAATTATACTGAGATTTGTTCCAGAAAAATATATTTTTAAGTCTATTAATCCTAAGGGAGTGTGTCCCTGGTTGGACATTTGCCCTAGTTTAACAAAGAAACCGTCCTGTGTTTTTTGTTCCCGACTGTTGGGAAAATGAAATCTACGGAATTAAAGGTTTTGATGGACAATTTTGAATTTAGATGGACAATATAATTTTTTTGTTAAACAAAACAATGTATTACACCTGGAGGGATTAAATTAGCAATCCAGTAAACAAGGGAAGTCCCCAAATAAGAGTGGGTTGTTTTGTCCGGTAGGGGGCGCCGTAGAGGCTTCGAGGGGAAGACTTGACTGGGGGATTTAAATGAACCTTCTATGTGTCCATGGCAACGGCTTTACCTACGACCTGAATGGAGACCCGAGAATAGATCTAATGCTCTATTTTTACTGAGACACCAAACAGGAATATCCCTTTCTTAAAAAAAAAAAATTGTAATTATTGTTAGCAAATTATGGTAGTCAACGAGATTTTTATTCTTTGATCTTTTTAGTGAACAATTTGTGAATACTGTGAACATATCTCATCAAGACAAAGACACGCAATGTTCTCTAGAAAAGCTTTACATTAACTTTCTTTTCGTTTCGGCGGATCCTGCTCTTCCTCGCGGAACACGTCTTCTTCACCTACTTCCTAAATCTCACACGCTTCTCGGGTGAGAGGCGGGGAAACTGTGCTAGGATGCGTCTGATTGGTGAATCTAGCTGTCAATCAAGCCATTCAGACCCGCTCTCGAACTCCGTGACCGCGCCCCCGAGCGCACACGCAGCGGTGGAGGAGACGAGATCGCACTCGTCTTGTTCCTGCGGTCTTCTTATCGTACCGACCGTAATTTCACTTATTCATGGCGACATTTTCTGGCGATCATTCAGGACTGCGGCTTTGACAGCGACGGGATAGAACGCCGTGTGCGAAAGTGGAGTTCCGCACAGTTTCTCTCGTGCCTGGAAGCGTGTGCGCGCGCCGGTATCGTCGGTCGTTTCTGCGGGGGACCGTCGCGTGCTGAGCGGTGACTGGTGGCGCTAGTCTCGTCCTAAACACTCGACGGGTCGTCCCTGCCGGTTCACCCGGTGTGGCTGTCAACTGAACTCAACCCGGCTCGGCCTCGCATCGTTTCACTCCCCGACGGCGACGACATCCTCCGCTGTAGATCTCGAATCATCTGACGCGTCCGACGACCAGCAGAACCGGAGATCCGAGGAAGAAAACGGATAAAGACACGCCAGCCTCCCGGTTGTTGTAGTTAGACGAAGCTGTCACACATCCCGTGGAGATCGCGTCTGATCGCGCGGCGAATTTGCATACATAGCGTTGTTTAGCCTCCAGCGCTCGGCTTAGTCTTATCAGTTTATCATTTATTGAGCTCGCGAGACAGCGATACGTCAAAGCTGTCTAAACACGCTTTCTGTTAGGCAAGGCCGCGTCTGCTAACTCCGATAGCTGCCTTGCTAACCACTGGATTTTGTCAGCTTCTAATCTTATTATCGGCACTTTTTGACTTTCATTCAAAGCACATCGGTGCCGTAACGCGCGGTAGATGAACGGCTTCCGGTGAAAGTTCAGCGCACAGTTCACAATCGTTGCCGGGCGGTTTATTGAGCAGGACGCAGGCGAAACAGCTGTCAGCTTTTATTTCGGTTCCCCAGTCTCGTTAACACCCACATTGGGGGGATTTAGAAGGAAATAATCGCATGTGCCGGGCTGGTTTCGGTTGACCTTTGCTTCCAGAGAACCAGCTTCCAGCTCTCCATCCCCTGGACCCGCTGCATGCTGTGATACGAGAGCCTGCGTTTTGTTTTCTTTTGTGCCGCGTTAGAACAGCGAGACGTATCTGAAACACACCCGGTGATCCGACATGAGCATCGAGATTCCCGTCGGTCTGACGGAGCTACTGCAGGGCTACACCGTGGAGGTGCTGCGCCAGCGGCCGCCGGATCTCGTGGAGTTCGCCGTGCAGTATTTCACGCGTCTGCGGGACACTAAGAGCCAGGATGGATCTGGGGCAACCGCCAAAGCCGGGGGGAAGGGGGTGATGTTCGACGGCGAGCCCATGCAGACCGAGTCGAACGGCGACGAAGATGACGAGGACGATGACTCAGATTTTGAGCGTGAGTGCATCATCTTTAAATCGCGTTGATGGCTTTAAAAGATGATTAGTGTTTGTTTTAGGGGCAGTGGAGGCCGATTGAGTATTTGCAGGGCTAACAAGGGTGTCGGATTACCCTTATGATGGGTAACTCAAGGAACGGCCTGATCTGGCTGTTTCCATGGTTTTCCTGGAGCTTGCATCCTTGCAGTTGATTGACAGGTTGACAAGTGGCTCGCATACGGCATCCCCTGCCACCAGGAGAGCTTTCACCCGGTGCATGTGGAATTAAGATGAGCTGGGACACACTTAGTGGCATTAATATTTATGGCCGCTCATTTTTGAATAGAGGACAGCCGTGCGGTGTTATCGTTATCGTTCGTATCGTTAGCTCCTTGGTGCTCTGTGAATGGATGCTGCCTGGCCATTGAGAATGCTAACAGAGATTTTTCATAATGGAGAGAGGTGCGCTTACACATCAAAGCAACCTCTCTCCTTCCTTTCATGTGGAGCCGAGCGAGCAGCTGCGGATCCAGCCCGGAAAACCTAGCAGATTTCACTGAGAGATGTTTTTTAATTCAAAGGAATTTCATTGAGAGATTTCTCAAGCCGGCATTTCTTTATTTTTGTGAAGGAAGAAAATCCTAATCTTGGCCAGGTGGAATGCAGAGGAACGGTTTCAAGTGTACACAGGGATTACCAAACATGCACAAATTGCGTAATCATATTTAATCAACCCGTGTATATGTCACGCTTACGTGTATTGTACTGGATTTAGCTCCGGTCTGAAAGCCGTGTTGTTGTCACAACAGTTGAACACTGGCTAGAATGAGGAAGTTCTGTAGAATTGTGCTCAGGTCCGTCACTGGGCTTGTTTGTGTAATGTTTGACCTGGCCGTTCCACTTCCAGAAATGTGAATAATTTGGTAAATGATTCGTTTTCCGATTATATAGTCAATGTTTGTCATCATTTTGGAACATTACAAAGCCGTTAAAGTGAGTTGATCCGTGCAATAAACTTGTTTTATCGCCACAACTCTTCCGAAAATCCAGGAATTCGAGCATGTTTAGACACAGCGTGAGATTCTTCACATCCCAATCTGCTTTTAATCGCACTCCTGCACTGAGAAATTCTTGGAACAGCTTGCGCAAACATTTTTAAAAACATTATTACTTTAGTTTTAAGAAAAATGTATTTGCTAAAAATAACCCATCACATTAACTTTGTAAAAAGTTTGTCCAAATTGTTACATTTGATTTCATTTGATTAAATTGATTTCAGTAAGTGATTTTTAAGTTAATATAAAGCTGTAAAATAAATTGTCTTTAGGAAAAAGATTGCTTATATGGGAGGATTTTTTCTTAGCAAACATTTTTACAGTGTAGTATCATCGCAATCAAATTTACTTTCAAGGTTATGTGCGATCGCTACAAGGATTTAACTTGTTTCAAGTCAGTGTGAATTGTTGCGAGTAAACTTTGAGTTGCTTTTTATCAGTGTAGTATTTAAGGTATTTGTGTACTTCTCTGCAGAGCTGGAAAGGAACTTTTACTTGAACGTTCTGAGTCACTATTTCACCTTTAACATTAGAATGTAAAACAATGATTTACGCAAATCCATCAGCCTCATCAAAGCATCTCACACTAATCCCAAAAACATTTTAAAGGGCAAGAGCACTTTTGATTGGCCAAGGACTTTTGGAGCATCCGTATCTTTCAGGTGTAGTGGATGTTGTGTATTTTGTTTAAAGTGGGTGAATCAGAGTGGAACTAGACTGCCACGCGGGCACCTGGACCACCCTGACATTTTGTGCTTCGCTAATCGATGTTACATTGTTTGTGGCGAATGGGATTTGATACACTGTGGACCATGCTCATTAACAAAGTTTGTGTTTTACGTTTTAAGCAGTGTGGTTGTTGCTTATGCCAAGTGTTGTACTTCTAAAACATATTGGCATGACTATAAATACATTTTCTGCTCGCCGAGAACAGCTATAGTTGTAGTTTTAACAGGTCAGCGTGTCTGATATTGGCGTATTGTGTAGGTTATTGTGGCCTTTATAGACCGATGGCTTTGTGCCAGTCGCTGTATGAAAATTGGCAATATTGGACATTGGTTTTTACACTTTAAAATGTAATAAATGGAACCTGCGTTCCTTATTTTGATGTGTTTATCTAGGCGTGTCTTCTTTCTGATCTATAGATTCTGGACTTTAGAACTTCCTTATTCTGCTAATGTTGCCGTCAGCAACATAGTGACAAACTCCCCGGAGGCTGTTTGTTTTTCCCACCCTGGTCTTCTGTTTGAAGACCAGCAGAAACTAGTTTGTGTTAGGACAGATGGTTTTAAGTCCTTTTTTAATTGATTTGTCCTCTATGTTTGGACAGCGTGTGGAAATTCTGCATTATTAGTTATATTGTGTCCTGCACAGATTTAGTCATATAAATCGAATCGATCGTTCTAACCCCCCCCCCCTCATTTTTTCATTAAAAGTATTTTTTTTGTACGTTTTTTCCTCCACAAACTGTTGAACAAATGACAAGCACACTGCATTGTGCAATGGTTTGCTCCTTAGCCTTTCTAAGAAGTGTGCGGGTCAGTCTGATTAGTTGTGATGGCTCAAGGAGAGGAGGTCACTGGGACAGCACCGTAACCAATGGAAGGTCTCTGATTGGGAAATGTATATTTGATTGGATGAGCTGTGTCCTTCAAAGGACCAAATCAGCCAATCAGATAGGACTTGAAAGAAGAGACACTGACCTCATCCAGTCAGGCCGCAGATTAAGTGGTCTAATGGCCTTGTCTAATCTACCACAACCGACCTTGCTTTCTAATGGTCATATCATACACACACATGCAGATTAAAACTTTTGTAGCCTTTGTAGTAGCCTTTTTGTTTTTCTCTCCCCTCTCCCACTTTCATTGTTTCCCTCTCTTCCGTTCCATCCATCCATCTCTCTCATTAAGGAGTTAAATTCACAGGCTCTGAACTCATCCGCACTGCCTTATAAGGTCGACAGAGAGAGAAATGGAACGCTGCTGAAAGATAGACAAAGTTTTTACAGGATGAGGAAAAAAGAGGGGCTCACGGACAGAAAGATTGATGGCTTGCAGCAGGACGGGGTGAAGGAGAAGGCAGGAGGCTTCAGGCCTGGTGGGATTTTGTAACCCAAACTGCTGAGGATCTAGAAATGCTCATGAAAATAAACCAACACAACCACCAAAGGCTCGTGTGGTTATCAGCTATTGTGCTCAAGTTTCTACAGTAGAAAAATACTTTCTGATAACCAGATATTGGCTTAAACTAACACAATTTCTGGTGTCATGGTTGTCTATCATTTTAAAGAAGCAGAAAAGTTTTTTCGCTGGCCAGCTTGGTTTGGAAGTTGTCGTTTCTTTTGGCTATAACAACCATGTAATATCAGTGGGAATGGTGATTCTTTATAATTTCACTGTAATTACATTGTTATAATCTATGTAATTTATTATAATCATATGTTTTGTTGCAATTTGTTGAAAGTTTATTATAGTGTCCATCTCTGAAACCCTGTGTGTGTGCGTGTGTGTTTGTGTGTGGATCGACTTGTTTTCATAATCTGTAGGGTGTATCTTGTTTTTAAAGCATGTATGTTTTCAGATAGCACAGTTCTGTAGTTTGTCGATGACCGTCACATGATAATGAGTTCAGCGGTGACATATCATTCTCACATACCCTGTTTGCTGTTCACACATACTTTTTAGATTTTCGCGTCTCTTACTCTGGCTAATATTTTGCCAGCAGTGACCGAGTGATAAGACACACTGAACCAGTATCAGAACTGACAGGCCTAGTGTTGTTGGTGTGTGATCTTTGATTATATAGAAGGTTTGAAACAGTTACATTATGACAGTGTGAATATATATATTTAAAACATTTATAGAGCAGGAACTTTTAATAATTATTTTTTTAATTGTTATTCTTTTTATTACTTCCGTTCAAATTATAATTATAAACGAGCAGAACATTCATTATAGTGTGTAATGTTTCATTTGGACAACCATGTGTATAATCTAGAATGCATAATATGTAATACAGCTATGTGAATAATATAGAAAAAAATATATTATACAGCTATATGTAAAATATGTAAAATCCTACTGTTTGGTGCGGATTATCTTGTAAAAATTTTGAGAACATGATTTGTGTTACACAGTCTTTTAATTTTTTTTTCTTTGTTGGTGAGACACACACACACACACACACATCTAAAAAGACATTGATCGATCCGTTAGCGATCCTGCTAACAAACGTTAACAGCGCCTCACCGGGTCAATCCATTCCCGTTCTGAGGGCGGGGGAGATGGATGGAACGCTCCGTTTCTCAGCTTTTTATAGTCTTAATAGTTTCAGGACTAGATTTAGAAGTTTAGATTTTGTCTAAGTAAAATAAATAGATGCTGGTTTATAGATTCAGTGAGGTTGTTAAAATAAAGAATTAAGATTTTTATTATGTGATTGAGTTTATAGGCCGAAAAATGTTTTTATTTTTGTTCAGTGTGCCATAATTTGAAAACACAACTTTCACAGATATGCATAAGATATTTTTGTAAGGATTGGTTTTTCCTCTGTTCCTGCATAAACACAGAGGAAGCAGACTTTATTTTCAGTGAAAGGGGAAAGAAAAAAAAAACTCAGGCTAATCTTGACATCAGTTCTCTCCGGCTCTGGGCTGGTTTTCCTTCCTTTCCGTATCCCTCGCTCTTTCCAATTTCTCTCTCTCTGGTTGCCATGAGCGAGTGAGTGGGTGTGTTTAGGGGGGACAGTTGTTATAGCGATGAGGAGGTCTTGTATTTTGTTGTCATGGCAACTTTGGCCACTTGATATCCCCTACACGTGTCGAACTGAAGCTCTCCATTTCACGACGCTTCACACACTCGTGCACGTTCTTCCTCGTCTGGGTGTCGAAAGCCAGTGAGTCATTTGCAGAGAAGTGGCAGCACAATCACCTAAACCGAACGCCACCAGTCCAAGCATTTCACATCTAGGCGCACGTGATGCTGTGACGCGAATCAGTTCAAACACGTTAAGAGCAAAAAGAAGCTGTGGAGAAGTGACAAGTTATTGCGATCAGGACTTTCTCTCACGACCTCAGATAGCCACACTTTTCATGGATGGTTTAAATGTTTAAAAGTGTCAATACCCAAAAAAGAAACACATTATTTTGGTCATCATTTTGACCTAAAGCAGCTTTGTGAATTTTGTAGCATTTAGATTAATCAAACTAAATAAAATATTTTGGATACAATTGTATTCATTTTATATAGAATTTGTAACGAATCAATTAATATTAAATTAATAGTATAATGATTATACAAATACTGTATAGATGGACTTGTTTGTTTATATAGATTTACAGTTAAAAAAATATATTGAAAAAAATTATATATAAATATATATATAATATAATATAAATTATGTGTAAATTATATATACAGTATATATAATAAATATTTATTTTAAGATAATCACACTAGGACATTTTCACTATATTGTGCAGCTCAATTGTGTTTTATTTCCTTTGGAAAGAACATGTTGCTGATACTCCAGGGAGTGGGATGCTGAGATATGATTGCGCTTTACACCGAAGAGTTAATAGACTGACGGATTTTAACAGCTCAGCGAGAGGAGAAGGGTTTGCAGACCTGCAAGGTCCTCCAGAGTCATACACGCACACACACACACACACAACACGTGCGCTCCTGTAACTGGTACAGCCTGTAGGACAGGCCTCGGACTGACCTTACTGAATATTTAACACACCCACACGGTTACTCAGGGCGCCGCGGAGATTCAAAGGCCGAATGTGATTATTAACATTGTCTCGCTGGTGTGGAACAGAAGAGTCTGCACATGTAGTAACAGTCTGTGTGTCTCTCTTCTCAGCTCCTCCCCCCAGCAGATTTAACCGGAGAGTGTCGGGTGAGTTTGCTTTGACGTCAGAGCACTAATCATGTGGTTTAGTGTGTGTGTGTGTGTGTGTGTGTGTGAGTGGCAGATAAGTGTCCTGCCTCTCTGTCATTTCCTCTGTTTTATGGTAATTACATTGCTTCTCTGCCTGGATGCACTGTCCACAGCTATTGTGATTCTCTAATGTTACAGAATTTGTTAAATGTTTTGTGATAAACAGAAAACCTAACAAACAAATCATCAGCAGCATTTTTATATATTTATTTATTTATATTAGGATTTTAATTTCACACTAATGTAATGACATTTTCAATTCATGTATATAGACATTAAAGACATGTGTATAGATGTTAAGTGTGTTGTCTGTGTGTGTACGTGTATATTTACATGTAATATTATATATATATATGTATGTATGTATGTATGTATGAAATTAAAAGTTTTTTTTTTTTTTTTAAGTTAAACAACTAAATGTGAAATAAAAAAAATTCTGTGTGACATTTATGTGATTGTTTTATGTGTGTTTTGTGTTAATTAGTGTGTGTTTTGTGTTAACTAGTGTGTGCGGAGGCCTTCAACCCGGATGATGATGATGAAGACTCCGAGCCCCGAGTCGTCCATCCGAAAACAGATGAACAGCGCTGTAGATTACAGGAGGCCTGCAAGGACATTCTGCTTTTCAAGGCTCTTGATCAGGTACACACACACACACACACACACACACACACACACACACACACACACACACGAGACCTATAAACCGGTTAACTGCCTTTATTCAGACTGTATGTACTGTATATTCACAGTATATAGTTTAATCAAATGGAAATGTTGATTAGACATTCATTGCATTTTATTACAAATTTATTTCAGCTGATTTGATGCCAATATAGTAATATTACAATAGAAATAAACGGAAAATGTGTTTGGGATAATCTATTGCTGTAATTTTTCAAGGCCGTCGATCAATGTTTTTAATTTATTTTGTACGGATTCATGTTTTTTTTTTATTAAGACACTTGATGTGTGTTTTGCATATTTTCATAAATTGACTACACTTTACCCACAAGTGAACTTTGCACACATTTTGTCTACAACTGTGTATTTTCATACACTTTAAAACCGTTATTGACGCACATCTAGCTTTCCTGAACTGTGTTTTGTGGCGTTGTGTTACAGGAACAGTTTTCACAGGTGCTGGACGCCATGTTCGAAGTTCTTGTTAAGCCACAGGATCATGTCATAGACCAGGGAGATGATGGAGATAACTTTTACGTTATCGAGAGGTGTGTGTGGGTATTTTTAATGTGTTTTTATTTTCACTTCCGTTAAATAATTGTTTTGTGTGTGTGTCTGCAGAGGTGTGTATGATATAGTGGTACAGAAGGATGGTGCGGGATGTTGTGTAGGTCAGTATGATAATAAGGGCAGTTTTGGAGAATTGGCCCTTATGTACAACACTCCACGAGCCGCAACCATCATTGCAAAAGAAGACGGGGCCCTCTGGGGCCTGGTAAGTATCTGAGGGATCTGACAGCTGATTTATTGCTTAACATTAGCACCACCTTGTGGCCATGTAGTCAAAACGCTATAGATTAGTAGGTTTGCTTTCATAGTACATTTTTTATTTCGCTGTACAAAGTTACATTGACTAAAAGATTATCTTAACTTAATTTTAGATGTTAGCCTTTAGATTTTAGAATTTAATAAACTAGCACTAAATATAAGAAAGATAAATAAATAGATGTGTGTGTTTAACTTCACTACTGTCTTTTCAGGATTTTTTGTAGTACATTTTTTATTTCATCGCACAAAGTTACATTGACAAAAAGAATACGTTAAATTCAGATTTTAGACTTTAGATTTTTTAGTTTTTAGGATTAATACATTAACACTGATTACAAGATAGAGAAATACACGTGTGTGTGTGAGAGTGTGTGTTAATCTCCACTGTCTCCTTCAGGACCGGGCAACGTTCCGTAGACTCATTGTAAAGAACAATGCCAAGAAGAGACGAGTGTATGAGTGCTTCATTGAGTCGGTCCCGCTTCTGAAATCACTAGAGGTGAGATGGAGGCTTTATTGTTTGGCGTGAAAAGCAAACACGGAATTCCATTCAGTCACTCGAGAAAAGGTTCCGACTTGCTCAAATATTTACTGTTTTCCTTCACAAAGCTGTCGGAGAGGATGAAGATCGTGGACGTTTTGGGTGTAAAATCATTTCAGGATGGAGAAAGAATTATTATGCAGGTACAATTCACAAACACGCATAATGACTAGAACATTTTATATGGTATGACCAAAACTGTAAAGTGGTTTTAAATGTTAAACACATTCATAAACCGTCCTGCTTTTAAAGTCATATAGTTTTTAACTATAGAGAAGATGAAATATTTATATTGTTAAGTTTATCCATCAAGAGATTGGACTATTCATTCTTTTGAAGTAAGGTTTTATGTTGAAATGGCACTGATTTCCAAATAAACAATCAATCTTTATGGAATAATATATCAAAAGCTACAGTAGATGTCCACACAGGCTATATAAGCATATTTTAAAAGTCTGAATTCATGTTAAATTAATACGTAAATATGGGAATGCATTTAAATTTCCTCCATAATGGCACAGATTACCTGTAATATTGCTTTTTTTTTTTAAATGCGACATTTTTATACAACATGACGTGTCTAAAAGCCTTTTGGTTCTACTACAAACACGTCTCTTTCATGTTTGTGTGAGTTGAGCGATTCATAGACTTGTTGTCTGTTGAAGAGCTTTAGCGGTTAAAAGCGTCTGACAGCAAACACACACAGACTGGAGTTATTACAGCACTATAACAACCCTGCGTCATGCGCAAGACCGAGGCGTTCATTAAGCTTCATTATTTGCTTCTCTTTACAGGGCGATAAGGCTGATTGCTTTTACATTGTGGAATCTGGAGAGGTGAAGATAATGATGAAGAGCAAAGTGAGTCTTTGTGTTTCTAAAGGCTAATGGTTTTTTTTCAGACTGCTTGTTTTCACTGGTTCAGTTTACTGATAGCACACATTTAAAGACAACGGAAGTAGCAATCAAAATACTGTATACGTATGAAATGAAAATAATCATATTGAGTATAACGAGTATCAATAACTGTAAAACCAAAATACACACGATGCAAGGAATTGCAAAAAAAACGGACCATTTCAAATGGAGCTAAAACAAACCAGGCAGATTTGAATAAAGCAAAGTATGATGGGAAATTCTGGAAGCCGCCATTGCAAAAGCCTGATCATCCTTAGTATTAAATCTGACCGAGGGACTGAAAGAACTAATAATTAAACATAACAGATCTAGAATTGGACTGGTGGGTGAGAGGATCACAAATGCATTGAGGAGCACAACTTAATTTCTATACGGGATTTTACCAGTAACCAATCATTTTTTTTGTTACCGGCAAAAGCTCATGTTTTCTACAGCATTTTGATCCCAATTCAGTTGATCAAGTGATGATTTAGGAATTTCCCAGATAAAGCGAGTTACAGTAGTCCAGCCTCAACGTTCTACAAGCATGAATTAGTCTAAGCATCTTCTTGAATGTAGCATTCTAGCTTATTACTACTGTATTGATCAGTTACAAATTGAGGTCGTTCAAGTTTTGTAAAATGTATTTGAAGCTGAAGATGCTGCTCTTCTGTCCCACAGACGAAAGCAGACAGACAGGACAACGCCGAGGTGGAGATCACCCGGTGTAGTAAAGGGCAGTATTTTGGAGAACTTGCTCTCGTCACCAATAAACCACGAGCTGCCTCGGCCTACTCCATCGGAGACATCAAATGCTTGGGTGAGTGGATGTGTGTGTGTGTGTGTGTGTGTGTGTGTGTGTGTGTTTGGTTCCTAACAGCTCCGAGTTTGACGCGTGGCTGTGTTTCAGTGATTGATGTACAAGCCTTTGAGCGTTTGTTGGGCCCGTGTAAGGAGATCATGAA
Source organism: Paedocypris micromegethes (assembly GCA_028031935.1). Lineage (NCBI taxonomy): Eukaryota > Metazoa > Chordata > Actinopteri > Cypriniformes > Paedocypris > Paedocypris micromegethes. Next base: position 22,405,779 of record CM051498.1, on the reverse strand, counting down.
GAGGAACATCGCCCACTACGAGGAGCAGCTGGTGGCTCTGTTCGGATCCAGCGTTGACCTGAGGGACTGAGGCAGAATGGCCGTGCCTTACACACACGCTACACAGCTCATTGGCTGCACACACACACACACACACACAGGACATTTTGTAGGCACACGTACATTTTTACATGCACTCGTGCTCCAGCCACACACACACACACACACACATTTTCCATTGTGTCAGCTGCTCAAAAACATTACCAACACACCCGCTGTGACCCTGAACCACCACAGCCGGGAGTGAGCACACACACACACACACACACACACACACACACACACACACACACACACACACATACACACACACACACACTTACACCAAATATCCCAGCCAAGGACCCATCCTTTCTCATGGTCACTTGCAGTCTCAACAAAGAAAAAAAAAGACTAGATTAAATAATTTGTTTAAAAGTGGAAAAAAAAAGAAATATCTTTCAATAAAAAAAGCAAAAAAATAGCAAAAATGTAAAGTTTTAGAGCATTTTATGACAATGCAAAGCTTTGATAAACCTGTTTAAATATGAATTGTTTCCTTCCCCGCTGTTGGTGCATACACGTTTTTGCTGGTGGTTATCCACAGTGATGCATTTTCTCACTTAAATTCAGTATGTTGTCTTGATTATTGTAATAATTATTATTATTATGACAATTTTTTTCTGTTGAAAGTTGATTCACTGTTACACAGCCCCGAGTTGAAGGATGTAAGACCGAATCTAGTTGGAAAACCCTTTAGTTTCACCCTGAAAACAAAATAAAGCCGACAGTTTGGTAAACCGCTGAGATCGCGATTGATTGTGTGTGTGTGTGTGTGTGTAAAGGTGTAAAGGTGTGGTCTGTGATTACAGGGACTGTGCCATTTAAATGTCAGGAATCAGTTTTGTGTTTGTAACCTTTGAAATGGAGACAGCTTCATTTATCTTTTCAAGGCATAATGGGACATTGCAAGATGCAAGAAAACCGAGGGTTTCAAAATCGACCAGTTGTACTTTTAATAAACTTTCAATAAATCCGGGTGTCTAGATTTAATTGGTGGGATGAAATAAAGAACAAATGAGTTATTAGGTTTCTATAAGACAATGTTTAGAATTATCTATTATAAAATTGTAAACAGTTATATTATAAACAGTTCAATCAAGTTTTTGTGTAGCATATAGGATTATATTATATGATATTGGCTGTTATTTGAAATGGGATTTGTTTAGAAAAAAATGTTGATTTGTAGCCTTTTTTATTTAACGGGATCAACATCACCCATAAATAATGTTTATGATTAAGTGTTATTGTTTTTGAAAATGTGGAGACTCAAACCGTGTGTGTGTGTGTGTGCGCGTCAGTCAGTGCAAGTGCAATACTCGTCCTGCAGGGGGCAGTAAATAAGCTTGAGCTGTTAAACGTTGCTGTGAGTGTGACTGACGGAGCAGAAGAAGAAGATCTGCCCAGCCGCGATAAGTCGTGAAACATGTAGGTATTGCACGCAGAACACGACCATGCAATTTAATCCCAAATAAACCGCGCGTAAATGTAGTGTCAGATGAAGCACTTGCGCACCGAGTCTTCTCACTTTCCCGACTTTTCGAATCGCATGGTGCTCACCCGATGTTTTGTGCTGAAAAATTGGTGCTCGCAATTAATAGTGTCAACCAATTTGAAAAAGTTTTGACCAGTACTGGTCATTAACCCAAGCTAGTTTTACTAGAATATGCAACATGCAACAGCGTCTTATCTGTGTTGTGTGATCTGTGAGAGTTGTTCTCTCTGTCACTCGTTCCTCTTTTGCATTTCACACGCTTCAAACACAGACGAGCTGTTAAAGTGCGTTTCCTTTTCTGTTGACGTGGAATCAGACTATTAATCCGCTTGCAACTGCTGAAATAAGTCTCTTCTGGGTCTTTTTCTACCTGATTCGGACTTTCAGTCGTTTTAACGTTAGCTGAAGTTCCGCGCGTGTCCCGCAGGTGAGACGCTAGTAACCGCTTTTTCGCTGAATCCGGTTATTTAATGCATTTCACGTGTGCCGTTATTTAGAATTTGTTGTCATTTAATATATTTGTTTGTAACAAAAAGAAACCTTTCAAACTGTGTCTTGAAAATGCTTGAATCAGAATTGGGCGCATGTTTGATGCGCGTGCGTGGATCATTTGCATGCATTTAGGTTGGTTTTTGGCTGTTGGATTGCGCTGAATTTTATTGCAATTTTAAGACATAAAGTACTATTTGAAACATGGCGGTACGTTACTCTTACGACCAGTCTGTGTGTGTGTTGAAATCAACAGGAAGCTCTGGACCTGATGTTCAGTGTTCACAAAAATACAAGCATGGGACAGTTTTATTTATATTTGAAGTAAACTTTGAAAATCATACTATAGCATTTTCAATATTTAATTATTCTTTTTCAAATTCCCAGACATAATACATTTACCTATAGCTATGGATCATTTTTTTTTAAACCCTAGAACAGGGGTGGCCAACCCGTGGCTCTTGAGCCTCATGCGGCTCTTTAACTAGTTTCATGCGGCTCTTCAGGAGCTTTCACGTGACATGAGTCAAATATGCACACAATGTTAACTGTTGAAAAATAACTAATATTATCATGTTGGTGTGGTTATTTTCATTAAACCTGGCTGAAACCTGTGGGGACCCAAAGCATTTGGGCATCTGGATGTAGTTTTGTTTTGTAAAGCCCAAGACTTGACCTTTGCTGACCCCTGCCCTGTGTGCAGGTGCGATGGTGATGCGTGCTGTGCAGTGGTTCGAATCCAAGCTCTTCACGAGCGCTGGGACCTGACAGACGCTTGTGCGGAGCTGCTGAACGCCCAGTGGCAGCGCAGCTCGGGCGCTCGTGTCCACTCACTGCGCCAGTCCAGCCAGAACTATCCTGTCTGTCTCCTGCTGCTGAGGGAGGAGGAGGTCATAGGCCACGCCCGTCTGTCTCGGGTCCTCGGAACCCACAGTCTGTTTGTGGAGTCGGTGGTGGTGTGTGGAACGCTGCGAGGGAAGGGGTACGGGCGTGTCCTGATGGAGGGGGTGGAGCTATACGCCAAGGGGCGGGGCTGTACCCGACTGTGCCTAACCACCCATGACAAGCAGCACTTCTACTCCCATCTCGGCTTTGTTCTGTCCAAGCCGGTTCAGAGTGTGGGAGTGTTGTCTTCCATCGTGCCTCTGGAGGTGCTCCACAAGTTCTGTAGGTACTCTGAGGATGATGAGAATGGAAGGATGAAGAAAGTCGGGGGGACGTTGTTAAACTCCACTAATTCGGTTGTACCACCACCTCCTCCACCTCCCCCCTCTGTTCCTCCTCCCCTCTCTGCTCCTCCTCCTCCCCTCTCTGCTCCTCCTCCTCCTCTGCCATCTTCCTCGTCTTGGACCCCCGTGATTCAGACTTTGGAGGAGACTCCATACACTGATTACAGAGGTCTGCCCATATTTTGGATGCACAAGGACATCTGAAACTGTGTGTTCTTTGGACTATAAGACGCACCATCAAAGCACGTCTAATTACTAATCATCTTTTTAACATGGCACACTTTTTTTACAGAACATACAGTGCACAGTGAATTTTAAACTTTTTTTAAAATGTAAGTGCGCATTATAGTTCAGTAAGTACAATATTTATAGTTATATTTCAGGGAACTGTTGAAGAACTATCAGCCAAAATGTGCCTTAACACCGACGTTGTGTTAACGGGTTCAAGGTCGAAAGCTTCGAACCCTTAGGATTTTGGGTTTAATTTATTGAAACTGAAACTGAAGAACTTTGTACGATGATGTAATTTAATGTTAAGAAATGTTGAATTAATCGATGTAAACTAAATGGAACAAGCTCACAAATTCTATTTATTTGAGTTATAAATACATTTACATTTTATTTTTTAAAAATTATTAAATGTTTGATGAATTATATTAATGCTAGCCTTAATACGTTTACACAGTGTTTGAATAACACACAAACACATACATTCAAATGTTTGTTGGACATGACGTTACCAAATCACTTGAAGACCCGAATCCCTGTAATTGCTGCTTGCAACTGTATTTCAACCTTTATTTGTATTGTTTAAAAGTAGTCTTTTCCGTGTAGTTCTGTTAAAAGTGATTTTGTAAGAACATGACGTAACTAAACGTCATCAGTGACAGTTACTGAATCTGTGGCTTCTTGTTTCAAGATTTTGTAACTGTTTTGCTGTTGTCCGTTCAGTTGCTCTGATACAAGTTTATACAGAAAATTAAAAAGAAATCTTAATTATTCACATCGTTATTGAGAACGAGTGAATTGTGGGACAGCGGAGAGCATAATACAACAGGTAATAAAGTCCATTGTATTCCTCAGAAGTACAGTTTTTGGATTTTTTTTTACGTGGAAGGTAAACGCTTTAAGTTGCAAACTTTCCTTGTTAATTGCGGAATCTAATTTTGCAAACAATGTAATTCTTGTCTGTAATTCTTCATCTGTATCTTCGTCTTCTCTCACAGATGCTGCAGTAAATTTCACAAAGTTTACGGTTTAATTCTACAAAGTTTACTGTATATTAAATCAGATTAGATTTTTCTTATATCAAAAATATTGGTCTAAACGTTTAAATTATATTAATGAAGATGTAGATTATTAGTTTTAATTAGTTGTAGATTAAATTATTTTTCAGTCATTTATAAAAGTGAAAAATTTTGTGAGTTAATGACAATAAAGCAGCAATAAAAAGGCAAATTCAAATTGTCTTGGTGGAAAAAAAGCCAATGTCCATTAGATGCATTGTTATTCTTTCGCATATAAAAAATAAACTAAAATAAAAAAATAACTAGAGAAAAAAATTATTTCATTTTATAGATACATTTTAAATGATGTAGAGAAACGAATGTTCATGTCTGAATGAAAAAGCAGGTGTGTGTCTACATTTTGGATTGTTTGCTCTGCGTTGATCAATAGTTTTTAATATTTTTAAGCTTTCAAATAAGAAAAAAACATCACAAAATGAAAAATCCTTATACAGTATTTATTCATCTTCTTTCAGGCATGAGTTTGGGATCGTTTGCGTGCCGTATTTTTTCCCTTTTAGCCATTTTGTCCTCCAGCAAAACTGTTCAGAGTACTGGGAAAGAGTCTGTGCTGGACCAGCAGGGCTTCTCGGTGGTCTGGAATGTGCCCACGTCACGGTGCCAACGGAAGTTTGGTGTCTCTCTGCCACTGAGCAAATATACAATCATCCATAATCCAAAGCAAAGATTTATCGGCCCAAACATGAGCATATTCTATCAGCGCCGCCTGGGCTTGTACCCCTACATCAGTCGGAGCGGCTCTGAGGTCAATGGTGGGCTTCCACAAGCGGGATTCCTGAGGGCTCATCTTCTACTGGCTGAAGAGCAGATCAGGGACGTTCTGAGTCCAACCTTCAGCGGATTAGCTGTGCTGGACTGGGAGGCTTGGCAGCCCTTATGGATGTGGAATTTCGGAATTAGATTAGTATATCGGGAATATTCTAAAGAACTGGTCCGGTGGAAACATCCAGAGATGTCGGAGGTGGAAGTCAAATCCAAAGCTCGATCTGAATTTGAATCGGCAGCGAGAGCGTTTATGGAAAAAACTCTGCATCTTGGAGTTCGACTTTGTCCGAAAGGCTTCTGGGGATTTTATGGGCTTCCCAGTTGCTATAATAGCCACGGGCGAGAGGACAGCGGGTACACGGGGCAATGCCACAATGGCACCGAGAAGCTGAATGACAGGCTGGCGTTTCTATGGCAACAGTCCACCGCTCTGTATCCCAGCATATATTTATGGAGCAAACTGGCCGGGCACACACAGGCTCGGCTCATGGTCCGGTACCGGGTGCTGGAGGCTCTCCGCGTGGCATCCCAGCATTCACCCGGAAGTGCAGCGCTGCCCGTCTTCCCCTACGCCAGAGTTGCGTTCACACACACCTTGACGTTCTTAAATCTGGTATGTACTCCAAACAACAGCTAGTTATCTTGATTTAGTCTTTTGCTTTGCTTGAATGTAATCATTCCTATGGAAGAACTTTTATGAACACTTAGTTATGAACTCAAAATTCTGACTTTTAGCTTCAAAATTGCAAATTATAAATTCTGATATATGACTTTGTTTCCCCCAATTGTGAGAAAGTGTTGAGGTAATTTAACCGATGGTTGTTACAAACCAAGGAAAACTGCTCCAAACAACAATTTGCTAAAACACGCTCTTTGGACAAACAATTTACGCGCATCTGAGCCAACAACATGCAATTATAAAAAAGCAGGTTTGAGTCTGAGTTTATAAATCACAATTCTGATTTTATAACTTGCAAATCTGACACCTTAACTTGCCAGAGTTTAACGCTCCATTCAGAGATTTAAAAAAAAAAAAAAAAGTCCAATAAAACTTTTACAGGTTATAAAAAAAAAATCTCAATTTTCATTTTACAGCAAAAAAAAAGTCTCAGAAATGGGCTTCCATAAATTCCGGTGTCAAACATTTCAGATTAAAGGTCATGACTGAAATGTTAGTGCGCTCTTCTAAAGTGGGTCTTTGATGGGCTTTCCTCTGGATCCTAGATTAGAAGTTTAAAGGACAGTGGGATTATCGTGCAGTATAACCAAAGCTAAGAGTGACTTTACACTCTACATCTTGACACTGAATCTGATCTGAAAGGCAGATTGATGTAACCATAAGTCTCAGGTTTTACTTTGACTTTACTGGTCACATCAATGATTTTCTCTACCGTTTCATGTCTCCATGCTGGTGTAAATCTCCGAGCGCTGTGTTTCTTTGCAGACTGATCTGGAACACACACTGGGTGAGAGCGCCGCTTTAGGAGCAGCAGGAGTCGTTTTATGGGGTGAGCTGAGTTTCTCCAAATCGAAGGTCAGCATCTCTTTAATGGCGAATGATTCACAAAAGCGGTTGGTCTTTGACACCACTCTTCACCTTCTCTCCAGCGGCAGTGTGAGCGTCTGCGTCAGTACATCCAGTCTGTACTGGGAGACTACGTGGCTACTCTGCAGGCTGGAGTGAGGAAGTGCAGCCAGAGAGTGTGTAAGGGAAACGGCCGCTGTGCTCGGCGAGATCCACACTCGGGTCACATGATACCTACACGCCAAACCGACCAAAGCTCAACCACTGACCTGAAGTCTCGCTTCAAATGTGTGTGTTTTGAAGGATGGAGTGGAGAGCAGTGTGAAAACCTGAAGATATAATGTGTGTGTGTGGAGCAATTTTAACATTTATCATTTTTCTGTCAGGTATGAGTTGCCCAAACAAACTATCCAGTGTAAAGTAAACTGCATTAGGCCATTTGTGTGGCAATATTTTTTATTAAACATTGTGGTCTTTGTAAAAATACTCATTTAGATTAAAATCACTAAAACTCCATCAACTCTGCCGTTCTTCTTGTTAAGAACACATCACTCATTTCCTCCAGAATCATACAACCACACCAAGTGAAAATCTGATCTACCTGATCATGTACAGTATTCTCAAGGTCGCCACTTCACATGCTGTGGCTGCTGCTCGCTGCTGTTGGAGACGTGCAAGCGTTTGTGAAAGGCCATGTCATCAGACGCTTCCTGTTGCCGTTGCAGGATCTCTAGAAGTGTGTGGAGTGCACTGCTCTGCTGGACTGGAGGGAAGAACAGATAAGATGTGCAAATTACACGAAAAACTGTAACACAACCCGTTTTAAGTAATAGCCTTGGTGGGCATTTAAAAAACACTTTGTGGTAGCTAGAAATCTGTTAACAAAGCTCAATTTGCTTTTTAACGCAGTTACATACACATATACACTTTATTTTGCTGGGCACTTGGCAGTGATAGCCAACCTATGGCCCGCGGGCCGAACCCGGACCCTGTTATTTCTACATTGACACATACTTTTTTAGCGATCTTAGTCCATTTGTAGGAGTTATGACAGAGAAATAAATAGAGAGAGATAGAGAGATAATTAACGTTCAAATTAAGACAAATTCTATTATTTCAAAAGGAGACTAATTCAAATTTTTGTACAGGCTGTAGTCCTCAAAACAGGGTTCCTACACTTTTGGAAAGATAAAATTCAAGCACTTTTCAAGCACTTTCAAGGTCCATGTTCAAGTTTTTCCAGCACCTTGTCGTGAAATTTACATTTAAAGTAGGGCTGTCAAAATTAGCACGTTAACGCATGCGGTTAATGTATTTTTAACGCATTATATTGCAGGTAAAAATTCAATCATTCGCATATCTTTCAAACGACCGCAAAAGTGCCGATCATTAAGAAGATCGAGAAGAGACACTGCTCATAAGATGACTTGTTTCCACACAATTAAAATTTCAAGCATTTTTAAGCACTTAATTTAAAATTCAAGCACTTTCAAGGCCTTGAAAACACATTATTGAAATTCAAGCATTTTCAAGGATTTCAAGCACCCGTAGGAACCCTGTCAAAATTAACAGCAAAGTCAGGTGTGCACCCCAGATTATGGAAAGTTAAGCACAACACAAGGAAATTACCTAAAAAGATGAAGATAAGAATTAGAGCAACGAGGAACACAAAAACAGATGCTGACGCTAAAACATAGCGCCACCTAGTAGCAGTGCAAATGTTTTTCAGCCCGCTCGTGCATGGCCTTGTTGAAGAATGGCCTGTTTCACACACAGAAGCTCGATCTTGAATACGGAGGGTCCCATTGGTGGAGGGGGGTGGTGGGCGAGGTGGCAGGACCCCTATAGGTGGAAAGAAAAAATACAAGTAAATAAGGGTATTCAGATTATTCCAATTCCATATGAGTATATTTGAACCTTTACTGTGCTGCTCAGGATGTGTGCGGTGCAAATCACTGATTGAGTCAACTGAATACAGCTCGATTTCTGTCAGGTCTCGCTCGCTGACACGGACAAACGCTGGAGGAGGAGGAGGAAGAGGAGGAGGAGGAGGAGTAGACTTCATGATCACTCCTGTCCCTGAGCACAGCACATCTCAGTTAGTTTCGCTATTAGAACAGTTTGTTGCCATTAATATTATTATTATTATTGTTATTATTTTAATAGCATTTTTAGGAAAGAATGCTTAAGAAAATTAAGTGTAAGTTGGAATAAAATCTACCGAAAATACAGGTAATATTATGGAGGAAACTGAACTTTGATTTATACAATAATATCCATTCAATAATGTGGCTAGTTATAACGCACATTGCCTTCTACAAAAATGTACATGCTATTCACTTGCATATTGTGCATTTACTACACAAACATCTTTCGAAGTGTTTCATAACAAAACAACAAGATTGTGGTGGTTCAGAAATGTGTCTATTCGAACACACAAACATCATTTTAGACAATAAAAGGGGTCCTTATAATAGTCTAAAACAGTGTTTGAGTGTTCGGATTTAGGGTTTTAAATAACGCAACATGTTCTCTGATAACATGTTGCGTTGTTTAAAACCCTCTTATTTAACTTTTTTTTTTTTTTTAAAGCTGATCGTTATTCAGAAACTAGATGCAACAAAAGAACTGGTAAACATTAGTTGGTGACCAGACTTACCCTCAGATTGTGCTTTCATCAAACGTTAACCCTGCGTGCGGCCTCGTTGTTGACGAAAAATAAACGCAAATTACTAAAAGAAGTTAATCAGGATGATATTTTCTTAATGGTCTCCGTCTAGTCGGCCTGGCACTTCTGTCCCTAAACACGGCGGAAAATCCCGGAGCCCAAAATAGCTGAAGCCTCACGGAGGAGCAAGCGGTTATTTTTAGGTTTTGCGCCAAACATTTAAGAAACACGTGATATATACCGGTTTTTGCGATACAGAAAAAAACGCCAAAGATGGCGACGTGAAATCAGGTGCATTTTAAGTTAATAAACTATAATCCACACATACATTTGCGGATCTGGAAAAAAACATCCACAAAACATAATAACTTTTTAGAATATTATTTTTTTGTTTCATTATAACAATTCAGCTATTTTTAGGTTGCGTAATTTAAATTGAGAATAATACTAAAACAGATTTCGTGTACTCACCACAAGAGGGCAAAGAATCTCGTTTTTCATTTACTAAAGTTTTCTAACCAAACAGGCAATAAATGCGTTTTTAAATCTATATTTATAACCACAAACAATGGTATAAACTATTTTCTACACATATTTCTATCGTGTTGTTGTAATTGTGCAATTTGATTTCTTTTAATGTTAATGACCAGCGGAAATGTTCAACGTGCGACAGGATTCCAACTACATTTCCCAGAATCCTCTGTAATTTACGCTTCTGTTTTGCAGTCAGCGCAGAATTACTAGTTGAAACTAGCTGACGCTGTACGTAGGAAGTGCTCCTCACTTTTAGCTAAGTGCCAGTGTAAATCTGACCCAGATGCAAAGATGCTCACCCGTACTTTAGCAAACGTACTTTGTAGGCGAGTTTCAAGAGAAACCACGCGGTCTGCCGGAGTGGTGTTTGCTGGATGGCAGGAGAGACAAGCGTCCACGGAGGTATGCGATCTGACAACTACTGGCAACCCAGCAAAGCATGCGAAATGCTTCCCAGATATCTTTTGGGATTATTGAAGCTTATCATTGTAAAATATTCACACGTTTATCTACTTCAATGATTTAGGATGTGTCGTGCATTCATTCCTGAGCGCATCATTCCCGAGCATCGCGGCATCTGTTCTGCTTTTCGCTCGAGCTGCTGCACAAAATTAAGAGCACGAGCGCTTTCATCCATTCAGAATACGATGTTTGTTATGATTGATATGATGGAGCTGAAATTAAAACAACATTTCACACTTATGCGGTGTTGGATCGGGTTCCATTAACCTGAATCGGTTCATTAAGAAGTTAACAACGAGGACACTATAGATCAGCATTACTGTAGTTTAGAATTTGTGTTAAAATAGTGGTCAAATAATCATGCGGTACTGAAACAATTAAAATCAGTTGCGAATTAAATTTAAAATGCTTTGTGTTCATTGTAAAAGTTATCCCTTTACTTGAAGTTCCATTACATCAAAGTGAAATGCACTGTATGTGTCTTTTATTAAAATATAAACCAGGTTTGTCTCACTCCTGATTCACTTTCATTGCAGTTTCTTTTTGACTTTGGACTGGTTTCGTAAACTGTAAATAGCTAATGTGGCCTAGAGTGATAGCCAGATCTGTAGGTCAAAGGTCATAGTGCATTGAGATTGTGGATTTAAATAATAAAAGTGAATAGTATATTTAGAAGGGAAAATTGATTTAAACAAAACTTTTAAAAATGTGTCCAACTAAGTGTCTGGTAAGCGAGTTCTAAAAGTTCACAGTAAAAGTGTTAAGTTTCATGTGTCCAATGTGAATATCTTGCTGTAAATTGAAACATTTTAAAGCTTAATATTCTGTTGTTCTCCATACTCTGGTTGTGTCTTTTATATATTTAGATTGTTTTCTAATAAATTGATCTTTCTAAAAATAGGCAGCACTCAAGAAAACCCCGTTGAATGAGTTTCACAAGGCTCATGGTGGTAAAATGGTGGAATTTGCAGGATGGAGTATGCCTGTTCAGTACAAAGAGAGTCACATTAACTCACACATGCACACGCGCCAGCACTGCTCCATCTTTGACGTCAGTCACATGCTACAGGTCAGTGTGTAAAACATGCTTAAATTTTAGTAAAATTTTAAAACTTTTTAAAAAATATAATAAACATATTAATTTATTTGTTTTTACTTTAGACAAAAATCCACGGCAGAGATCGAGTTAAATTTATAGAGTCTTTAATTGTTGGAGACATTGCAGAACTAAAAGATAACCAGGTATGATTCAGAGGTACAGTATTTGAAATAAAATAGTAAGTAATGTTATATATTTATAATAAAATTAATACAATCTCTTTTTTATTTTTTTAGGGGACCCTCTCTCTCTTCACAAACACTAAAGGAGGGATCATGGATGATCTAATCGTGACCAAGACAGATCAGGGGTATTTATATGTCGTGTCTAACGCTGGCTGTGCGGACAAAGACTCTGCTCATATGCAGGTCAGTCATGTTGCTCTTTTAAAAGGTAATTTTGCTTGTGTCATCCTGCCATTTAGGCTTTTTTTTTGCTTTGAATTTTTTAGAGAATCTAACTGAATTGCAGTCAAGAATTCTGTTGTTTGCTAAATGTTAATCTATGGTAAAATAAAGCAGTTATGTTCCATACTCCAAAAAATTATGTAATCAAATACACGTCATAACAACCTGTTACCACAAGAGGCGTTAATTTGACGATCAGTATATTGTATATTGACTGTGGAATACAGATGTTGTAATGACGTTGTGATTGTTTTAACTGGATTTTATATTTATAGTTTTTACATTTTCATCAAATCTGTTTTTTTTTCCAGGCCAGTGTGCAGGAGTTTAAATCGGCCGGTCATGATGTAGATTTGGAGTTTATGGAAGAGGGTCTGATCGCTTTGCAAGGTCAGTTTAATGATAACGTTTGATCTGGGTCACTTTGACAACTTATTGGAGATTGTTTTTTCCATTTGTTGATTTTGCATTTTATTTATTTGTTTTGGGTTTTTGTTGGTTTGCAGGTCCATCGATGGTGAAGGTTTTACAGGAAGCCGTGTGTGATGACCTCTCCAAGTTGACATTCATGACCAGTGTTTTAACCCCAGTTTTTGGAATCCCAGGTTGCAGAATCACTCGGTGTGGATATACTGGGGAGGATGGAGTTGAGGTTTAACCTTCTATATACATAATTTTACACATACCTTATACTTAAATTATAATATAATTTGTATGAATGTGCTGTGTAAATCTGACTTTAGATTTCAGTGCCGTGTGGAGATATTGTTTCCCTGACTGAAAGGTTGATGGCCAATAGTGAGGTGAAGCTTGCTGGCCTGGGAGCCCGGGACAGTCTGAGGCTGGAGGCCGGACTTTGTCTCTATGGAAGTGACATTGATGAGACCACCACTCCTGTGGAAGCTGGTCTTGTGTGGACGATAGGTTTGTAATTACTGTGTTGACTGTCTTGAGAGATGTGTTACATTGTACCTGTGTTCAGGTAAACGACGTAGACAGGCTCGGGATTTTCCTGGAGCTGACATCATTGTTCCACAAATAAAGGCCAAACCTCAGAAGAAGAGAGTAGGACTGGTTTCTACCGGACCACCTGTTAGACAACACACTGCCATATTATCCTCTGATGGCAGAATTATAGGCAAGACTGACTTTTATTTCATTATATCAAATATACATGTCATTATTGCATCATAACAAATCTAATCTTTCATCTATGAAATGTAAATTAAAGTTAAATATTTTTACCAGTTCCTGGATTGGGGAAAATTTCCAATATTTTTATAAAAATTTTTCATAGATAATTTCTGTCTTTTTTGACATGTACGTGTTGTTTCAGGCGAGGTCAGCAGTGGATGTCCATCACCTTGCCTCAAACAGAACATCGCCATGGGCTATGTGGAATCTAGCTTCAGTAAAGTGGGCACATCAATCCAGGTGGAAGTACGGAAAAAGAACGTTCCAGCAGTGGTCAGCAAGATGCCATTTGTGCCCACCAAGTACTTCATGGGCTAGTAGATATTTTGACCCTATGATAGTACATGACTAAGAGGAAGAACTGGTAGAATTGTGCAAGATTGTCTCTGCCACTGCGTTACTACTGTAATAAAACAACGTGAATTCTCATTTCTAAACGTTCCATTTTGAGATAGACACTGTGAAACGGAAAGTAACATTCTAGACATTTTAAAGGAATACAGCTTACATGTGAATTCTGTTATGTGATTTTTCGGTTTTCATAGCCAATTGTTGCTATTATGTGTGTTTGTATTGATCTAGCACATTAAACAGAGCACTTAAAAAGTAGTGTTAGGTAGCATCTGGTTTAAAGGCAACCTATGTTTTACTTTTACTGTTTCTCTCGAGTTCTTTAATCTTTTTTCACTAATGGCATTCCCAAGTTTTAGAAGTTTATTAAATAACAGCACTAATCTTAATGAGACAAACTGTATATTTTTTTGTATTAGAAAAGTGCCTAATAATGTTCAAGTTCTATTTTTCTATACGAAAGCATTTTCTCATTATCTTTTTGGTACATTGGTAAATAATTGTATTTTATATAATGTGGTTTATTGTGTATGTTGCTTTATACACTGTTCAGTGTGGAAAAATAAAATAAAATTGAAATCTTCCCTCACATTCCCTGAAAAATCCCTTTTCTGTAAAACCAAATAAAAATTTGTTTTTACACGTTTCAAATATTTTATTTTATTTTATTTAAGCAAAATGTGGTTAGCAATGTATGTGTTGTTTCCATGGGCAAGCGTTTACCTTGCGGCTTGGAAATGTAAGTTTCAGTCCGAATATGTATTAGAAATAATTTAAACACGGTACCTTCTTTACTATTGCGATAAAAATAAACTTTCCGTATGAACGTGATCAAAATAGATCTACGCATCGTGGGAATTGTAGTTTATATTTATGCAATATGATAACGCCTCCTGTCGTTATTCCTGGAGAAAACTCCATTACCCACAAATCCCGTGCGCGAAGAGGTGGGGCCTGCTGGCTGTGCTAGTGTTACCGAGGGGAAGATGGTGGAAACTGGAACAGCAACGTGCACGATACTCTGTCCCAAACATTTCCAGAAATATTTACCATCTCAACCTGGCATTAGATATCCGTTACCGGGAGACAATAATAGATAATAAACACCAAATTTGAGAAAGGGGCAGTAGGCACGCACACAAAATACCGGGATTTCGGCACGAGGCGTCTGGTGTTGAGGTGGCTGAAACGTGGAGCAAAGACAGAGACGTGTTTTTAAAACTCCGTGGAAATTCGCCTTTTTGGTTATTGACAAACAGTCAATCGTCATCATTTTGTATTTCTATTTTCTTCTTGTTTGATTGATTTGGTTTTTTTGGTCCTCTTCAAAATGCCACGAAGCAAAAAGGGGAAACGTGGTGGTAACAGCTCGAACAAGGGTAAGTTTAATGCACCTTTTTAAACATTTATCTAAACCAGTACATAACAGCAAACTAGATGGTGGTATCATAGTTCATTTAATAGTTTACTGACATTTTAAAACAAATACAAATAATGTAGTTGCCTTTAGCTTATTATTGTGCAATAAGTTACAAGGATATTTTAGTAACAAAACTAAAGTGGTCGTTTGTGCTTTCATTATTAATAATTGTGTGTTTTACCGTATGTTACCGTATTTGCTCTTTAGCGACATTGCTTATCACCATGGCACACACGAGCCGTGTTTTTTTGTAATCCCATTATTTAACATTCAATCTCTTTGTTGTTATACTCAATTTTATACAAACTGTCCAGTTAAACACTAACAATACAGCAAAAAGGCGCCTGGCTGTCAGTTATTCATTCTTCTGCATGACAGCTGAAGCTCGCGCGCCGCGTGTATATTTAGCTACAAGTGTCATGAAGGCCGTCTCTTCAAACTATTAAATGATGTTAGACTTTTGGTCACGTTCTGCCACCTGTGTCATTGTTGCCGTCATTTAGGATGAATAAATAAAGCTTTTCTGCAATGCACTAATGAGTTTCGGCCGTCACGTGCCGGGTCAGCGCGTATTTTCCAGTGCACGTGCACAGCCGCCGGTCCCGCCGGAAACGGGTTAACTGTAACTTGGTACAGGTTTTATAGTAGTCAAAGGACTCATTTGTGTCCTGCATGTGGCTTGATACTTTAAGTGTCATTTAAATCATGTTAATTAAATGCTCAGTCTGCCCAAACTCGACAAACTGGTTATGCGCAATTTTGACTAGTTTAGCTCGACTGGTTATCTACTACTACACCTCCAAACCCCAACTCCAGCCCGTCTCCCATATCAGAGTTAATATATGCTCTTTCTCGGTTTAATTTGTCTATAATTCATGTTTCTTGTGTGTCTACTAACACTGCATTTGTAGTCTTGTTGCACGACTGTAGTTCTTCTGGATGGCCTGATCTAGAAATGCTTACTGTGTCTCTCCTGATTATTGTGAGCAGGTTCACTTCGACAGGAAGTGCTTCAGCTGCAGTTGTCAAAGACTGGCATGTTGCGGCAAGGTAGCCTTAACGGCCCCTTAAACCTCCATGCCATGCCCCCCATCTTTTCATTGTTTAGTATAATACCTAGAGTTCCATGTCTTCATCAGTGTGTTTGCGTGTGGTGTTTAAATGTCATGTACATTGTGGTTTCTAATTTGTCAGATCTTAAACTCAACTTTTTTGTCTCATGTGTTACTAAATTATGGATTTCTCGGGAACTTTTACAAATGTCATGTTTTTAGGGCAATAACTAAGAATATTTTTAAATAATAGAAAAAACAATACATTGAAGAGATCTCCATCAAAATAATCTTAGTAAAGGCCAGTTGCATTCAACATGTCTACCTGTTTATGTCTGTCTGTCTATATCACATGGTACCAAGATGTCATCTGTTGTTTTTGCTTTTTAGAACATGACATCATATCAGAAACACACACAGCGGTTTCTTCTGTTGTGTACACATCAACTCAGATTAAATGCAGTTTCTTGTAATTAAGTCTCAAGTTGTTTTTATAGAAATGCGGCTCTTACCTTCTAAGTCCTCTAATGTTTCTCATAATTCATTTAATTTCTGCCTGGTTAGAAATGTTGTGTTGTGGTTAATTGAAATTCTGACAACAAGGAATTTGTTATTTTATTCGATGGTAAGCTTCAGCTTAGAACTAAAAAATGCAAAGTAAGAATTTTGACAACTATTTAATTAACTACGGAAGCATTGAGCATTGCTTAGTTGTTAACTTGAGAAGTTGTTTAAGTTGTTGATTAATTGACTTGGTTAAATTGTTTGATTAAATCATTTTTTTCAGGGCTGCATTTGCTAGATTAGATCATTTAAGTTAAACAAAGTGTTTTTTTTTTAAGTAATACAAATTAACCTCAATGAAAAGGTTTCAAAGAATTTGAAATTCTCCATTTAAAAAAAATAAAGCATGTCTCCATCAACAGCAGCATGTGTGTTTTCTGTTTTTAGTGTTTTAAGGTAGTGTTTAAATCTGCGCTCAACTTTGGCACATACAGTAGAGCTCTGTTTCTTGTCTTTATCAAGTTCCAAAATCTGCGAAAAATAATTTTCAGATTTATGAGTTGATCTTCAAAACTGAGGGAAACCAACTGTTTCTTGTTTAAAAATCTGAAATAAGATATATCTTTGGCATGTCATGTACTGTATGTATACATGCTCTAGTTGTAAGAGACTATCTTTTCTCTTTGTATTAATTGTAAGGTCTGGTTGCTCAGGCATTGCACTTTGAACTGAGTTGATTATGAAACATCAGACAGGTTTTGCAATCTTACTCATGTTTGTTTTCTGTAAGATCTGACATGAATCACTTTCAACAAGCTGCGCTGTCATCTGAACTTTCTGTGTACTTCTCACAAATGCATCATTTAATCTCCTGAATCATCCCGTTGTCCTCACACATACATCATTATAACCTCCTACATTCAAAGGCAAATGGTTTTCTTTTCCAACGCCTGTTTTCTACAATCTAAGCCTGGTGTCTGATGATCTTGTGGTTGGTTTCAGGAAGAAACGGTGGTCGAGGAGAGTCTGGTGTGAGTGATGACGATTTGGCATCAGATGTGCTCAGTCACTACAGCAGTGCCAGTGAGAGCGCGTCGGTCCTGGAGGATGGCACAGGTACGGGACACTAGATCTAGAATGTTCCATCTGGAACGGCACACTCACTTGAATTGCTAGTGTGTAGACCAACATGACTGTATTCACTTTAACGTTTGTTTAGGTGATGTGGTAGATGAACAAACGGCTGTGGAAGAGACTGAAGACAAGCTTAAACAATGCATTGACAATCTAATGGACAAAAGGTAAAAACATTTAAACAGTGAGTCTTACATTAAACAGCGCAAACAAGCACTTCGTAAAATCCCGTTGGAATGTAACAGTCACTAAATAATTGGTTTACTGGGGAAGTGGAAATTAGTGCAGGGAAATGTTAAGTTAAAATGTTAAGAGATAGTTTTGTTTGTATTCACAAATTTAATCAATCCTCTTATATATTTGTTACAATTTAGATGTAGTAAAAAAAAAGGTGTTGGGAAACAAAGGCCACAAAACCAGATCTATTTCACACCGAGACTAATTTTTGCTTCAAATGGTTTTGATGTATTAACTGGGATTTGAGAAAAAATTACAGCAAGGCAATGTTACATTTAACCCATCAGACGACTCTTCATTAAATATTTTGTATTCACTTTTTCTAGGTGTTTGTCACGCTGTAACAAGTGCACTAACAGAGAGCGGTGTTTCTAACTTGCAACAATAGTCATTTTACTTAAGGATTTGTAAAATGTCATACTGAATATTTTGAAAGAATATTGAGCGTCGTGTACCACTTCAAATCAGTTGGTGTAAGATGGACAGTTGATTTCATAAACATATATTGTAAGGATTTTGTACGTCTCTAAATTCTAAATTTAATAAATCTGTACAAAAAAAACTAAAAGTAGCTCAACACAAGATCAAAGCTTTTAACTTTTTATTATCTTGACAGTTTCTATAGAATGGAACCTGCTCTATTGTAGACTTATACGCACCAGAAATCTTCAACTTTGTCAGAAAAACTAGGAAAGTGAAACAGAATTTAATTCAGAACCTGAACACTGAAATGAAGAACCCCTGGTTTAGTTTGATTACAACTGCTTTGTTGCATTGTTTGTGTCCCAATGATAAATTGGGATATTCATTTTATTTGATTGATTTTTTTACTTCCTTCAGTGCGAAGACCCGCCTGGCTGCATTAGAAAGTCTGCGCTTGGGTTTTTCATCCAGAGTTCTGGACTACTTTCTGCTAGAGAGACGTTTCACCGTCACCGACTGTCTGGAGAGAAGCTTGAAGAAAGGTAGACGCAGACATCAGGACTAGTGTTGGAATGTGACGTGAACATTTCCTCTGCGTGTAGGTGGAGGGGAAGAGCAGGCGGCTGCAGCGACCGTGAGCGCCCTCTTGTGCGTGCAGCTGGGCAGTGGAGTTGAGGGCGAGGAAGGGTTTAAAGTTCTCCGTCCTGTGCTCAGTTCCATCCTGATTGATGGTTGTGCCAGTCTGTCCGCTCGACAGAGTGTAAGTATAGTCACAAATATGCCAGAAATTCACACCAGATCTCTTGCTTGAAAGCCAAATCTCTGTTGTCAGTGTGCTCGAGCGCTGGGTATGTGCTGCTATGTGTCGGCCTCAGAGGATGCTGAGGTATCGCTTTTAACATTCTAATGGAGTCAAATTCTGCTCGTTTGTTTGATTACAAATTTTTAATTACATATTTCATCTGGATCTTTCAGGACCTGGTTAAATCTCTGGGACATTTGGAGAGTATTTTTATGGGGGCTTATCCTCTGGGTGATGGGACATTGCCCTCGGTCAAAGCTGGTGTCCCTGCACTCCACAGTGCCGCTTTGCAGGCGTGGGCACTGCTCTGCACCCTGTGCCCGTCTTCACGCATCAACAGTATTCTCAAACAGTGAGTTCAATCTTCAAATTACAACGAATCAATTATATTCCCAACCAAATACGAAAGATACGTCGAAGTGTATTTGCAGTAACGTCGCTGTCCAATCAGTGCCAGGACATTTTAGTTGACCCGCCCACTGATGTTGATTGGTAGATTCTGTCATGTCTTGAATTGACCTTGCAAATTCATTTCTGCTCATTTCTGAAGACAGAGCAAAGCAAAGGCAACACATTTGCTTTTGCAATTCAACAAATACATGTTTGTCGTTTTTGAAAATGTGTAGGCGTTTTTATAATGTTTTTATTCATAATGACATATTAACCCACACAGTAATGCATGTTTAACATTTCAGCAATAGATAATAAGATTTTATTTAAGTACTCTAATTTGATCTTTTAATAGATCAATAATGATTTTTGATCAACTTGCAGAAAGGTTTAGTTCATTAATTGATTGATTCAACTTTATTGTCATTGACAAGTACAAGACAACGAAATGCAGTTAGTTCATTAAACACAGGAAAAAACCGTTTGATATACCCAGGATACAATATTGTAGGCACTACGTGGTTACATTGTCTCACATGGCTTCTTTGTGTCTTTTTTTCAGTCATTTGCCGTGTTTACATGCGTGTTTAGAAAGCAGTGATGTGAACTTCAGGATTGCTGTAGGGGAGACCATCGCTCTCCTCTACGAACTAGGACGTGACATAGATCAGGTGTGTATGATTTTGAATGTAGTATGTATTTAATCTCAAATCTTAATTGTTTAACATGTTTGTTGTGTGTTACGTTTCAGGAGTTTGAGTACAAGGACTGCTTTTCCTTGTGTGATAGTTTAAAAAGTTTAGCGACTGATGGGAATAAGCATCGTGCCAAAAACGACCGCAGGAAACAGCGCTCAATTTTCAGAGAGGTGCTACATTATATAGAGGTAAAAAAAACATCTGCGTCTACATTATAAAAAGTTGCTCTTTTTTTTACTTTAAAATTTCTCTGACATTTAAGAAAAGATCTATGAGTTCCTTAGTTGTCAGATTTATGCAATTACCGTATTACAAATAGAATAATTGCATTGTTTTCACAGTAGTAGCAGCGTATATTAATCTAAAAATATTGGTAAAATCTGTCTGTGTTTTTTAAGTTATAATGCGTGCATGCT
Organism: Paedocypris micromegethes; assembly: GCA_028031935.1. Taxonomy (NCBI): domain Eukaryota; kingdom Metazoa; phylum Chordata; class Actinopteri; order Cypriniformes; genus Paedocypris; species Paedocypris micromegethes. Next base: position 22,385,100 of record CM051498.1, on the reverse strand, counting down.
TTCTTGCAGAATGATGATTTCACTGAGGAGAAAATACAGTTTGGTGTGGAGGCCATTTACCTGGACGGCTGGATGCGCCGCAGGATTTATGACGCGTTTAAGGAGGTGCTGGAATCTGGAGTCAGACACCACTTACAGGTGAGGAGAGCATGGGCATTCCAAGTCTAATATTGATTTAAAGTCAAATATTGATTTTTGGTTTGTTTAGTTTAACCCGCTGCTAAGGGACATATTCGGGCTTGGACCGCCACTCATTCTGGACGCCTCCGTCAAAGCCAGCAAAATATCTCGTACAGAGAGGGTAAATGTTTACATTTTATTTTAAATATAATGCGTGTAAAAACAATTAAAATCAAATTAATAAAAACATGTACAATTTTTTTTTTCATGTTTAGTGTAGACATTTTTTTGTTTGTGGAACTCCACTTGTGGAATATTGAATACACACTTATGTAGAATATTTTTGTTTTTCACAGCATCTGTTTAATTCTGCTGCTTTCAAAGCCCGGACTAAACTGAGGAACAAAGTGAGGGACAAACGTGCAGATGTGATGTGAAGGGAGGGACACACTACATCCTTAAAATATTCTACATAAACTTGATCATATAATTTGTCTAAGCCAAGCAAAACACTTGACAATGGAATGAGAGAGAGAGTGTGTGTGTGCGCGCGTGTGTGGTGTGCTGTTGTTTTATTTAACATCATAATGTGGAAGCCAGGCGTTCTGCAATTAAACCAACATTTAAAATGTTCATCTTTGTAACAAGCTTCTGCAAGACTGTATTTAACGATTTTACCTCTTTTGAATTTTGGGGGGCAAAGTCATTTTTTAAACAGCTTTCTACAGGTCTGCCGTGAACACTTATACCAAGAAAAAAAAAAAAAACTATTTTTTTCTATATGCATTTTATAAATGAACTTGCGTGTGGTCATTTTGAATTGCAACTTGTCTGAATTTATAAACTTCACTGCCACAACTAGCCATGTTTTACACCGTTAAGAAACTCATCTGCTAAAGTGTTTCTTACAAGCCTCAATTTCTCGGCCTTAAGCGGACAAGCGGCATCTCAAGCTTTTCTACAAAGTTTGTACAGGACTTTGCTACATTTGTGTGAATTTTAAAATACCACATGCTCATGGTTTGTTTGGGCAAATGTACTGTATAAAACAAATGAGTTGCTTTAAGTAACTGAAAGCATTTTGACAAATACGGTTGTTTTTGTGCATAATGACTTTCAATTAAACAAAAATTGAGGGAAATCTGTTGTGCTGTTTTTTTTTTTTTACATTTATTTTATCTATGAACAAATCAGCTAATATAGAAGGTTAAGGCTTAAAATAAACAAACTAAAATATGTTCCGGTGTTGTTAACGTAGCATGTTGATGTATCCGATACAGTCAGATCCATCACTAGAAAAATGTTTTTGGAAGCTTGATGCCTTTTGACAAAAGAACTTGATGGGTTTTGATAACTTTTAAACTGCATGTGTTTACTTAAATTTATATTACAGTTAGTTTCATAAAAAAAATCGGCCTTGTGGTAGGGAGTTTGGTTAGTGTCCAAAAGGTAGAAGCCCTATCACATGTTTTCACTCGTAGTTCCTCAAGGCGGAAAACCTACAGTTTTCCTTAGTAAAGCCAATAAAGTAGGTTTTCCATACCCGGTTCCATCCATCCTATCGCTACGCTTTGAGATTGCGCTATGCCATCAGATTGCGATAACATAAATCGCTACACATACAGATTGCGCTATGCCTTCAGATTACGCAAAGCCTACAGTTTGTGCTAACAGATTGCGCTACGCCATCAAATTGCGCTACGCCTACAGACTTGTGCTAACAGATTGCGCTACGCCTACAGATTGCCCTAACAAATATCGCTATTCCTACAGTTTGCGCTACTCCTACAGATTGTGCTATAGATATCACTACGTTTCCAGATCAACCTCAGCATCTTTATTTCTGCTGCCTCCATCTCAGCCTCCTATCTCTTTCTCACTGTCTCTAAGCCATAGAGCAGAGCTGGTCTCACCACTCTCTTGTACACCTTTCCATTTGAGTCTCGCTGACACCCTGCCTGCACTCGCTTCTTCCCCTCTTTTCTTCTTCATCACACTCCTCATCACACTGAACTGTTGAACCCAAGTACTTAAACTCCTGCACCTTCTTCATCTCCACCCACTGTAACTTTACTCCTCCACCCTGCCCCTCTTGTTTAGACACATGTATTCCTGTCTTACTTCCACTTTCATGCCTCGTCTTTCCAGAGCAAACCTCCACCTCTCTAGCTTTTCCTCCACCTGCTCTCTACTCTCACTGCAAATCACAATGTCATCGACACATCATTGTCCAGGGAGATTTCTGACTGACCTCATCTGTCAACCTGTCCATCAGCATAGCAAACAAGAAGGGACTTGGCTGATCCTTGGTGTAGTTCCACCTCCTCACCGAACTCCTTTGTCTGACCTACAGCACATCTCACCACCGTCATGCTCCTCTTGTACATGTCTTGGACTTTTTTGCCACTCACTTATTCGGCCAACAGTAGCACAATTTCTAACCTCACCTTGTAGGTCAACAGTAATGGTGGCAGGCGTTGTTAACCCGGGCCTCGACCGTTGGGGGTTTTGGGTATAGCACAGAAGTCACTGTCTTGCAACCCCTGTAGCTAGATTTGCCTACAGATTGCACTACGCCTTCAGAATGTGCTACGCGTTCAGATTGTGCTACAGATATCGCTATACCTACAGATATCGCTACGTCTTCAGATTGTCCTACGCTTTAAGATTGCGCTATGTCATCAGATTGTGCTACGCCTACAGGTTGTACTACAGATATTGCTACGCCTTCAGATTGCGTTGCCCCTACAGATTGCATTACCCCATTTTGCGGTACGCCAGATTGCGCTATGCCTATATATTACGCTACGCATACTGATTGCACTACGCCTACTAATTGTGCTACGCCTATACATTGCGCTACGCCTACACATTTCGCTACCCCTTATTGCGCCACGCCTACAGATGCTCTACCCTTACAGATTGTGCTACAGATATCGCTACGCCTTCAGATTGTGCTACCTCTACAGATTGTGCTACATGTATTGCTACGCCTTAAGATTACGCTATGCCCACATATTTTGCTACTAAAGTCGCTAAGCCTAGATATCGCTAAACCTACAGATATCACTAAGCCTACAGCTATCGCTAAGCCTACAGCTATCGCTAAGCCTACAGATTGTGCTACGCCTACAGGTTGTACTACAGATATCGCTACGCCTTCAGTTTGCCCTACACCAACAGATTACGCTACACCTACAGATTACACTTACCCCACTTGCGGTACGCCAGATTGCGCTATGCATACTGATTGTGCTACGGCTATACATTGCGCCACACCTACAGATTGTGCCACGCCTACAGATTTCGCTACCTCTACAGATTGCACTGATGGAGAAGCACGAGAGAAAAAAAAACCAGTAAACTTCTGTGACCAACTTTGGTTTCTGGTTTTTAACTTTGATTATGTGACCAACTTTGAGTTGAATGCGATTCAATCAAGCACAGGCATAAATTGAATTAGTTTTAGCTAAAATGTTGATTCTAAAATGAATCGATAAAAAATGTTTTAAGATTTCCTTCAGGGACTCCGCATTAAAGTGCTAGAGGGGTAGAGCTAAGGTTCGAGGAAAGGAGACGAGGAAAGGACGCACAAATAAGGAATTGGGATGCACCCATTGTGTGCGTGCTTTTACTTGCAGGACGTCTTAAACACAAAACACACGTTTACCGCACTATTTTACCTTCAAGCCATCTTTAGTTGTAACGCAAAGAAACGAAATTACGCCATGAAAAGTGATTAAAAAAACCGACCTCCCCTCCGATTTTTCTGAATGGACGCGTCCGACCGGAAGCACTTTAAACCCCGGGCGAAGCAGACCAGACAGTAGCTCCGTTACCAAGTTACCAACAGATATCTTTTAACAGATATCAAAATTGACTTGTTTTTCAGAAAGACACGTACATGTGAATTAAATGTGCATGTTGTGGACGTTTTTGTGTTTGTAGAGACGGACACTATTTTTTCAACCCAAACGGAACCACATTCTCTCTAAGTTGGGGACACACTCGTGCGTAAGCCCGGTGCTGTTACATGCTTCCTGAGGATGAACTAGCCTACTAAATTCACCAAGAACACTGCCTTTAATTTAGAGGTAAGTCTGGGTATTGTAGTTCACAGTTTATGTTTATTAGAAACACTGTTTTCATAATTTGCTGGGATTTGTTATTCTCAACACACAGGTGTAATAACCACACACAGTTTTAAAAGTAAAACATCACAAAGCAACAATTATGCAACTGTGTGTAAACAGTGCTTAAGCTCATGAGTGATGAATTATGGTGAACAATAATGCAAACAAATAATCAATTGCGTAGTTGTTATTTAGTCATTCACTTTCTAATGTTGCTGATTTCTCGCTTCTGAAGCTTTTCAATGGAGTCCCGCTATGATGAAGTAAAGAATTTAATCTCCAGCAACATTTATCCTGCACAGTGCGATAGATCACAACGCCAGAACCTGAGGAGATTTGCAGCGAAGTTCAGCGTCACAGGTTAGTGTCAAGTAACTGCTATGAGTAAGGTCCATATTAAGTTTATATTTTGTGTATTTCTGCAATATTTCAGATGGTGTTCTTTATTACGGAAAAAGAAAGGCAATTAAATCCATAGATGAATGCCGAGCATTATTTGATGAGATCCACAACAAGGCTCCCGGAAAGCACAGAGGAATTTCGAAGACCCGTTCAGCGTTGTGTTCTAGGTTTTATTGGACCAGGATGACCATTGACGTGGAGAAATGGGTGATTTTATGTCTTAATATTTTTAACTTATCAGAATAAAATCAGAGACTTTTATCTCATGAATAACATTTTTTTTGTACATTTGTAATTCTTCAGTGTGCTGACTGCAATGACTGCCAAAAGGTTGTGAGGCCGTTGATGGTTAAAAAGTACTATGTGAAGCCTTTGAAGAAAATGGAAAGCATCCATGTGTCTCATGTACGTGCCACTTGTTGTTTACTGTGTCTAAAAAAAAAAACATGTTCTAAGATTAATGAAAATAAACCCCTCATAAAGTCTGAAAAATCTACTGCTTTATTTTTATAAATATACATGTTTTAAAATAAGGCACGTTTATATCAGTAAATATAAAAAAAAGTTTGTTGCAGATGTTATTACAAAGTACTTTTATTGTTATGTTGCACAAAAAAAATGTAATACATTTCTATTTAATTTTGTACAAAAAAAAAAAGTATTTCTAGGCATAGTAATTTAGAATGTTTTTTCCAATGGGATCAAGTGAGTGACATCAATTTGATCAAGTTTCAATAAGATTAATAAAATTCACTATGCCACTAAAGCCTGCAATATAGCCATGTCACACCAGGTTATTCATTATGTAATGAAGGAATTGTAATCTTGTGTGCTTTCAGGCGTTGAATGAGATCAAGAATGTGTTCAGACACTGCGTCAGGTTCCCTGTGCCTGTTTCTGCCTCTGTGGTCGCTGATGAGATCTTCCAACCTGCCAATGAAAAACGCTGCCTTACCTTATTGACTTGTGAGTCTGATGTGGATTTATCTGAATTAAGATTACGTGTTCTTGCTGAATGATGGATACAAACACATCATGCGTTTGGACTGATATATTTGTAGGCTGGAGTCAGAGTGACGCAGAAAGAGGAGTGACGTTGCGTTTTTCTCAGAGATGGACTTTACTTAGTAAAAAAGACACTATAGAGCATGCATTGCCTTCTGGAGCCAGCTCGCAAACTCAGCAAGAGTAAGAGACTCATAGCATAACTAAAGTATAATATATCATATACCATAATGAAACTAATCATCTCTGATATGTAGGATACTTAGTGCAATGTCACTTTCTGGAACTCTGCAAGCTGTTATTCGGGAAGAGGCTGGACATCAGCTGCTGGAGGTAATGTCTGATATCATAAAATAAAGGAACAAATTATTCTTAATTCTTGTTTTTTCCCCCCTTTGGATAGGTTTGGAGTCAGAGTGGTCTGGATAAATGCTTAGACCTCACTACTTTAAATCAACATGGAAAAGTTTACGAGGACGGTAAGAAGGTTTTTTATTTTATTTGTCGCCAGTAAACTAAATATAAGGATCTCTACAATTCCATTGACGAAGTTCAATATCATTGATTCCATTTGATTTCTCCCTTTAGCACAATTTGCCTGTTTGGCCTGGTCACCGTGTGAAAATAAAGTGTTGTATGTAGCCGAGAAGCAAAGGGTGGGTCCATCATCACGTTTATCATCCAGTGAGAATAAAGGGAGAGTGCCGGTTGGAGAACAGGTGAGATTCTATAATTTAATAATGCATTTAATGTGGTCTTATAAGATCTGTCTATGCTTTTAGAATAAGAATGTCTATATTGAAGACTGGGGTGAAGGGCTGGTGGGCAAAAGTTATCCTGTGCTGTGTGTGGCTGATCTCAAGAAAGGCGTAGTGAGTGTAATTACGGATGTTCCTCCACATATCTCACCAGGACAGGTGAGCGCAAATGATTTAATACTTATTTGACGTGAAAAATGTTATTACTATGATTCTACAGGTTTTGGACATTCTGTAATTACTAAAACAATTGTTCTTTAGGCCTTTTGGGGGCCGAATGGAAAGGGGCTGTTGTTTGTGGGCCACTGGAATGAACCTTTCAGACTGGGTCTGAAGTTCTGTTCCAATCGGAGGTGAGAAGCGGAGTTTGAGAGGATATAATAATCCATTCGATTTTTGTTTTTTATTTATTGGCGCCTTTCTAGAAACTCAAGGTCACCTTACAGACAACACGTCACCAAACACACAACACTCACACACACCAATTGCCCGGTGAAATGTAACCAGTAAAAGATAATTGATAATTATGTACACATTTTTAGCTAGTAGTTTTTATCTATATTATTGATTATTCCGATTCCTTCAGTTGAAAACAAATGTTATTAGAAAACTTTTTTTTTTTTTTTTTTTAATTCAGGTCAGGCCTGTACTATCTGGATATGAAGGGAAATTGTGGTATGTTGTATTTGCCTTTTTCCATTTAAATTATGTACAACACTTAATATTTCAGTAATAAAATTCAAATAAATTAATTAATAGTCACCGTCTTGAATTATTAGCCCTAAGTTCACAACTCAGAAGAATTATTACAATGAATAAATACTACAAGTACTTAGAACAAGAAGAAAACCTTTATTTGTCTCAACAAAGAGAAATGTACATAGTACTTTTATTATTATTTATTTATTTATTTATTTTTTGTATTGTATTTGGTTTCTCATGTTGGGCTGACATGTCTGAATGTGATATTGATTTGTACAGTATTTTTCAATGACATTTTTGTTCCGGTCAGAGTGTCTGTCATCTGAAGGTGTATCTGTGTTAAGCCCGAGAATGAGTCCAGACAGCCACTGGGTCGTGTACTTGCAGGGTCAGGTGTTTGGACCACATCATCAGTGCTTGAGAATGATGTTGGTAAGAACTTCTCAACTCTCTTTTCCATTTAATGTCTAAATCAGAGTCTGATGTTTTTCAAATATGTACTTTTTTTTCCAAGTATGACATGATGAACAGGACCACGTTTGTCTTGGTAGAGGTTGTCAGGAGGGCAGATGAAGGTACCAGTATTTTAGCGGTTCTCTGTACATCCACAGTTTCTAGAGTCCAGTATCTGATGTTTTTTTTTTCTCAGGTCAGTTTGCTGGAATTTATGAAACTCTACCGTCCCAATGCTGGTCTGAGGATAGCAAGAGAATATTTTTCAGCAGTGCCGTGGACAATTATAAGGTAATGTATTATTATTATTTTTTTTGTGAAATTGGACAATATACTTTTTTTTTTCGTGTCTATGCAACTTTTTTTTAATATATTTTTCTACTCTTTTAGATTTTTCGTAAAACTGGTTGGAACGTTTTTTTTTTTTTTTTTAATTATAGATAAAAGGATTAAAACTAATATTTCAATTAACTTAACATGTTTGTATGTTTGTTTTTTAGGCAGTTTTTTCAGTTGACAGAAACACAGGCAGAGTCACAAAAGTGTGTGGATTGGGAGCATTGGGAGTAGGTAAGGGAACTATTACGATATAGATGTTTTTAAAGTTTGTCTCTAGTGATTCTCTTGATTTTGCATATCTGTTAGAGAATTATGGGAGTGTGAAGCTGCTGGCAATACAAAAAGATCTGATGATGATGAGCTGTTCATCTCCCAATCAACCGCCCTGCTTGGTAGCGCTGCACGCAAACACATACAGGAAAATTCAAGCAATTATTTCATATTAAACATAGTTGTCATGCTTCTGTGTTTTTATAGAAAGTAGGTTTTCTTTCATCTGTTGATCAAACAGAGGGCATGCATCTTTGCAATGTGGGCGGAGCAGAAGTATACGAGCCATTTGATTGGGAGCCAATGTTAATAACACCACTTAACTGCCACATCTGTACGTTGATAAAACTTTCAAAATTCAACTTGTTCAAGTTTTCAGTTAAAAATGTTAATTTTCTATCTACAGCTGGACTAAACTTTGGAGCAATTCTTTTAAAGCCTTTTAGCCCACAAGAAGGAAAAACACCAATGGTGGTAAATATACATGGTAAACTATACGCTTTTCATTTACAGGACTAATATTGTTTTAGAATATTTATTCAGTCTGCTATTTGTGCATGTTTTCTATTGGTGTTGTGTATAAGGCTAAAAGTGTCATTTTAGGAGGTCCACATTCCCATTTTGCAACTGAATGGAACACAACAGCTGCCGCTTTAACCAAACTGGGCTTTGCGGTTTTAATGGGTCAGTGTTCATTTCTTTTTACAGCACACACAAACGTAGAAAACATTAAACGCATTAATCTGTTACAGTAAACTATCGAGGTTCGACTGGTTTTGGCCAAGATGGCATTGATTCCCTGCTTGGAAACGTTGGCAGTCAGGATGTCGAAGATGTTCAGGTCTGCTCCCATATACAAATCTGAAGAATAGAAGCTAAAAAGCGTTTTTTTTATTCTACTTTATGTTTATGCATTTAGCAGGAGCTTTTTTCTTGGCCATTTTGCAATGCATCACAGTTTTTACTATTAAAAACACTTGTGTTCTTTGTTGGGGTTATAAACAGCGTGTTCACCTGATTGAGTTGCCAGGAAGTCTAATATCTTTTTATTTATTTATTTATTTTTAATCCAGAGGGCAGTTTTGTGCACCTTGGAGAAGGACACGAGCATTGACCCTGGGAGGGTGGCAGTGATGGGCGGCTCTCACGGTGGCTTCCTAGCTTGCCACCTTATTGGTCAGTATCCAGACTTCTACAGAGCTTGTGCGGCACGAAACCCTGTCATCAACGCTGCCACTCTGGTTGGAACCAGTGACATTGTAGACTGGTAAAAATGCAATCTATATATTTTATTTCCTGTGCTGAATACAGTTGAAAACTTTTTTTGAAACACTTTTTTGAAATTTTTTGATGGTTTGACTACCTCTACAGGAGATACTCCTCTGTTGGAGTTCCATATGTGTTTGACCAGCTGCCCACATCAGACTCCCTCAGTCTGATGCTAGAGAAGTCACCCATCAAGTATGCTGCTCAGGTCTGTGCACTTCACTTGGATGGGTTAAAAGCAGAGCACCAATTCCGATATGCCATAAATCTGTATAAATATTTAAGTATTATATATTAATATCTATACATTCTATAGTATAAATATACACTATATTATGCTACAAGTGATTTAACATATAATATATTTTAATAATGCTACTTCATAAATATCCATTTATATATAAAATAATATTGTGTTCTATATCACATACAATAAATAATACTGTGTTTTTTTTTTAGATCCGAGCACCAGTTTTATTAATGCTGGGTGGACGAGACAGAAGAGTGCCACCTTTCCAAGGTCTGGAGCTCTACAGAGCACTGAAGAGCAGGAACACACCCGTCAGGTATACACACACACACACACACACACACACACACAACTGTTCATTTATCCAGAACATTGTTGATATCAGTTTGTGATTTACAGGGTCAATATTCTTTCAACATTTGTGGAAGCAACTTGCTTTTCTTTCTTTCTTTTTTTTTTTTTTTTTTTAAATGACCTGCTCTTTTTTCCTGTCTTCATCAAAGACCTTTTCTGTCTTTCTTTTTCTCTGTCTTTTAGGTTATTGTGGTACAATGATGAGGGCCACTCCCTTTCTAAACTCACCACCCAGTCTGACTGTTTTGTCAACATTGTTTCATGGTTTAAGGAACATGTAACTGACAGCACATCTCTACTTGGAACTGCATAAGGCATCAGGTTTAAGAGTCAGATGTTCGCTCTGTGTGAAGTGTTTGACACTCTTGCCAAAGTTGTAATTGTCTTAAATGCTATGAGCCAGTGGAAATGTAATTCCACTAGTGTTCACTAGGGGGCAGACCAGTCCATGATTAAAAAAAGACTGCCTGTGGTCATTGGAATGCCTTTGGAAGAACATTATCTGTTGAAATGTGCATCGACTGTGGTAAACACAGAACTGTTTTTACTAAATATCTGACGGGTTTAAACTTTTTTCGTTTTTTTTTTTTTTCAATCTCATCTTTGCAAAAGTTTTAAATGTGCATTTCAGAATCATCTATAGGATGTAGTGCGAAAATTTGGTTACAGAGTAGAGGTGTCACTAGCTGTGTATACAATTTTATTTTTCCCTGGATTTTTTTTTAAGAGTTTCTTAATTTTTGAAAATGCCACTTTATACAAGATGGCGAGACCTTATAAATGTGGTACCAATTCATCAATCAGATTTTTCACTTTATGATTTGAAATGTTTCTGTGTTGTTTTTTTTTTTTTTTTTTTTTTTTTTTTTTTTTTACATGTTTATGACTAAGATAATTTCTATACAGTTATTTAAACCACAAATACGTTTTTTTGCCTCTCTTCATTTCTTCATTCAAGTTTTGTGTGTGTGTGTGTGTGTGATAGTTTTAAAGTCATTGGGTAAGTTGGTGTGACTTTATTCAGGTCAAATATCACGCGAGATCTTTCAATGGTCTTGTTTCCCTCATTCTGCCTTGAGCCAAGCCGTCGCGCTCATAAAAGAAGATTAAAGAGGGAGAATTTGAGAATAAACACAAACACTGAAAAACTGCCGTTGCCACAGGCTAAAAAGCAGGTCAGATTAGATTAAACGGGGCAAATAGAAGCTGTTAAGTGGTTTAAAATCGCACAGGGGCAACAGAGGTGAAGTAAGCCACAGTTTGTTGGAAAGGTTTATTTTTCTTTTTAATGATGATAAAAGGTTTTAAAAATGCTTCAGTAAAACTGCACGTCCATAATAAATAATATAATATTTGTAGTATTTTGCATTTGTTACTGGGTAAGTTTTTATTAAAAATTGGGATACAATTTGTTTTTAATAATTGAAGGAAAATCTTTCAGTTCAGATGAGATTATCATCTACATCAAGGCATTTTTTTTTCTTCGATATGTAGCAAAATTCTAATTTTCATATAGTAAACGTATGTATTCTAGCAACAAAAATTATTGTGAAGTATGTTATAATGCACAAAAGTCACTACTCCGTATACTTACTTTACAAATGCTCAATTGGCACTTATTTCTTATATCAAAAATATTTTATCTACAAAAATTTGCACTTTCCTACACGTAAGTTTGCACTTTTCCTACTTGTAAAATGAACTTTGAGTGAATTTCATGGTTTCGTAAGGCGTTTGTTCAAGTGTCTCATGGGACTTTGAGTCTTTGCATGGGTCTGTATGTTTTGAAGGGTTAAAGGCTAATAGAATGTAGTGAGTTCTGGGTAATTAGCATGCTGCTGAAAGCCGTTAGTTTCTCCTCCTGATTCTTCTTCTCGTGGGCCAGTCTGTGGATCGCCTCACTTGTCACCATAATGGATGGATCCATTAGTCGGCCCGAGCAGGGGAGTCCATCAGTCAGAAAGCAAACTGGGTAAAAAGGCCAGAACTGTCACGGAACATCTTAAGATAATCGCTTCACCACTTTACTTGATGAAATGTTTCTAACACCATGAGCTTTTCCTCGTCCTGCTGCAAATAAACACATGGATGACACCTTCACAATCCCGCCATTTTCAGCTTCGGCCTTCAGTTTTAATGTTTCTCCCATGTCTTTTGGTTCTGCCAGGCGTTGGTTCTCTTGTTTTTTGGGAGTGGAGCTGGCTAATATTTGGTCACTTGGAAAGAACGGACATTTCCTGTCAGCGTTTATATGTTGTGACTGGGCGGTGAGTTGAGACAGGGTGATGAAACCAAATGTGTGTGTGTGTGCGTTTCACATACATCACATGGCGTGTCCATTTTTCCCGTGGCGTTTTTGATCGCACGCGTGCTTGGCTAATGGAATGCGAACGTTTTTAGTTGGCGGCCATGCTAGTCTTTCTCTTAAACGTATTGATTGTCAACTTTACGCGCGGTGATTAATTACGAATCCGTTCAGAAAATGCCGCGCACCCGTGGCGAGACATTCTTTAACTTCGCATGACAGAGTTTCTCATAATATTTATAGAGCTGGAACGCTGCATTTGCTGCTCTTCTTTTTTAGGAAATGTATCTGAGAAGGAAACTCTTCAGGTTTATTGCGGAAATCAAAACTTTTTTTTTTTTTTTTTAAATCAAATTTGTTTTA
>CM051498.1:22305496-22366587 GCA_028031935.1 Paedocypris micromegethes | reverse complement strand
AAAAAATTACAAATATTTTTTTTAACCATTAAATAACAGTATTGACAAAATGTGTGTGTGTTATAATTTTTGTAAAGCATCTGACAAATTCAAAAATTAACAAATTTACATTTTGATTTTGCTTTAATATCTCAGAGACTATGCTAAAAGACTAATAACGTCCGGGACAGAATGATGAGTTGATCGTAAATATTTCAGAGCTTGTGAGAGAAGAATAGACAGTTTGTAGAAATAGGAGTTTGCTATGATGGAATTCTCTCTAATGTTTCTAGGAAACCCAGTTCATTACTCAGGTTTGGATTTGGTGGAGAGACGGATGTGAGTGAAGCAGATTGGAGACAGGATGGCTGTGGAATGCACTGCAACATCATTGCAGGTGCCTCTCCCAGAATGCATTTCTTTCATTTTGATGAAGTCATGATAACATCAGTCGCCCTGTCACCATTACAAAGGTTGTTCTTATAACTCAAACCTTAGACCTTTGATGGTTTTACTGGTTGGATCGTGATTGCAAGGCTTGGACTAATGGGGGTCTATCTGCCTCCTAAATACACCCGATTGTTCTGTTCATGTAAGGAAACCACAGAGATAAGCTCACGCCAGACTAAATTACAACGCTTGTACACACACCGTATAATTCACAGTTCAGGAACTGCAGGGAACATTCTCTCCTGACAAGTAATAGTTACATGAAAATGAAGGAATTATTGAACCAGGCCATCAGTCCCTTTGCCACTCACTTTTTTCTTTCACCATCAAGGCAATGAACTGACATGTGATGTTCACACACGTAATACAGCCTTGCCATCATTCTCAACCTGTTAATCAAGCCAACACAACTAGACTGTTTCAAAACATATTTCAAAACCAACCCCACACATCGTTTCTGTTCATTTGCAGTTTATGCTCTGCAATTTCCCGTCCAGTAAAGTTACACACACAATCCTGGAGCAGCGGGTCTTGCTCAAGGACACTCAAAACCTTGTTATGGTCCAAGGTGAACATTTAGATCTAAATAATTATATAATTTTTTATCTGTGTTTAAAAGTATTTTTTAGATTTATAAAATAATAAAACTGACCATATAGGCGTTTGGAACAGCACCTTGCTGTTGAAATATCAGTGCAATTGGATTAGTGCCGAGTAAAATAAAAAAGGCTCGAGTAATAAAGGACTTTTTTTTGCCATTGTGAACTTGAACCTGAAACCGAAATGAATGTGGAGTGATTCACACTAAAGTAGTTGAAGGGTGGTGGTCTCTCTCTTTTTTTCTTTTCTTTTTCATTTTAGACACACAATGTGTTCTGATTTGACCCGTCTGCTCACCAAGAGGGCAGCCCAGGGTCAGACAGTCTCCCTGGGGCATCTTTTACTTGAGCCCCAGGCTTCTGACAGGCCTATGGGAAGGTCCTGAGAGAGGCCAGAACCTTTAAACCTTGATACGTTCATGCCCGAGGACAGTAATTCTCAAATAGGTGGCATATACGTAATTAAACTTCTACTTGGTGAGCATGATCTCTTCTGCTTTGGAATTAAGTAAAGCATTTTGATGTGGAGCTAATAGTAGGAAAGCTAATAGTTTTCATTTGCTTTTATTTATTTATTTTCTTTTTTTGGAGGAATCATTGTTTACAGCATCGAAAACTGAATGTAGTGTTTTGTTTGTTTGGCGATTGTGTGTGTCCTTGCGTGTGTGCACAATATGTGCGTGCATTTCTTTCCCAAAAGGTTTTGATTATAATCAGAGATGTGAGCTAGCAAAGGTCAGCAGATGGAAAAGAAATTGAGCGTGTATTCACCAGGCCGTCTTGTCGCTCTCATTCCTGCTGTCTGTTTTTGTTCTTTCTACAGTTCTTTCTTTAGTACGAAGTGTGTGTGAGAGGAAAAACCGCTGTTAACTTCAGTTATTCTGAAATTTTAATCTGCTTTGGTTAACTAGCAAAGTTAAACTTGGTGAAACAAACTAGACTGGTGGTGAAAATCTGAATGACAAATTAATCAGAATGACAAAAAAATGCATGTTATATTTTGCACTACTTTCATAAAGTTAGATTAAAAAGACCTTTGTTATGGATCTACCAGGAAAGTGCTTTTGTTTTGTAAGCACTTTTTTAAGGGAAAAAAAAAAGATCAGGAGTTCAAAGTAAGATTTTTCTTAAACACAGAATTGACAGGATTACGTGGCGGTGAGATTAAATGCTTGGTAATGAACTGTGTGTTGTCTGTGATCAGTAGGACATGCAGGATTTGTGTAGGAATCTGTGTGTGTGTGTGTGTGTGTGTGTGTGTGTGTGTGTGTGTGTGTGTGTGTGTGTGTGTGTGTGTGTCTGTGTCTGGTCTGGGAGGGAGTGCTGAGTGAGTGAAAGTGCTCATTTGTCATCGAGATTGGGTTAATTACGGCCTGTCCTTCTCTCCCTCATCCCTCCATCCCCTGTAATCTTCTCCTCCTTTTCTTGTGTAAATCTCTCAGTGATTGAAGCGCCATCGTTCTTTTAAGGGAGGGCAACGTTCAGCTGACCGACATGGGCTGTGTCCAGAGGGACCAGGCAACGACTTTTAAAGTGTGTGCATGTGCACGAGTGTGAAGTTTGAGAGAAACGGAGAAGCTTGAGCATGTGCAGAAGCCTCCTGCCGGGGTCCTCCGGGGATTGATGTGTGTGCACGGGCTGAACTTGACCATTAATGAAAACAGAAACACAATCGCACATACGGCATAGACCACTCTCCTCGTGGTTTCTCCTACTGTGTGGTCATATTAATCCCAACATCTGCCTGTTTAATCGCCTGGCAAGATTTATCAAACCGAGGGAGGACGTCCCGGGTTGTTTTTGTTTGCAGGATTCAAACCCACTGATTTGACTTGCAATTATTTGCGTAAATTCTGTTGATGTCACATATTGAGGTTGTATATTAATTTGCACTATATTTGCACATCACTACCTCTCTTGTAGTGTCTTCTATTTGCACTGTTTTTGTTTATTGTTTGTGTTTGTATATATTTTTATTGTTTTTACACCACGGGCTGAGGGGAATTCTATTTCACTATGCTATATATCACAGATGTACAGCATATGCGACAAAGTTACACAATCTTGACTTAATTTCTCATGACTTATATTATACGCTTGTTTTACAGATGAATAATTATGACTTAGAAACTCATTTTGCAGACATGCTCAATTATTTAGCATGTCAAAAATGTGTAATGTTTAAGACGTAACCGACATAGTATATTTTATGAGATAAGACAAGTTATATGTGATAATTATAAGATTAGTAATGCAGTTATGTAGTTATGACTTAGTATCTCATAATTATGAATCAACTCAAAATAAGTTAAAAAAAAAAGTGATATGAAGTTATCTTTAGTCATTTTTTTGAATTAGTAAGTCATAATTACTTTAAATCTTATAATTTACTAGCTTGTTGGGTCGTAATTTTGAGTCATGAAGTGATGTTATGATGTGAAGCTTTTTGATAAATGCAATTTTGCTTCTGTAGTTTATTGCTTGTTGTTAAAATGAGATTTTGGTAGAATGTGTCAGAGAACTGGTTTGAGAGCGAGAGCGATTAATACAGACATTACAACACTGCGAGTGGAGGCTGTGTTTTCATGTTTTTCTTTCAGACTTGTGCTGATAGTTTTGCTTCTAAATCATCTGTGGTCTGGACGTGTGTCCTCGGACCCGCTCTTTCGGTGGTCTTCCTCTTGACACATACGATATAAATCTTGTGAAATCTCTGCGTTTGCTCTTTACAGGCGGCTCTCTCTCTGCTTTCTGTCTGAAAAGTTGGAGCAGTGACTTGCTCCGTCAGTCATGCTGTTAAGTGTATGTGCGTTTCCCACAAGGGTGCGGACGTCTTCACTCAAACAATACCAGTTTACGTGACCAGGAAACTTCAACTCTCTACAGACACCGGCAATTGACAATAAAGCTTGACCTTTAGATTTTGTACAGTCACTGAGTTGGAGGAGGAAGGAAGTGATGAACCGGCCAATCACGTGACCCGTGTTCAATCGGACACGGGTGCTAATTAATATTCATAATGGTAGAGATATTCACTTAAATGGAACTGGAAGTCATTTTTTAGGAAGTTCTAAGCATTTTGTAATTAATACATGAATACGGTAAAATGCCGTTAATCAGGTTGTGAGATGTTTATCAATTTGCTGTGTAATTCTGTGTCATGGGAACTTGCGTCTTATCGTTGTGGTGATTTGTGTTGATTATAGATGTGAAAACCAGAGCACGCTCAACAGATTTCCTCCCTTTGCACCAGAAAATTACTTCCAGAACGTCAGAAATACCTGTGAGTGTGTGTTGAGGGGTTTGTTTAAATATTCCCATGTTTTTCACCCCACTTTTGTGATCTGTGGACTGATGAAACACACACATACACATGATCGCACACACTTGTATATTGCAATTTTTCATTCAGTTAGTGCTTACTCATTTTTTTCTTAACTGATAAAAAGTTGAGTTAAAAACAACATCCATCTTTCTTGAAGGGGGAAAAAAGCATTTTTAAGCTGGAAAATACTGAGAGTTATTGGCTTTCTTGGCAAATGTGTCCACCAATATTATGTTTGCTACAGAGCAAAAAAATTGTAAAAATAATTGTCAGAGGATAAAGCGAAGATGTGATGAAAGTAACAGAAGATGAGTAGAAAAAGGGCTTCTCTGAAAGATGGTTCTATTCTGTTAAAGTTACTTAAACTGCAGCTTATATTACACATTGGTGTTGTTGTTTTTGCTCCATATGCTATAACTCATAATTCATAAAATGTTCTTGTGATCTCTTATTCTCCGTTTATTTTTTCATTCCTCCTCTACTTCATCCCTTCTTTTGATCTCGTTCCTCTCTCATTCTGTTCCCTCTGTCCATCTATTTTTGCTCTCTTTCTTTCGGTTTATCTCTATTTTTCTCTCTCTTCTGTCTCTGTCTCTCTCTCTCTCTCTGTCTCACACACACACACACACACACAATCTCTCTCTCTCTCTCTCTCTCATATATTTCCCTCTTTCTTTCCACTCCCTTCTGTTTCTCCAGTCTTTTCCATCTCCCGTCTCTCTCTGTTACCCCCCACTTATATTCCAGGAACAGAGACCAGAAATAGAGAAGCACTGGCCCAGACAGAGTTACGTACCTAAAATTGAGTTGTTTTCTCTCAAAATATAACTTGCACGAACAGGTGAAGATGAATTAGACCTGAAGAAGAAAGAGCCTTTTCGAAGACAGAAATCTTCAGTCACAAGAACTTCTCTTTAGAAAAGGATCTGAGTCCAGAAGAATAGTCGAGTCATCGGACGCAACAGAAGGAAAGCATTAAATCCATGTGGCGGCTGCGATTATTACAGCGTGTAGTTTAATTCAGCTAAGCTCAGGTGTTTATGTGCAGCTTGACTTGACCTTATCTGCTAACTCTGCCTTTAAACCGGGTTTGGGTTGGACTCGGGGACATCTAGGGATTTGGGGTGAATGATGTGCGTTAGTTTGTGTAGCTTTGCCGGGCTGACAGATAGATTTGTCTTCGTGAAAGAGTGAGCTAAACAGATGAAAGACAGAAGACCCTCGTCTGTGTGTGTGTATGTGGGTGTGTGTGTGTGAACGATATGATTTTCATATTCACACAGCTGTATGAATGAATAATGAAAGACATGAGTAAAAGTCAAAGTAAACATGTGGAGATTAATACGGTGTGTGTGTGTCAGTCGTCTCCTTCGCTCAGTGTGAGTCTGGGAACGGCTGTTTGTAGAAAAATCTGCGAGATGAAAGCGTAAAAGGTCATTGTTTGCAATATTACCACAAATGATGCTGTTCCAACCCCCTGATGTCGGCTGGCTGATCGCCAAGTGATGGCTGGGCGGTTGCCAGGTAGTTTTGTGATTGCTGGGCCGCTGCCTTATAGATTTGATCTATGCTTTCCCTCGCAAGAATTTGACTGAGTGTTTGCCAAACGCGCGAGTGAAAAATTAATGGTATTTTGCATGGCTGATCAAATCCGTTTTTCATCACCTCATGGTAACGTGTTGCTGAAAGTCGTCACAGTAAACCAGTTGTGATAACCTTTCTTCTCTCCACTTTATTGGATTAACTAATCTAGGTTGAGATCAGGATCCGTGACTCGTGGATCTTTCCCTCCGGTTGCGTCTTAAAGGTTTCAAGTTAGTCGTCACCCTTTCCATCTTATTTTTCACTCGGCCTTTGTCTTCAGGTAACACAAGTCCTCTCCAGTCGGTTATGTGAGTTTAACCTTTGACTTTTCGGCTCTTGTTAGTGGCCGATCAGTTAGTGAAACGCTTGTGGATTTGATGGTGGTGACTGCAGACCACGGAGGGATTCATTTAAAGTTTTATGATGGAAATTAACTTTTCATTGAATAAAATTACACCTTGCTTCACAGTAAATTACAAGACCAAGACAATAAAATAACCCAAAAATTACTACATATAAAAACAGAAACGAAATCAAGATAAAATGTACATAAATAAACCTGATATGCCCAATCTATGCATGTTAAGAGTATTTGTAATATCTGTTTATGCACGTGTAAAGCGTAACAAATTAATATTAAAGTGACATTATTGATACTGTGGTTCAAACCCACAAATTATCTATTGCTGACATCGTATGAAAACCTGCTTGATTAAAGCATGTTCATTACTAGTTCGATTTTGTCTCTTAAGTTTGAACGACTTCAATGCAACTATTCAGATATGATAATTGAGATTAATATTAGTCCGCTCTGTGTTGACTTTAGGAAGCCTGTGTTTTTTGGAGGGCAGCCACGGACTAATGGACGTGTTTGGGGCTAATAGGAAGTGTGAGTTCAAGTTTGTGCCCAGTGTAAAGTCCCCGTTATGGCTGAATTCAGAGGGTAATGGGTGGTAATTGGTTGTAACTGTATAGGAAGCGCAACGATTTTTCCAGAAATAATCCATACACTAAAGTGTGACGCTTTTATAGGTGCTTAACATTGGCTCTTTGTGTTGCGGGATGTCTGACTGTGTGCGATGTAGGTGTATGTATGTGTGTGTGTGTGTGTGTGTGTGTGCGCGCGTTTGCCTAAGGGGCCTATTGCCTAAAGTCACACAGAAGGATTAAGACCAGGCGCCATATGGAAATGGGAAATTAGCCTCGGGCACTCTTTCTCTTTCTCCCTGTGTGTGTGTGTGTGTGTGTGTGTGTGTGTGTCCAGAACGCTTTGTAGAAGGTGTACTGGTATTTCCATAGAGTCTAGAAGGCACAGAGCCCAGATTCCTGACAGGAAACAGACTTATTGTGGACCAGTGAGCTTAGGTTGGAGAATTACTGCGTGTATATGTAGAAATAGAGACGAGGGATGGTCTCTTTATCCTATTTAAGCAATAGATCAGGCTCTGTGACTGTGTGAATGGAGGTGGCATGACAGACACAAGCCTGGCCACTTAGAAAGCTTGATGTAATAGTGCGCTCTTCTTAGATCATCTGTTTCAGTCAGTTGTAACTAAGTGGCAACTCCATTGGTATCTTACACATCCGGCTTTTAAAATACCTTTAAAAGACCAGGATAGTTTACTGTAGTTAATGTTCCCAATAATATTAGTGTGGGCACTGACACTGAGCTTTAGCGTGTCGCTTGGTTTTAGAGGTTTTTTATTTTTTTTTGACAGTCACAACTTAGAAGAAACTATTATCTTGTTGCTGAAACATGAACAAAGAATGCAGACTCATCATCCAACACTTATTTTATTACTGCAACTTTTGCAGGTTTTTGTTTGTTTGTTTGTTTTTTTTTTTGTTTTTTTTTTTTTTTTTCTTTCAAAAACAGTTGTCTGGATGTTTGTGAACAGATTTGTCACAATGATTCTCGGCACGGATTGGTGAAGATGTCTGTATCGCAAAAACGTGACCCTGGATTTGCTCTTCATCTTGGAGAAAATGGGCCACAAACGCTGTGGTCTTTCTTTTGCTATTTGGAAAGTTCACTGTGTGTTTTTTCTCTGAGTATGTCTTTCGAAGATGTCTACTATAATTAAATGTTATTCTAATATTAGCGTACCGTAATAACAAATGAACTTAAATCGATACATTTGTGTTTGTGAAATAAATGTAACACATTCACAGGTCATATCTGGTCTAGTAAGAACTGGTATACAGTAATAAAATTGAACAATTGTTTTTTTTTTCCTTTCAACCCCCCTGCCTCCTCTCTGACAACTATTAAACTTAATTTAGCTTAAAAGTAACTTAAAAGAAACTGGACTCTTGAATGGATTGATTCAATTCTAGCGAGAACTTGAAAGGTCTTCTGAAGTTGCTCCGTTTTAGGAGGTTTGGGAGTCATGCACTTATCAAAAAAAAACCCTGTGTTTTAATAGAGGTGGGATTGAAAGTATAGTATTTTTTGTAAAGTATATGCAGCATTACGGCATGGTTTGGTCCATACTGGGTTCAGACCTATAAAACCTTTCTGATTGTTTACAAGATTTTTTTTAACGCTCTAATTTCCTTGAGGATTGAGATGCAGGCATAAGTCCTCCGCATAATCTTTCAATGTTTATTCAGTGTGTTCAAATTAAAATGCCTTAGTCCAGACTTTTCCAATCATGGTGCTGTACGCATCCGTACACGAGACATATATTGCAGTTTTATGTGGCATTTCCACGAACACACCCACAAACGCTCAGAACTTTTAACAGCACTGTAAATCACAGAGATCTTCCTTTCTGATCTGCCTCTGTGTGGAATCAAGTTGCAAAATGAAGAACACGCTGAAATGTGTTTTGAATTTTTGCCCTGTTTTCTTAAGCAACTATAACAGGTCATTAAAATTGGCATCAACTGTCCGTATAGAATTTTTTATGATGCTTTAATTTTTCCTCTTTTTGATGTTTTGGTAGCTTTTACTGTAATTGCTTGTTTAGTCTTGCCGTGTTTTCCGTTTGCTTTTCACTGGCAAAAGAAAGACTTTTGTTTATGGTATTGTTGTGGTTTTTATGGTATTGTTAACTTTTTTTTAACTCATTTAAGAGGTAACTCATTTTTGTAGGACATTCCCAGCCACATTGAGGATCTGAAAGGCGTCATATAAATGTGATGGAAGAAATTGAAAAGTTTTTCTCCACATATTTATTTCAAAACATTTCCAAATAGTTCTTCTAGATTATGTTTCTTTGTGTCTTTTTTCCAAGAAACTACATTTTTTTTTATAACTACACAAAACGTTTAAAGTCGCATACAAATTATAATTCCTGAATTGTTTCGTAACAATCCTGAATGTTTTTAATTAATAGGAGAAAGGTAATTCAAAACATTATTCTATTGATAGATATAATCTGTGAATAATCTCCAAATCCTTTAGGAACCTTAACATAATATTAACGCCACAACAACTTTGTTTTAAACATGTGGCGAGGAGGAATTCTGAGGGAATGATGAAGTGTGAACTGTAATATTTACATCCTTCCCCGTTCAGAGATAAGAATAGAAGCTTAGCCTATTTGTCACTGACTTGTTAGCCTTTTGTTTCTTCCTGGCTTTGTGTCTTCAATCTTACAGCTCAAAACAAAAATTAAAATGCCAGTAAAACAGTTTTTTTTCCCTTGAATTTTGCCTTTTCAAACCCTTTAAAAATTGCATGAAATATTCTGTTAAGATAAGTTAAAAGAATCTGACACACCAGGTAAACACACTCACTCAACCATGTATTTATTATTTATAGTTTAAGTGCGTTTGTTTCCAGTTTTATGGTCATTTAAGGTCTGAATATATATCACTAGCCAATCAGATTCACATATATCACGTAAGATATATCAGTGTGTTTGTTCCGCAGCTGTTCGGTGACTAACAGGCTCATTCTCTCCCTTCTAGAAGCATAAATCACCATTTCCAGCTGTTATCGCATTTAACCTGCATGAGTCCGACAGACTAAACCGATAGCTTTAGCATTTGTGCACGCTTAAATATTTATGCAATGCAGCATTCTTAGAAATATACATCCACACACCTGCAAACAGACGGACAGGAATGCTAGTTAACACCCACGCTGTCGTGACACTTATGATGGATGGACGTCGGGGATTCGGGGGGTAAATAAATAAATGCAATAGCTGAAAGGTCACGAGTCTCGGTCAGTGACAATGTCGCTATGATTGTCTGTGTCAGGGTCGTGACCCTAATGTGCCTGGTCAATCCCTGCAAAGCATCACACCCTGTTCAAACCACAGATTAGAGGGAGGCTGATCAGCGATACATCATTACACAGAGTTTAGAGTTATCTAATGACCGCAAATAGAGAGAATTTATGAGATAAAAGTGAGATTAGCACTCAAATCATTTTAAAATTTTTGGTGTTTAATCTGACTTTTTCTTTTTTAAAACTCGCTACCAGAATTGTTCTTAACCATCGGAGGTGATAACTGGGCACCAGCCTTAAATACAGTTTTCCGGTAACTTCCTCCGCTAATCTGTCTTTACGCTAACCACAGATTGGAAAAACCATGAGGTAAAGCTCTTTTGAGGCTCTCATCATCAGCATATAAAGTAAAATAAATGTGTCCAGCGCTCTTATCTCATTTCACGTTGGTAGCAGCGGCCAGAGCCGTGTCAGGGGTCACGGCGTAATCAAGACGCTCTGTAATTGACCTCCGTCCTCTTCACCGGATCAATGGTCAAACCCCAGTAGGGATTTGGGGGTGACTTCTCATTTCAAATGTCTAGCAGGTGGTTCACATGCTTTCAAGCCACTTTTCTAATCTGCTTTTTAATCGCCCCTTTCCTGTTCTTTGCTCAAGGCAGATCACAAAAGAACAGAACATCAAGATCTGTTTAAGCATTGCCGTTTAGAATTCTCTGTATTGGAGAAAAAAATCGCTGGAGGAATTTAATGGGCTGTATACAAAGACTGTGCAGAAAAATGTGCACGGTGTCAGAGGACAGCGTTGGTTGAGCTCATAAAACCTATTGCAGCTCATACACCAAGTCAAATTTGTTCTCCCGGCCCACCAACACACTCGCTGTCAGTCTAAATCTTTTCCTGAATCCTTCTGTATATTTGGACCTGAGCTGCTGTGTTTAGACATTGAATGACTGAGTGCTCCACACTGACTTTAACTACAAAACGCCCTGCAATAGTCCCAAAGTCTGCTGAAAGAGATTCAAGTGCCCTAGACAGTCTGCACTCGGCAAATATAGGCTGTCACAAATCTCTCCCATCATAATACACCTCACGCTTTCCGTATCCCGTCAGCTCAAATCACTGGTTGCTATGACAGTAACGGCGGTGGATGTGGTATGCTAACATCATGGAGCAATGACGTCTGCTTGTTCGCCATTAGCTTTCCCTGATCAAAAGGTCCCGTGGAGTCTAAGTGCTCCCAGAGTTTCGGGACCTCTTAAACCCCCCCGGATAAAAAGCCAGTTGTACAAAA
Source organism: Paedocypris micromegethes (assembly GCA_028031935.1). Lineage (NCBI taxonomy): Eukaryota > Metazoa > Chordata > Actinopteri > Cypriniformes > Paedocypris > Paedocypris micromegethes. The sequence goes on along the minus strand of CM051498.1, from coordinate 22,355,173 downwards.
GACACATTTTTAAACCTCCTCCTCAGTGCGACCCATAAGTTAATTAAAGTCCTCAAAACACAACAAAAGCACAAAGCGATAATGGCACATCAAGGTGGAATGTGGCCCGCAGGGTCAGACTGATCGGAGTAGCGTTCCAGCTGAATTATATCATTTTAAATGTGATTTCCAAAATGCAAATCTTTTTTTTTAATATATTTTTTTTAATTTTACATTGGTAGAAAATGTCTTCAACATTTGAATTGTCTTGATCACAAAAACATTATAAAAATGTACTACATTTTAATACGTAAGTGGAACACTAGCTCATCTTAGAGGAACATATTATGAATAAAAAAGTATTATTTTTAAGTGTATTAACCGAAATATAACAAGGTTATGTAACAGTAATCTTTAATTAATCCATATTTCCTTTATATTTATTAATTAATGAAGTTTAGAAATCATTGGATATTGAATTAGACAGATGCAGTATTTGGTTGCTCTTGTTTGACGAATTGTTGTGTGATCAACCTTCTCATCTTGCCCGAACTTAAAAGTATCACAGTTCCCCGTCACTGCAGATCCATCTGCCAGAAATGGTGTTTTTCTAGTTACAATTAAGCCTTGAGACGCGAGTTTAATACTGCGAGCCCGAGTGATGGACGAGCACCAGGAGAGTCGCTGTCTCTGCTCCTCAAGGCTCAGACAGAGGGCGGGGATGGAGTTTCTCTCAGTGCTGCGTGTATCAGACCGAGGGAGTGAGTGAGGAGACAGACAGACCAGAACCAGCGCGGGACTGGAGCAAAGTGTCACGTGAGGCGGGAGTAGAACCTGAGACCCTGAGGCGGCTGACCAGCATCTTTTAAAGCCGGAGTTGAATTTTCGTTAAGGATATTTTCTACAAGACACTAAGAGAGACTTTATATTACAGTTGATGTGAGGAACAAACGGACTCACGGAACATGGAATTATCGGTCCTGGTTTTGGCGACTGTGGCTTCGATCGTCTCGTGCACCAACCAGAACGCGCCGCGCCTTCGACTGTCGTACAAAGGTAAGTCGTCTATTTTATTCAGCGGTCGAATTAAATTTTATGTATAGAAATCCGAAGTGATGCTGATGATGATAATGAATAGGAAAATATACATGGCAGCGGCGCGGTCCGGCGCTTTACGTTAATGATTGATTGTTTTACAGCTTTGGTGTTAAGGTTAATGTTCGCTGCTGTTCGCTGGCCGTATTTTACGTGTTAAACGACGTGTTTGTCTGTAAATCAAGACGGACTTTTTGAGCATTTAGAAGTTCAAGAATTGATAATGCTCCGGTTGTGTGCTGAATTTTTTTTATATTGAAAAGTGAACTTGAAGAGTTTCACATTCACAATAATATTATTAGGACAACGCTGGTTTTGTTCTCGGTGCTACCGTTTAAGCTATTATCCCAAACTCCGGATGTTCGCATCTCTCGCTCCCTGGCGCGCGCTCTCCTCCTCGCGGTTACTCGCTCCGCGTGCGCAACATGTTTAAGTGCGGTAATTACACTCACGACTCTCTTTTACTGGATTTATAGAGTGCAAAGAAAATCTTGGCCTAAAGGTTTTTTTTTCAAGACAACTTCCCAGCTATTTTTCCATTTTTCCACTTATTCAGTATTTTATGCCTTTATACCTTTTTAACATACCTGTTAAAAATATAGCAACCAGAACGGACACCCCCTCCTACGTTCCATTTTCGAAGGAGTCTTTTCTCTCCCCTCTCGCCCTCCCCAATTTTTTTTCTCTATCCAATTGATTGCTCTCTTTCATTTAATTCTGTTCACTCCCCTCTTTTCCTCTCCATTGCCCCCTCTCTCTTTCTCTCTCAGTTTTTTATTCACCAACAACTCTCTCCTCCTATTCATTGCTTGCTCTCCTCATACTATCTTTCTCTTTTTCTCTTGATTTATCACTCTCTTTTTATTTATTTTCCACCCACTCTCCCTCTCTCTCTTTCTCTCTCACTTAATTTTTTTATTCATCCATGGCCTCTTCACTTCCTCTCCATTGCTTGTTCTCTTTGCTTTCTATTCTTTTACCATCTTTTCTCACGTTCTCTCGATTTCTCGCTCTTTAATTTATCTTTTTTCTGCACACTTCCTTCTTAATTGCTTTCTCTCTCTTCTTCACTTTCGTTCTGTGAATCTCTCTCATCCTCTCCATTGCTCTCTTTTCCAAAATTTCTCCACACTATCTCTCTTACCGTCTTTGTTATCCCCCTTCTACCAACCTCTGCTCTGTTTTTTTCTGAAAACTGTCTTATCATCTCACACAACATATATTTCTGTCAGGCTCTTTCTCACTCTTCATATCTCACTCTTTGCTCCCTCCTCAAAATGTCTCTTAGCAATCGCTCTTCCTGCACTGCTCCATGTATTCAGCAACCAGACCCCCCTTGTTCTTGATCTTGTAGTTGTGAAGCAGTCTTATCAGTTTTTTCTCCGTAATGCCTTTAAACAAAGCAAAGCTTTGGGTTCCTGAAACACAGAACCATGTAGTTTACTGTAAAGTGGCTGTGTGATGCCCGTCCGGTCCCGGGAGCTGGAGCTGATTACTGTAATCAGTATCGTAATCCACCCGGATAATGATCAGAAGTCCAGATACAGTTCAGCTAGATGTCGTTACATTCTCAAAAAGAATGTGAAGTGACAGGTTTCACACACACGCACACACACACACACACACACACACACACACACACACACACACACACTCATCTAGCTGTCAGATCCGCACAGATTGCTCATGAGGGAGTGCGTCATGTTTTGAATAGGAAATGGAGGACAGCTTGAACATGCCAGCAGCAGCCGGGCAATTTTCTTCTCACACGCGTTCACACCGTACACACACTGCCACAAGTCTGCGTTACAAATGAATATACACAGAGACAAGGCGGCCTTAGTTTGTTTAAATCAGTGACTTAATGAGTTTATTTTCGGAACTTTGGCCAGATGTTTGTGAGCTTATAAAGCAAAAGAACGGCGGGTGATTCTTCTTCACGTCTGTGTTTCCTTCTCGCGCCCTCAACGTCTAAATATCCCTGTCCTGGAGCTGTTATTAAGACGTTTGTTTAGTTAAGCCAAAATAATAGCACCGAAATTTTGCTGCACAGAACTAATCACATTTGTTTTCCTTCCTGCCACTTTTAAACTTTTGTGTACACACTAGAGGCGTGTAGAGCACCAGAATATCATACTTGAGCAACATTTCGGATGCCATACCTTACTGTAAAAATTAAAAAGTAAAAGTTACAAAGTAAGCAGTTTTAAAAGAACTTAATTATTTTACTCAAACTGAATTCAGGCCTCAAAAAACACAGAGAAATGTCAAAAACAAGAAACTATTTTAACATTTTTTTTTCCTAAAAGAGACATTAAAATTAACTGTTCAACTGTTCAATGTTTCAAAACGGCAGAACAAAATAGATTAACAAAAAGTCAGTCTCTGTCAAACTCAACTGTGCAAAAAAAGTGCAATTGTTCACGTGATTTAGCTCATAAATAGCACCCAGTACCTTCAGCATCCTGGAGATGGCGATATCGCCTCGTCCGCCCAAGAAATTAATTATGGTAGAAAAGACGCTGACTTGTCGTGCACAATCACAGTGTACCGAGTAAAGATGAGTGTCAATTCAAATGTAGTGGAGTACAAATACTCAATCAAAAATGTAGTCAAGTCGAGAGTAAAAGTTTCTTACACGTATTTTTGATACTCAGTAAAAGTACATAGCAGCAGTAAGTACTAATTTCTCAAGTACTTTACACCACTGCCTTTTGAGTTTGCGCTTTATATTTATTTGATGGTTTATTTCACCAAACCCGATTGGTAAGATATACAATATGAGCTGACAGTGTGATCTTCTTCTGTGTGTGTATTTAATTTGGCAGATACTGTGTTAGACAGTGTGTGTTGGCCCAAATCGAGGAAAGAAAAAGAAAAAAAGAACAGGTGATTGATTGAAACCAAAATCTACAGAGGAAATTAGGAAATGATTGATCACAGCAGTACAGTATTCCTATGTACTTACTCAACCGAGAGGAGAATACAGTGTGTGTGCTGTGAATAATGGACGCAGGTGGAATCGAACAGTCCGTGTGGCGTCAGTCGGGAGCCTGTGGAGCGCCGAGGCCGGACAATGCGTCATTGTGGCGTTTCCTCCTCGCCGAGGGCTGATGGCCGCTCGCTGGATTAGATCACACACACTGATAGCCACACAAACAGCTGCCGGTCACTTGAACCTTGCTTGGATTTGTGTAACCCTGGGCGTTGATGAGTGTCCGGGGAACCGTCACCGCAACACGTTCCCCTACAGGCGCGGTGCTAATGCGTCTGACCAGCACTGACACGCACATCTCAGCTGCTAAACGACAGTATTCTGATCTAGAAATGATTTTTGTGCCAAAGACAATTCAATTAATTTTACTTTGTAGCTATGAGCTTTCTTTCTTTCCTTCCTCCTTTCTTTTTTTCTTTCTTTCTGTGTGATGGTCTGTCTGTCTGTCAGTAATTTTTCTTTTTGTCTCTCATGCATGTCTCTCTCTCTCTCTCTCTCTCTCTCTCTCTTTTATTCTGTCTGAAAGTCCCATCTCCCCGTCTCTCTGCTTGTGTCAGTCTTTTTGTCTTTCTTTCTTTCCTTCTTTCGAGCTGTCTGTCTATCTGTGAGTATGTCTTTCTTTTTGTTCATCATTCTGCCTGTCTATTTAGTCTTTCTTTCTTTCTTTCTTTCTTTCTTTCTTTCTTTCTTTCTTTCTTTCTTTCTTTCTTTCTTTCTTTCTTTCTTTCTTTCTTTCTTTCTTTCACTCTTTCTTTCTTTCACTCTCTCTTTCTTTCACTCTCTCTGTGTCTCTCTTTCTGTCTGTCTAGCTCTCTCTCAGCTTTTCTTTTAAATTCTGTCTGAGAGTCTGTCTCTCTGTCTGTCGGTCTTTAGGTATGTTTTTCTTTAATTTTTTCTTTTCATCAGTCTGTCTGTCCATTTAGTCTTTCTTTCTTTTCTCTCTCTCTCAGCTTTTTTTTTTATTCTGTCTGAGAGTCCTGTATGTCTGTCTGTCGGTCTTTACGTATGTTTTTCTTTCTTTTTGTCTTTTCGTCAGTCTGTCTGTCTATTTTGTTTTTCTTTCTTTCTTTCTTTCTTTCTTTCTTTCTTTCTTTCTTTCTTTCTTTCTTTCTTTCTTTCTTTCTTTCTTTCTTTCTTTCTTTCTTTCTTTCTTTCTTTCTCCACCTCTCCATCTCATTCTTTTCATCTGTCCATCGGTGGGTGTGTCTTTCTTTCTTTTTCGTTTTTTTACCATCCTCCTGGGTAAACAAATCTGTGTACCTCCTAGGCGTTTGCGTCTGTCTGCTGGAGTCTCATTGTGTGGATGTGTGTACAGAGGGGACGGCTGTGACGCTCAGGGCTCTCGGTCTTTATCTAAACCCTCGCGTTCTAATTCTTGCTTTAGGGAGAAAGGGAGATCAAGAGAGGCCAGAAAGCAGCAGAACTGAAAGAAAGAGCTAGACAAAAGAAGTGCCAAAAAATGAGTTTGGAGTGGAGACTGGAGGCCGAGAGAGGGTTAAATGTTACGGCTTTATGAGTTTAACAGCAAGAGCTGGTGTGGTTGTATTTGCCCTGAAGTTACGACACAGTGCGTGTGACAAATGAAGACAGACAGAGAGCGAGAGGCTGAAGGAATTAAAGGAAACAGCGCCAATGCTATTGAGAATATTCTGTGTATGTTTATATATATACTAGCCGTCACAATTTGGACATCTCTACTCATTCCTAATTCGAACATTTCTCTACACATTAGAATGATAGCCGTCAAAACTCTGATATAATACAACTGGAAAGGAGTTGTATTAAGACCAGATCTTTAATCAAACCGGGCTTTTTCCAGGTCACAGTTCTTGGTCTAGACATGGAAATGTGATATTTTGATAAATTATTGTGAATTAGTTTCCTGGTACAAAATGTTGGTCCAGATAAAGTTGCTGCTGGAGGTGTGCATGTGTCCAGCTCATTACAAATCAAATCAGTGAACTCTAGTCTAGTAGTCGCTGTGTTTCTGGAGCTTTTGGAGGGTTTAAGAAATACTGACTTTCTCTGTGTCCGTTTTAAGGAGAGATTTTGGCAGTGTGTTAGAACGTGAGAACAGCTACTCGCAATTTTCTGAGAGGATGGAGAAGACCACATGATCTTTATGGAGATGTTTCTTCTCTGCTCCAGCCAATAATCACTTAGTTACACCATAAAACTGCTGACAGAATCAGCACACAGCCTCATAAATACAGTACTGATTCTTATCTACACACACACACACACACACACACACACACACACACACACACACACACACACGTCTAAATTATACATGAATGTAACTGTAATGCAGAGAACATGCTTCACTTGTGAGGACTTCTCTCCTCCTGAGGCTTATATATTTACATATTCTTATCTAATTTTCAGCCTCTTTTTATATCTCCTGATTTCAGAAGAGAACAAACACAATCTATTCTCATCTAGCCAACTCTTAAACAACACCGCACCCACATTTCATTTTTATTTTTATTACTAGCAGCAACATTCTAATCTTTGGAACTGATGCCAACTGACATGTGTGTTTTATTAAAGACGCTTTGGAAGGTTTGGTTATGTGCCACTGTGTGGAAAGTTTACTGATATAAGGGAACGTTTGTTTTCTCTGCACGTTTTCTGTCATGTTTTTGCAATTTTAACTTGTTAACTTATTTCTACTTATCGGCACAGTCTCTTGCTGACTTTGACTTATTTGTTTAACGGTGTTAAACATTTGTTTAACAGACTTATTCTCAAAATAATTTAAAAGATACATTTGTTTTTGTTCCCAAGTGTTACGTTTTTAGACGTACAGTAATTGACTGTCTCTCTCTCTCTCTCTCTCTCTCTCTCTCTCTCTCTCTCTCTCTCTCTCTCTTTCTATATATATATATATATATCTTTCTCTCTCTCTCTCTCTTTCTCTCTTTCCGTCTTTCTTTCTATCTCAATGCTAAAACACACGTTTTAACAGCACTTTTATATGCAAATGGTGAATAGAAAATTGCCACTCTGCATTTATAAATCTGTGCGTGCGTTATTAGCTTGCCCATATAATTTTTTCTTTAATGTATCAACAGTGTTTGGAGACATTGTTACCACAAGTTTACCACAACCATACGCTGGATATTCCATATGATTCCCAGGCACACAGTAAAAGAACAAAGAATCTCTGAATAGGAGAGCGAGTTTAGTTCTGCATTTCTTTGGTTCTGTCTTTATTTTCTAGTAGGATTTCACATGTGGGTTAACTCATGCGACTGGAGGCTGATTCCTGTCTTTTTGAGATCATTTTGCATTACCTCAGAGGCTTTAGATCTCTGTTAATGCAGTTACCGCGAGTACCCATGGAATAAAAAGCATCTGCTTAAAGACAAATAACTATTCAACTGTGACTCCAGTGTGTTTTTGTGTGCCAGAATTTTTTTTGTTTGTTTTACCACTACAAACGCATGCCGTCAACTCCATCACGATGTGTTTTGGTGTGAGACTTAAATACACAAGACCACTGTAACCAAGATAAAGCAAAACCTTTATAAGTGCGCGCACACACAACTCACTATTGACATACGTACAAAACAAAAAACATGTTCCCTCTCCCTCACTATAAAATATTCCACTCTCCCCCTTTTACCATATTCGTACTTAACTTAATAAGTCATAACGTAAGCGCTTGGGATCACAATCGTGGGACCAGCATAGATCCCCACAATACCCATACGTCCTCACTTTAGTATTAAAACCTGACATTTAACACAGATTGGAGCCCAATTTTGACCTAAGTGCCTGTACACACACACACACACACACTATCCAGAGTTTTTATTAACTTATTTTATAAAGCCATAACTGATTTAACCAAATGTGGTGGTGGTTGAATGTGAGTGTATTTGTAACCGTGGTTTAGCACTTGGCTTTGCTGCTTGGCTTCCGTTGTGGCTGTTTGCATCGCCGCTCCATTAGTGGATTCAGACGCGTGCCACACTCTCGACAAAGCTTATTCCAGCTCTCGCTGATCTTTCTCCACTCCTCATTTTCTTCCAAACATTTATTACAAGGGTATGTGGAGGGAGAGCTGAATTGTGCTTTAGGTCAGGAGATATGGCAGCCTAGCAAGAGAATGCGTGTACACGTTTACAGTAACTGCACTTTATGGATGGAATCGAAGCCAAACTTGAGGAAAATCCAATGAATCCTTCATGATCCTATATCGAAGTATGTAAACAATATTTAGTGATTAGAATTTGTGGCCTGGAAGTGTCAGTATGTGTGTGACATAGGTTTAGATTAGAATCGTAATCGGTTATCCACACACATTATTCCCGGTAGAGTGAACTCCCATCACATTACAGTGAAATAAAAGGTTATAATGGCAAAAAACAAGATGTTTGACTGCTTGATGAACTCTTTTTACCTCATGAAGTCTCTTAACTCTTAATGCATCCTAGAGATTTATTGGCATTTTATGTTGTAATGTCGTGATGATTCACCTGGCTTCTCTCTCATCTGGTTCTCCCCATAGATCTGTTGGCCACAAACCGCACTTCTGTCTTCACCGGGCTGCGTGATGATCTACATTTGTCAGCTGTGTTTCTGGATGAATACCATGACAGGCTTTTCCTGGGAGGGAAGAATGTTCTGTATTCGTTGAGGCTGGATCACACACATGATGCTAAAGAGGTAACAGACACACGGGATTATGATAAGGTTAAGATAACACGCCGTCATGAGGGATGCAGAGACAGGAGATGGAACAAAAAGAGCAAGTGATGATGTGTGCCACGCTGGGGAAAGGTGGCGAGTGATGCCGTGTACCAGAGATAATCTCCGCAAACACTCACTCTCGCTGAGACGTTTCATGAACACAGAGATTATTCAAGAGATTATTCTGGGCACGTCCTGGTTTCTCTTCTCACACTTGCATTGCCCAGCAACACGTGAAAGATAAAGACAGAAAAGTTTAGATCTAAAAATATGCTTGATAATTATATTAAATATAGTTGTTGTGTTTGATAGTGTGTGAATATAATATAATTAATTAAACACAACTAAAGTTAAAGTCATATTTTGTATAATATAAAATTTTTTATATACAACATTTTGGTTGTACAACTTCCCTAAGGCTGAATCAGTGTTCGCAACACTACAAGTTTTGGGTTTAGCTTGCAGAGAAAATCTTTTAAGCCCAACCAAAATATTTTTTGTTTTGTTTTTTTTTTTTTAGCAAAATTTTGCACTCTTTCCATATTTTCCTTTCACAATATTGATGAAAATCAATTACACACACAGTGATTCAAGCATTTTGGATTTAGCCGAATTTGGACTGGATTTTAATTTTGGACTAACTAAACTGATCATACTTGGAAAGATTTCTGTTTTTCTTCATAGTGTGTTTTGTTTGGTTTATGAGCCCTCAAGTTTCTCACGAGACTGAATATTCATCTCAAAATGTCCACAAGCACATTAAACTCGTGTAAACCGTGGAGAAAGACTTGTTTATGCTCCTCTAAGACACATAAACAGATTAATGGGCTTGCTTGGTTTTACAAGCCGAATGTTTGGTGGCATTCATGTTGATGTTGTCACAGTCTTGTGGTGTGGTTTCTAACACAAGCTGTGAGTTACGAGAACGTTGTGTGAATAGGTGCGGAAGTGAAATGACCTTCCGTACAACCTGAGAGTCTTTTCCTCGTCATCTAAAGTCGGTTTAATTACACACTGTAATCCTAATTTAGTTTGATCTAAGTCACTGAAGCATCTATAAGTTTGAAAAATCTTCTCCAAAGATCATAGTGTGTGGCCTTGTTAGAGGATGAGAACAGAAAAAGGAAACTGGTTGCCATGGGGACAGACACGTGGGAGTGGCTTCCACCTCTAAGGTCATGACCCTTGACTTCAGGTTCAGAAACAGACAAGTTCTATCTTGTTAGATCCTTGTGGTCATTCGTGTGACCACCAGACGTCATGTTTTTGCCTATATCTTTGTACAAGTTTATTGCACATTGAAGAAAATTAATTGTAAATGTATATACATTTAAACATAGATGATATGCAATAATACTTAATTTAAATGACATTTAAACATACAGTGTTTTTGACTTTTTACATACATTCATTTTCAATCCCCAACACTTCAGTTTAGCTTTTTTCCCATCTGGTCTCATTGAGAATGATTCCATCTGTCATTTGAAAGGAATGTCAGAACATATTAGTCCAGGCGCTATTTATATGAGTCGTGTAATATTTAAATTACCACTATTTAAGACCACAGGAAATGTCTTTTCTGGACAGGACGGATACTGGATAATGTAGCTGATTGCAGTTTCCGGATTAACACAATGTTAAAATGATTTTACGTCTTCAGGGAAGCCTAAAGTGATCTGAATTTAAAGAGCCACATTTAATGAAGAACATATTTATGCATTTGTTCTTTAAATCTATTCAATATTAATTCCTTTTAAATGTAACACGTTCCAATTTAGTGGAATCTCCTCTGATTTAATGCACATCTCACACAAAAAATGACAGGTTTTTGATATACGATTTAGAAGCATTATGAAATATTGAAACACTGACCCAAAAGCGTTCAGTTATCTAAAGCGTAGTTGTTTTTTATCAAGCCGAGTGTGGTGTTTAGTGAAAATCAAATCCAGTATTTCCCCATGTTTTCCAGATCCACTGGCCGGCTCTGCCTGGGAACCGAGAGGAGTGTATCCTCAAAGGAAAAGACCCTGAAGTTAGTAACTATCCTATTCACAGCTTTTCTCGTTTAAAATCCAGCGAACCATCGGGTTAGTGTGTCATTTCATAAGGTTCGGCCGGTCTGAATTTCTTAAATCTAGTAAATGACAGTTAAAATCCTTAAATCGAGTTCTTTTTGGAATGTGTGGCAGATCCAAGCCCAATTTCATGTGGTTTATTCTCAAGTTTTCAAATGAAAACATCTGTCCATCTTCTGCTAAGATCCGAATGTTCTGCAGCTGGCGTGGTCAGTGAAGATCTCAAGCCAAACACCCATGACGGAGATTTGATCCACTCACTTACTATCGTCTTTTTTCCAACCAAAAGTGTGTGTGTGTGTGTGTGTGTGTGTGTGTGTGTGTGTGTGTGTTTGTGCACGCTCACATTGTTCCCTTCTCACTTCTCTATTTTTTTCAGCTCTTCTTTTTTTCTTTCAATAACAACAGTGTGTTAATTAAACTCTGGTATAATTACTTCCATGTCCTTCACACATACGTAAGGACACAAATACTCTACATCAGCATGTGTTTAATAAGTTTGGCTCATAAAGTGAAAAAGAAAGGGTCGTGGTTTTGTGGTCTGGTGACCGTGACAGGTGAGTGAGAATTCACACCAGCGTTGTGTGTGTGTGTGTGTGTGTGTGTAGCATATTTGTTTTTAATTAAAACCTGTGCAGGAGTAACTCTGAAATAGCTAACAGCTCTTTGAGTTGGGCCTAAATAAGTGCGGCCCAGAGGCTGGAGTCTATTACACGGACACTTTGATAGAAAGAAGTAGTTACATATGGAAGAAAGATCAACGTAAAGTAGTGTTTGAATGGAAGTGCAGCTTACAAGATGATCGTTTCACTACTGTTTGAAGACAAGTGATACCTTTCTAAAGCGGTTCTCCGTACGGTTTTTTGCTGTATTTGGACATTTCACATTAGCGTGTTGTATTGGGTGCCATTCTTCTGAACATCTGGTTGCAGTTTGATCTTTGGTGACCCTTGACTCTCTGTTCATTTATGCTTCACTTGTTTTGACCTTGAGGATTCAATCGAGTGGCCTACAGGTGGCCGTCGTTAAAAGTGTGTACATGCTGATTGTGTGTGTTGGCACATGTGTGTGTTCATCCTTCTCCTGAACCTTCCCGATGCTGAAAGCTCTGATTGGTCTTCAGTGAGATTTAAGTGGGATAATTTCCCGTCTCCGATCCATTTAAATGTAGCTGAATCCTGGGGGAATGATCCGTCACCTACAAACCAACGGTTTTGTAAAAATGAACATCATGGCAGTTGAATGATGTTTAGTTTTGTGTGAATTTTTCATTTTTTATTAAGCTTTTCTGATCGATAACTAGCATTCCTGCTTTTGTTTTGGAAACAGACAGAGTGTGCGAACTTTGTGCGATTGCTGCAACCTTTTAACCGCACTCATCTGCTGGCCTGCGGAACCGGAGCTTTCCAACCTGTGTGTGCATATGTGTACGTTGGACACCGTGGAGAGGTAAAACACACTCGCGCAAATTTACTCCCACTATTTCACGCCTAGTTTGTTTATGTATGGCCATCAGGAGAGTGTAATTTGCTTACATATGAGATAATGAATTGTCTGAGGTCAGAGGTCACCCACCAGTGGTTGACCCTGAAGGTCAAAACTAGGTCACAAGAGAGATCAAAGCAAAGATATGTACAAAACAAAATTATGGAGTAAGTTTCAAGGGATTTTGATGGGGAAGATGCTGAGATGTGATGTCCAATTGTTTTCAGGCATTAAACAGCATCTTCAATTTCCTATGTGACGTTGAAGCTTTAGAAAAATTGGTTATTTAATTTGTTATTAAAATTGACTCAGTTTCTGATAATGTGTATGTCAATCTCAATTTTCAGACATTATCAGATTTAGTGATAACAATAAAAGAAAAAAAGTTACTGAATACATTTTTGAACATGACAACAGCCTATAGCTAGTGTGGTCCCATCCAGTATTAAATGTACATACATTTAAGTGTAAAAATATACTAATAAATGTTTACTTTTTTGAACATTTTCAATATATCATTTAGCATTTGCTGAAATAATGCATCTTTATTTTTTGTCCTACTGTATTATTATTATTATTGTACCATCTTTATTATTTCCTAAATCTGTTACTATGTCATTTTTTTTTATCATCAGCATGCATTCAGTTTGGATCTCACATCAGTGCAGAACGGAAGAGGCAAATGTCCTCACGACCCTAAACTTTCATTTGCCAGCACCTTCACAGGTACGTCTACCTTGGCTGTAAAGTTCATTCTGCTTTATTTGTTTAACTATAGCTGTGTACTTTGGCCGAGTGTGTGTGGGGTGGAGGTTCCTGCTGATCAGTGGTCAGTTCAAGTGCCGTTGTGGATTGACTGCCCTGTTAGGGGAATTTGTGGTGTTTTTAAAGCCTGGTTTTGAAATCTTCTGGCAGTGTTTCTGTGTGTGTGTTACAGTCTTTTAGGTCAAAAAGAGTGTTTGACTATAATGTGTGTTTTTCTTTATTACACCCTACACAATCATAGCTTTCCCCACATCACAATTTGTAACTTTTTGTATTCCACATCTACTTTTTGTTGGTAAGGAGTTGGATTTCTCCTAATGGTTTTAATACAAAAGACAAGCACGAAACCTTTTCTAAATGTATTTATTAGGGATACATTTGAAATGTGTAATAAACATAATCATTTAAATACTGTATGATGTATATTAGGTGGAGAGCTGTACACGGGTCTGACTGCCGATTTTTTGGGAAGAGACTCTGTGATCGTGAGAAGTTTGGGAACTCGGGTGCCGATGAGAACAGAGACAGATCAGAGAATATTATACGGTACAAACTTTATATGTTTATATTACAAGCACTAAACTTTTGTGCAAATTTGACTTGATTTTGTTTGTTTACTACTGTTTTTTATTGTAACAAATAAATTAAACAGTCATTTTTAGACTATAATAGTTTATGATTATTATTATAATAATTATAAGACATTATAGTTTAACCTTTCCCACTCTTCTGCCTGAAATTGTATTGAATTTGTGTACAATTGTTTATAATATTTTATTTGTTTTACTTTTACCATATTATAATGGGATAAATCTTGCCCCCAGAGCCGAGATTCATAGCGGCCCATCGCATTCCTGACAGTGCCGACAGAGACGATGATAAAATTTATTTCTTCTTCACCGAAAGAGCAACAGAAACAGCAGAGCGCGAGGGCGAAGGAGCCATACATGCGCGCATTGGACGGACATGTGCGGTAATAACACGTTAATAAATCCTTATCACATGTTTCTGCTGAACTTGAAAAAAGTTACAGATGTTTTCATTTCACTCAAACAGCTGTTAGATGGTTTGCATACCTCTCAACAGTACACACGCATTTATAACACAGTCTTGCCATTAACTTAAAAACTATTTAAAACAATACACTCTGTCCCCACTCGCGTTCAATAATCTCCATAACTCGCAGTCGCTCTGAGATATTTTGGCATGTCAAAGCATCTTTGTTCCCACGGGAACAGTTTGATGGTGGTGTTTATGTATAAACAGGGCTTGAATTACAGGGGGGTCTGGGGGTCTGACCTTTCTAATTAAAACTCAGGGTGTCTTTAACATCATTTATTGTGTATGTGTTTTCAGAATGATGTGGGTGGGCAGCGAGTGCTTGTGAATAAATGGAGCACTTTTATTAAAGCGAGACTGGTCTGTTCTGTTCCCGGACCCCACGGCATCCCAACGCATTTTCATCAACTGGGTGAGAAAATAAACCCACAGATTTATAGGCCTAATAAAGTTATTATAAAGGCATCAGTTTCATCTTTGGCTTGTCTTTTTGTGCTGCAGAGAACGTGTTTCTTTTAAGGACCAAAGATGAAACCAATCCAGAGATCTATGCAATATTTAGCACCATCAGGTTGGTCTGCTCTCACTTCCCAAATCAATTTCTAAGCATTTGCTTTTTGTTCATTTTGTCTAAAATATAACAATTTTTGGCGAAAAAAAAAAACAACCTATTTCCTTTTCGTTATTTTAGCAATTGACTTTATTATTTATTTACCTATATTTAAATTAACTTTTTATTTCTGTGTTTATGATTGTTTTTATCTATGCTGTATTTATTTTGTTATAGTGTTTTTAATTTTGTTTTATTTTTTATTTATATTCACTCTTTCAGCTGTTAAATAATTCCAAGCTTAAACTACATTTTCCTTTTCATTATTTTACCATTTTATTTTATATATTTTTTTCTGTGCTATGTTTCTGATTATTCGTATATTTTTTCATTTATATCATTGTGTTTTCATGTACCGTATATTCTCTGTCGTTCTCTCTTTTCGCAATTTCCCCACTGTGGGTCTAATTCGATTTCAATTTATTTAAGAAATAAAGAATTTCTCATGCTTTTTGCTAAAATGTATCCAGTTACTTTTACTCTCCTTTGTCATTTTACTAAAAATGTAATAACATAAAAATGCTTGCAAATTTTTTTGTGTAATATGTGATCTCTTGTATGATATGTAAAGTCTAACGAAGCGTTCTTTCTTCAGTAATGTGTTTCAGGGCTACGCCGTCTGCGTGTACAGTATGGCTGAAATACGTGAGGCCTTTAACGGGCCGTTTGCCCATAAAGAGGGTCCAGATTATCAGTGGGGACCCTACGAGGGACGCGTGCCATATCCACGACCCGGAGTGGTGAGAAAAGCCACGTGTTTGAGTAATTCATCCATTGGCTTTCACTTTTCCTGTCTCTCTCTCACCTCTGATCTTTCTTCATCTTTCTTTCAGTGTCCCAGTAAAATCACAGCCCAGCCTGGCTACGTCTTCCACAGCACTTTGGAGTTTCCCGACACCGTGCTGCAGTTTGCACGGACACATCCACTAATGTGGCTCCCCATTTACCCCTCTCAGAGGCAGCCATTACTGCTCCGCACCAGCGCCCCCTACAGGCTCACGCACATCACCGTGGACCGCTCGCAAGCCGAGGACGGCTACTATGATGTCATGTTCATCGGCACTGGTACAAGACTTTACCAGCAACACTCTTTTAACCAGGAGCTAACCTTGACCCTCGACCTTTTCCAGACATCGGCATGGTGCTTAAGGTCATCGTGTTGGGCAATGAGGACGCTCTTGCTGCGGAAGAGATTACACTGGAGGAACTTCAAGTGTTCAAGGTTTGTTTGCACATGGTTGTATGTTAATGAATCCAGATGTGTAATATTTAAGTGAAACATAACTTTTTTGTGTTTCTGACCGCAGGTTCCCACTCCCATAACTTCCATGGACATTTCTGTGAAGAGGGTAAGTTCTGTCCTTCAAGCTTTATCTGTGAAGTTTGACTTAGTGTTGAAAGCTCAGCATCGCTATAAATTATCCCAGACATTCTTTAAGCTCTCCAGTGTGGTTTCCCGTGCAGCTGGCTGCGATGCAATAAAACGTTCATGCAAAACAACAATTTGCTTAGCAATTTTTCACCAAGCAGGTGCTTTATATCTGAATCGGAGTGCAGTTATTCCTATTACAGGCAGCTGTGAAGCCGCAGGAATTACAGTTATAGCTGACCTGACAATTTACTTTCTAAAACCATAGGGATGCCTTTTCTCACTCAAAATCACACACACACAAACACACTTTTTTGTGTTGAAAAATTCCTCACATTCTTCTTTACATTAACGTATTTTTCAGACTGTAAGGCGCACTGAAATCTTAAAGCCTAACCAATATTTTAGAAAACACAGTGTGCCTCATACAAGAAAAAGGTTAAACAAATGTGTCTTGTATGTGAAGATATGTTTATTAATGAAGCACTTTATAAACCAATGTGCCTAGTAGTATGAAAAATAAACCCAGTAAATCGCGTTTAAGTCGCATTGTTCATTCCTGTTTTTTGTTGGTGTTGTGTTTCTGAATTTTGACAATTAAAAGATATTGCACACAACTTAAACATCTGTTCTCCTATAGCAAACGCTATTCGTCGGCTCCCAATCCGCCGTGATCCAGGTTCCTCTGCACCGCTGCAGCATGTACGGTAAAGCGTGTGCCGAGTGCTGCCTGGCCCGGGACCCCTACTGCGCCTGGGACGGACACACCTGCACACGCTACCTGCCCAACACAAAGCGGCGATACCGGAGACAGGACATCAAACACGCAAACCCCGCTCTGCAGTGCATGGACCAAAACCTCAGCGGTAAGAGAAGCGCATCTCTCTGAACATCATCTCATCTCAAAGAGCTCATGCCTGTGTCTGATAGAGCGACGAGTGAGTCCGTCAGAGAGTTGATGTCCAGGTATTTCATAAAAGTCTCTAATTCACCATTTAGCTTGTCGGTTAACGTGGGATTATTTGATCATGAAGGGAAATCTGTCATCTGATACAGATTACTCACCAGAGATGAGATGTTTGTGGTGAAAGGGGGATTATGTTTTACAGACCCTTGCTGTGTTTCTGGGAAGACTCTCAGATTTTTCTCTCTCTCTGTAGTTGAGGATCTGGATGTGGCTGAAGAAAAGGTTATTTACGGGACTGAGAACAACAGCACGTTCCTGGAGTGTGTTCCTCGAACTCCGCAGGCCACGGTCACCTGGCATATCCAGAAGGATGAGAAGCTGGACGAAGTAAGAAAACTTGTTTTATCTGATTTTTGATTATTTAATTTAGACTGTGTTAAATTTGTTTCAGCAAATATCTGTGTGAATAAATAAATGTCTTGGTGTTCGATTGCAACTGTTAAACTAGCACAGAACACACACACACACACACACACAAACCTTTACACAAACATGTACAGAGTACCTGAAAACCATATTTGAGCAAAAGTACGGATACTTTACTGTATGGATAAATTACTCCAATATAAGTTTGACAATTCAGAGAAGTCTTGAGTAAAAGTCCAGTGCAACCGCTGATTCACACTCACATACATTAGCTCAGTACATGTACAAAAATAGACAGAAAATACTTAAATAACAAAGTCCATTTACTCCAGTACTTTAGATTTATGAGATAAATGTCACGCATACCATGACCAAAAAAAAAAAAAAAAACGTCACTAACCGCAAATAAATTCACGAAAAAACTTGATGTATGAAGTTAAATACATTTATAACTGTTATAATCTAATCTAATCAAATGATCTTAACTTCCAGTAATTTTAAAACAAATATTTTACACAAAATTAAAACATGTCTTAAGACATGCACACTGTCAATAAACCTAACCGCTAAATACCGGCAAACCAATATTGAACTTCTGAAATATTTAAATATTGTGAGTATTGTGGGTGAAATGTTTTGTAGCCTGTGTAATAAAGTGTAATCAAATAAACAGTAGAAGCAGAGTTTTATAGAACGCCACTATTTTATAGATTTAAAAAAATTTGAATTTTCAATTTCTGTAAGTGATCACTTTTTTGCTGTCTGTTTAGATCACATTAGATGAGCGAGTCATTAAAACAGACAATGGTTTGCTGTTCCGTCATCTGCTCCGTCAGGACGAAGGCATTTACGTGTGTCGTTCCCGGGAACATGGATTTGCTCAAACCCTTTCACGCTTCTGGTTGGACGTCTTGCACTCTGACACACTCTCAGACTTACTGTCCCGCGACGGGAAATACAAAATGTGGTCGCCGTGCCCCGCCCAAACATCATCAGGCCATCGCGGCCCAGCCAGGGCGTGGTTCAAGGATGTCTTGCAGCTGATTGGCCCTTCAAACCTCCCACAGGTGGAGCAGTACTGTGAGCGCGTGTGGTGTAACGAGAAGCTGAGACGCAAACACAAAAGCATGATGGACAAATACCGACAAGCGCAGGACTCGGCACGGAGAACGCGGATCGTGAAGAACACCGGGGAACGGATCAGATCACCGCGAGACCTCCACACAGCAGAGTGAACGCAAAAAGAATTTATGATGTAAAGACTCCAGCGGAGGAATATTCCTCGGTGTAATCTCGGAACATTCCTGTGGCTGTGACGGACGCTCTGTTTCCTCACAGTGGAACACGGCTAATACTGTATTATATGTCTCACTCAAGAATCAGGCAGCTGCTGGAACGTTTTTACCGGAACGATGGAGGGTAGAAAGGATGAAACTGGTGAATTGGAGAACAGCCACCGTTATATGCCAAGAACAATACGTTCAAGTTTGTCTCACGCCAGAGACTTTTAATAAGGCCTTTTCAGTCAAAAGTCGCCTGCCTGAACTTTAAGCTGTAAAGAAACTTGAGTTTTTGTGTAATTACACTTTCTGGGGACTCTTTTTACACGACAACTGTTGAACATGTCAGCAGAACGGATTTTTTTACCCTTCGCATTCTGGCTGTCATTTTGGATTAGCTTTTATTTCGCTTTAAATCGATTACGCAGAGCTGGAACATTAGCCAAAGCTGCTAAGGCAAACATTACGTCATTTATCCTTCTTATCTCTACGCGTTATTTGCTTTTTCGTCTTTAACATTTAAACAGAAAACTCCTGCATGACTTGAACTGTTTATTTATTTATGGAAAGGAAGGTCTGATTTTTTTTTTCTTTTTGCTTTCTTTAAAAACATTTTTGCAAAAGTCCTACAGAAAAATGGAAGCCAGGGACCATCTGGCTTCCATATGATCCATATGATTTGATTCGGTTGCTGAACTGTCGGAGGAAAAGCTGCAGGACTAAAATATAAAACGATAAATATCATTTCCAGCACATTGAATTGTGAATCGTTGCACTGACAGCGTGTTTTGTGAATGGGTACAGCCGCACTGTTTATAGCATTAAGGCAAGTCGACTAACAAACAAGTTGAACTGTTTTTAATAAAAGTATCTTTTATTAAGCTCAATATTACACTGCGCAATTACGATGTTTTCTCAAGTGTGTCTGTTTATCTTAATTTTTTAAAGTGATTCTTGCATGCAATAAACTATGACCTCTGCTTAGTTCAGTGATTCATAAAATCAAAGTTTATGGCTTCAAACGGGTCCTGTGAGAGCCAGACGCAGCCGGTCTGAGACTGACCCCTCATTGAGGAGTCCAGGAGCGAGGTTGACCTCTCCGCGTGTGTGTGTTACGCTGAAAAAGGGCTTTTTCTTGAATATAATGTAGTTCTCAATATTCCAAAGTTAAAAATGGCTCTACTGAAAGTGAGGTCACACGTTAGCGTCATTAGTCAGCGTGCGGCTCAAGAACAAGCGTCTATTCTGTGATATACAGCAGCTGGAGAACAGACCATAATAAAAGGGCTATAAACGTCAGCGAGGATGTACATAAATCTCCAGCCTGTGGAGAAACAAGGCCCAAATGTGTGATCCGCTGAGCAGGTGGATTCTGACAAGTAACTGTGACTTTTTGGGTGGTACAGTAAATTACAATGTGTTTTATTACAATGATCTACGCTTCAAGAAATCTACATTTGCAACGTTTAGTACAATTTACTACAAAACCTTTTTAGAAACTGTATCTCTTTAAATAGATCAATACATAACAAGCATGAATTGTTTATCAAATAGTGATACATTAATTGTTTTATTGTTTTCAAAAATACAATTTAAAAATAAAGAGGACAGCAGCAATGAGGCGGTTTGGCCTTTGTAGAGTTTCACACGTATTTTGTATTATTCTCTTACTGAATTATTCGAAGCCAGAGGATTTGTTAAATATTGTAGTGGTACCTCTACTTACAAATGTCTCTACATACCAAAGTTACGAATTGTGTCACAAAATTGTTTCAAGATAAGGAAGGCCAGATGCTGTAGCGACAAGATTAGGCAAGTCTTTTTCCTATCGCTAACATGCAGACAGATGGAGTTTTGCATAAAAAATGAGAGTCCTGGCGTGTAAAAAACAGTTGTTTAATCTCCACGCATGTCAATGAACATAAAACTCTACAAAAATCATAACAGCTAAAATGAATCAATAATTAGCAAACTAAAACATGATGAGATGAACAACCAGTGAAAGTTCCAAAATAAAGGTCTCTCTCTAGGGAGGCTTGGAACGAATTAGGGCATTGAAAATTGTTTCTTCTTAAATTGAAACTTTTTAGCGAGACTTCTTTTTATTTATTGTCATACAGTACATTTTCTGAACTGTAAGAAAAACAGATTATGAACAAGTGTAGAATTATGCAAGCAAGCAAACCGTTTCCGAACCCCTAAAAATAAATGTATTTTAAATCCAGCTGTAATTTAAAACTGATCATAAAACAATGGAAGTATGTATTTATAATAATGGACCAGCATTGAAGGTTTTCGGTTTAGGGACACACAGTGGAGTGTTATAGATGTAGAATATGGTTGTTGAAGCGTTTAACAGTGACTAGCAGTGAATCTCTGAAAGCAGACACGGTTCAAGCCTGAATGGAGTGGAACATTAGTCCCGTTCTCTCCAAACCCTCCGAGGCTTCATTACGGCCTGTAGAGCTGCATGTTTCCCACACACGCTGTAACTAGATCTACAAATATAATATTTTTTAAAGCTCAATTAACTCAATTAACATTGTGTGGTACAGTTTTTTTCCTATTCCACATGTACCAGCCCGTCTTTCTCCACTCTTCCGTTTGTGTGCTTTCGCCATGGTTTGTTTTCTCTGTTCGCTCTCTAGAACATTCCCTCTTTGTTTGGTTTGTCTGAGACCGAACGAAAGCCACAGAAGTAAATGAATGATCAAGCTTCAGAATCCATATGTGAGGGAGATGATGTGTTGACACTGAGACCCTGCTTGCTTGAGTCAACACTTCTAATGAGACACCGAGAGGTTAAAACGCCCAATAAAAGGTTAATTACACGTAACCAGCGTCATTCCTCATTATGGCTGTCACAGAAAGAGAGTTGAAGAGATAAGCAAGTTCTATTGTGACACCTCTCAATGCAAACGCGTTGTTTTCTCTCATTTAAAACTTTTGTTTTTCAACAAAGTAGAATAGAAAAGAATGTTTCAGATGTAAATAGTCCAACAAAAATATGGATGCATCCAGCAACAATTCACAATGAAGACCAGCATTTTATGAAATAAATAAAAAAAAAAAATATTCAGTATTATTATTCCACAAGAAGTACAATATTTAGTCGCGATGTTCACTCACTGTATTTTAAGGCAATTAAATGTTATTCAAAGTTTGTTAAACAGCGCCACCTTGTGGTATTGTTGTAATAATGAAAGAAAACATTTGTTCGAATTTCTCTAATAAATGTGAAACAATAACACTCATTGCAGGTAAGTATTCATATGCCACAATTGCGTTTGTTTTTTCATCAAGAAAACTAACAATTTATTGTTTTGTTTTGTTTTTTTAATACATACCACTGCAAACGTTTAATTGGCCTCCGTGTTCTCCCGCCTTCAGTGTTGCTGTGATTGGTTCCTCCTCCCCGTGAATCAGAAATGAAAAATTGCTCCAGACAATGTAAGTAAATGTATTGTTTTGAATTTTTTAATTCTATCCGTATATTTTTACGCTTCTGAAGTTTTACATTTAATATTTATTAACATTAGCAATTGTCTGGTGTTAATTTGCACAGGTAATTTATCCCTTTCAACAATGAGGTGAACACAAACACACATTTTTCCACATAACATGCCATTTTTTTTGTTTTAGTTTGTGCGTAGTTTAATAACCTACATTAACACCGAAAGCCTAATTTTATGTAAAGCAAAAGTTAATTTAGCGCCCTCTAGTGGACTTGGGGGCTTTTACCAAATAGCACGAGATAAATAGTGTGATTTTGCAAGTACCGGCACGTTATTTTTTTTCTCATACATATTATTTATTTTTTATTTATTTATTTTTTTTATTGAAGAAAGCAACAAATGAGTGAAACATACGTTACGTACCTATGGTGTTTATTATTGTGTTAATCGTGTACAGTCTTGATGCAACAACCCACAGATAAAAGTCAAGGAGAAATACAGTGTTCATATCAACTTTGGCCTTCGATCTGTACACAAAATGAAACTCGCTCTTTCCCCCATATACAAAAATCATAGTATTTAATGGCACAAACAGACACATTATCTCTCATGCTGAAACACAGACACGCAGGATTTTCTCTCAAACTTTGAGAAGCGTCGAAACAAATGAGCCGGAAAATCCGTTTGAAATGTTCAAAAAAGAAAACGAGAACGTTTCAAATTAGTGTTGGTTAGTTTTCTACAAAGGTTTTTGAATGAAAGGAAGCTGCTTTCAAAATATACAGAGACTCTTGTATTCTTCCTTATCAAAATAACGTTCATTACGCATATAGGTCAGTCACAAAAAAACACAACACGTTATCTTATCGAGCCATAAATATATTTATACAAGAGATGAGATCCGTTTAAACGATGTCTTGGTAATAAACAAATGCTCGTGAAAACGGAAGCCATGCAAAAATGGCACAACTACATTTAGAAAACATAAATACTAACGTTCGAACGTCCACCGGAAATATTGTTTTCTTTTGAATAATAAGGCGATTCTCCTACAGAGACCGTTATTCAAATATAGTAATAAACAAGTTAACCACAAGAGGGCGCCGCGACACAGTGTCCGTTTACCATCTCGTTAAGTTACTCGCACTATCGATCAAGGCAACATTGATCCACTTAGAAAAAAACTAAACTGTTTAACTTAAATCTGTAATGGATCAGTTTAACAACACATCTAGAACTGTGTCAGTGGTAATGACTAGAATGTTTTACCTCAGTCCACCTGCTTAACTCTACATAGTCGTAGTCGTTTGCTAAAATTCTTAAATATGTTGGAATTATCAACTCAGTTTGGAGGAGAAACAAAAATTTGAGTGTAAAAAAAGTTGCAGAGTTGTGTTTTCTGATCTATTCAAACTTTACTCAAGTTTTACGCCGAATAAAAGCAGACAATATAAATACGACAGAAGTGTGAAAACTCAAAATAGACTCTTTACACAAATAAAGCAAAAACTGCCCTTTTGGAGAAATTAAATTACATCCGAAATAAAAAAAAAATAGGCCTCAAGTACAAAGCAGTTTTATCTTACTTTAAATTTAAAACAAAACTGGATAGAAATAGGCTGAGAAGTAAACCTTTGATATTTTATAGACTAACAGAAATTAAAGCTCACTTGCTTTCAGTGTATTAAAAGTAAAGGGTTAAATGCATCTGACTCGTGATCACGTGTGAACCGTCTCACTTAACGTCGTCTGTTAAATAACGAACATGAGTAAATAAAAGTGATGCTTGTTCCGGTGCTGGTGAGTCGGTGTGGTCTCCGTTTCAGGCCCAAACCAGGAGAAAAACTCTAATCTACAGATCACGTGGCACAAACACACGAGGTTCAAGCATGAATTCACAAAATGTCGTCTACTGGTTTGCATGCAACTTTTCAAAACTTTACATCCCATCTTCCAGGACTCAAACAGAGCTTGTTGAAAAGTTCAGGAAAATCGAAAGTCTCGTGTGACAGATAATGTTCTGGGGAAATCATCAGACGATGGCGAAGATCTGGATTTGGGAGGATGAGGCTTTGAACACTGAAGACGAGCGTCTGTAATGATGGACAAGAGACGAGCCGTGGACCGTTTCTCCACAGGAGGTAATAAAAAAGCAGGAGTGTGAGAAGATCAAGTCTGAATGAGGATCTGTCTGTCAGTCTGAGCTACTCTCCCGCGCTGCGTGGCGCTCTAGCTGCTGACCTTCCATCATGTGTTCTCCGGTTCCGTCCTTTCCTCATTTCCTTAAGGTGCTTCCACTTTTTGTGGCTGGAGTTCAGCGGGTCGAGAACCGGAGGCTGGTTGGCTGGATCCGAGCCGCTTTTCCCAGACAGGCCGTGCTTGCGTGACCAAACCTGCTCGCAGATCTGGTCCACCGTGTTCAGGTTGGGATGGTCCATCAGCTGCATGAAGTCCCGGTACCACAGCTTCTGGTTGCTGGACGGGCCTTGAGCAGGAGCTGGAGCTGGAGACCTAGGTGCTGGAACACTGGAAGGCAGAACCTCCAGAGTGACGGCCAGAAGCGTCTGGGAGAATCCGTGTTCCATGGCGTGGCACTGATAGACGCCGGCGTCTCTGCGTAGAGCGCGGCGGAGCAACAGGCCTCGCTCGGTGTGGAGAACACGCTCGTCCAGGTGGACCTGTGGAGGAGCAGAACCTCAGAAGCTGTTCCTGCTGTGTTCTGATGCGGCTCTCACCTCCTCTCGTGGGCTTTCTGGATGCTTCTGGAAGGTCCATGTGATGTGGGCTTGCAGGGATTTGGGGACACACTCCAGGAAAGAGCTGCTGCCGTCCACAGCGTACAGACGTTTCTCCAGGACGCGTGGCTTCTGGTGATCTACAGGACGCAGGGACATATGAGTCGGTTTGGATAGATAAAGCGTTTTGCAGTTTACGTTATTACAAGATTTCCCAAAATCTATTTTTTACGTCTTCAGTGGGAGAGCTGTGCAACTACAGAATAAAAGTCCCGCTAGTCGCTAGCTAGTCCTCAACGGTTGGTAGTTGAACGACCATTTAATATTTCAAACATGCATCCCTGTATCTTTTTCCGAGTTATTATTTATAATCTTGTACTTTTTCCTCAAATTTAGTTGTTCTGAGAAGTTTAATTTCATCACTTTTTATTGCAGAAGTGTCAATCCACGTTCTAAAATTGCATCCTTGGTGGTTCTTCTTGCCTTCAAAATGTGATACTTTTGATACAAAATTTGATACAAAACTTTTATACTTCAAATTATAACCAAATTCAGTTTAAAACTTTGTGTTGGAGTTTACAGATGTAATATTTTTAATTTAAATATGTAATAAAAAAAAAAGCTTATATTCTTTGCATATTATAATTTAAACAGATCTTTGACCCATGCAGGATTTGTGAATTCACGTCGATTTCTTGTGCACTTAGGCACTTAAGCAGCAAAATGTGAAACTGGCGCCTCTTAATGGCGGAAAGTGGAATTGCAGTTTTACCTCCAGAGCAGAGAGCATTCGGATCCCCGTTCCTCACATCCTGACGCCGGAACCTCCTATAAAAGCAGTAAATTAATATTCCTCTCTGTTAAATACAAGTAAAGTTGTAACCTTCTTTAAATGGACAATGTAAAGGCTGTCTGTCTGTACCGCTTTGTGTTGGGCAGGTAGCGTGTGCAGGTGTGTCCGTCCCAGGCGCAGTAGGGGTCCCGGGCCAGGCAGCACTCGGCACACGCTTTACCGTACATGCTGCAGCGGTGCAGAGGAACCTGGATCACGCCGCTGTCCGAGCCGACATACAACTGTTGCTAATGAGAGCGAGAGATCACACCATTTAGTCTTATTTGTCACACTTTTATAATAACATTTGGCCATCGGTTAATAAACTGAAATTTAAAAAAAGGCATTGGAACTCACCCGTTTGGAGGAAATCTGCATGCTGACAATTGATGAAGAATCCTGAAGGAAGAAAAAATATGTTTTCAAAACTTTTCAGGAAAGCCTGACTATTGTTAAAAAAATTCCAATAATTTTTTTTTGAAATTTTAGGCGAGAACAATGCTGTGATTATCCTAAAAGATTTAGCAAGTTTACAGTGTTAATATGTTTTTCATGTTTCATGTATGTTGCATCTGTAGCCGAAAGATTCTTCTTCATCCCTTGTTTGTTCATATTGTATGCAGCAGTTTCTCTTTATACTGTATTTCTAAAGTGTAGTTTTTATAAGCATTTATTTTTGACAAGCAGGTTGGTCTCTTTTCTGCTAGTCTCCTTACACTGACCACCAGTTGCTGTTAGGACCGAGTTCAAAACTCTAAACGGACCATCTATGTCAACTCAGATTTATTCATAATCACACCATTTACAATCAGCTTTGCTCTGTTGAAACATCTTATTTCAGCTAGATCATCCACAAAGTTAATACAAGTATGAGAAAAGCCATTGTGATGAGCGTAACTACCAAAAAAGTGCAACATTGTCTGCTCACTGTGAGTTTCTTTCTAGTTGTACAAAGTCGCTTTCGAAAAAATCATCAGCCAAAAAAAAAAAATAAAGTGACGAAACATGTTTTTCACCTTAAAAACATGAAGTTCCTCCAACAAAAGCTCGGTGTTACTCCAGCTTCCCTTGGGCACAGAAATCACCTTCAGCACGGAGCCAACATCTGCTCAAAGACACGGAGGGTTTAATACAGCCCAGGACCAGGGCACATGTTGTGGCACACTCCTACTCTAGGTATAGAGAAGAAGAGAGAGAGAGAGATGTATTTGTACCTGTGCCGATAAACATGACATCATAGTGTCCGTCAGCCGCATTGACCCGGTCCACGGTGATCTGAGTGAAGGTGTACGGCATTCCGGTGCGCAGGAACAATGGCCGCCCTCCCAGCGGAGTGACTGGATTAAACATTAACGGATGGTGCCGTGCAA
The DNA here is from genome assembly GCA_028031935.1 of Paedocypris micromegethes. Classification (NCBI taxonomy): domain Eukaryota; kingdom Metazoa; phylum Chordata; class Actinopteri; order Cypriniformes; genus Paedocypris; species Paedocypris micromegethes. The sequence continues at coordinate 22,328,035 of CM051498.1, read as the reverse complement.
ACTGAATGACGTTATCTGGAAAACCTTTCGTGGATTCAAAACTCCCAAAGGTTTTACTGGGACACTGAGGAAGAAAGAGGTAGATCATGTGTCATGTGGCATCAGAACCCATTAGTTATCGCATAAGGAAGTGCAATACTATCGCATGATATAAATAACCTACATGAATCAGACTGTCTGGATCTATAAGGGGTTTATTGCATCTCTGGTGCGTATGTTCTTACCATGCCAGGGCGCGGGTAGGGCACTTTACCCTGGAAAGGTACCCACTGGTAGTTAGGCCCCTCTTTATGAGCAAAGGGTCCTAAAAATGCACGTCGAATGTCGTTCATGGTGTACAGACACACCGCAGAGCCTTGAAATACGCTACTGTAGAGTAAAAACATAAAAATAACAATAATCAATAAATAAACAATATCTAATTAAAAGGTTTTTCTTAATATGTAATAATAAAATTAAATATTTTCACACACACACACACACACATAAATATTTTTATATACAAGTTCACTAGCCTGACTATCAAAACCACTGGCCCAGGTTGAAGCGTCAGGAATTGATCATTAATTTTGTCACAAGGCTATACTAATACATAAGGCAATATGAAGACATGTTTAGTCATGTAATTAAGTTGTTAACTGTGTTAGTCTGTTGCTATGTTGTACGTCATTATTGTAACACCTGCCTGAGTTCTTGTGTTGTATGTAAGTCTTGTCTATTAAAATATATGATTTTGTACACTACAGACTCTGACTTTCTGTTCCACACCCTTTCTGTAACAGGTATACTAAGTCAAAAGGCACTACTAAGACATAAATTATCTTAAAAATATATTTAATACATAAATTAAAATTGTCATACTGTAAGGTTATACTAAGACATAAAAAATGTCACAAGGCTATACTAAGACATAAAAATGTCACAAGACTATACTAAGACATAAAAAATGTCACCAGACTATACTAAGACATAAAAATGTCACCAGACTATACTAAGACATAAGGCTATACTAAGACAAAAAATGTCACAAGGCTATTCTAAGACATAAGGCTATACTAAGACATAAAAAATGTCACAAGGCTATACTAAGACATAAGGCTATACTAAGACATAAAAACGTCACAAGGCTATACTAAGACATAAAAACGTCACAAGGCTATACTAAGACATAAAAATGTCACAAGGCTATACTAAGACATAAAAATGTCACAATGCTATACTAAGACATAAGGCTATACTAAGACATAAAAAATGTCACAAGGCTATACTAAGACATAAAAACGTCACAAGGCTATACTAAGACATAAAAATGTCACAAGGCTATACTAAGACATAAGGCTATACTAAGACATAAAAATTGTGTCACAAGGCTATACTAAGACATAAGGCTATACTAAGATATAAAAAAATGTCACAAGGCTATACTAAGACATAAAAATGTCACAAGGCTATACTAAGACATAAAAATGTCAAAGGCTATACTAAGACATAACAATGTCACAAGGCTATACTAAGACATAAAAACGTCACAAGGCTATACTAAGACATAAAAATGTCACAAGGCTATACTAAGACATAAGGCTATAATAAGACATAAAATGTCACAATGCTATACTAAGACATAAGGCTATATAAGACATAAAAATGTCACAATGCTATACTAAGACAAGGCTATACTAAGACATAAAAATGTCACATGCTATACTAAGACATAAGGCTATACTAAGATATAAAAAAAAATGTCACAAGGCTATACTAAGACATAAAAATGTCACCAGGCTATACTAAGACAACAATGTCACAAGGCTATACTAAGACATAAAAACGTCACAAGGCTATACTAAGACATAAAAATGTCACAAGGCTATACTAAGACATAAGGCTATACTAAGACATAAAAATGTCACCAGGCTATACTATATAAAAATGTCACCAGGCTATACTAAGACATAAAAATGTCACATGGCTATACTAAGACATAAGGCTATACTAAGACAAAAATGTCACAATACTATACTAAGACAAAAGGCTATACTAAGACATAAAAAATGTCACAAGGCTATACTAAGACATAAAAATGTCACAAGCTATACTAAGACATAAGGCTATACAAGACATACAAATGTCACAAGGCTATACTAAGACATAAGGCTATACTAAGACATAAAAATGTCACAATGCTATACTAAGTCACAAGGCTATACTAAGACATAAAACATGTCACAAGGCTATACTAAGACAAAAATGTCACAATGCTATACTAAGACATAAGGCTATACTAAGACATAAAAAATGTCACCAGGCTATACTAAGACATAAAAATGTCACAAGGCTATACTAAGACATAAGGCTATACTAAGACATAAAAATGTCACCAGGCTATACTATATAAAAATGTCACCAGGCTATACTAAGACATAAAAATGTCACATGGCTATACTAAGACATAAGGCTATACTAAGACAAAAATGTCACAATACTATACTAAGACAAAGGCTATACTAAGACATAAAAAATGTCACAAGGCTATACTAAGACATAAGGCTATACTAAGACATAAAAAATGTCACAAGGCTATACTAAGACATAAGGCTATACTAAGACAAAAAACGTCACAAGGCTATACTAAGACATAAAAATGTCACAAGGCTATACTAAGACATAAGGCTATACTAAGACATAAAAATGTCACAAGGCTATACTAAGACATAAAAATGTCACAAGACTATATGAAGACATAAGGCTATACTAAGACATAAAAACGTCACAAGGCTATACTAAGACATAAAAATGTCACAAGGCTATACTAAGACATAAGGCTATATAAGACATAAAATGTCACATGCTATACTAAGACATAAGGCTATACTAAGACATAAAAATGTCACAAGCTATACTAAGACATAAGGCTATACAAGACATACAAATGTCAAGGCTATACTAAGACATAAGGCTATACTAAGACAAAATGTCACAATGCTATACTAAGACATAAGGCTATACTAAGACATAAAAATGTCACAAGGCTATACTAAGACACAAGGCTATACTAAGACATAAAACATGTCACAAGGCTATACTAAGACAAAAATGTCACAAGCTATACTAAGACATAAGGCTATACTAAGACATAAAAAATGTCACCAGGCTATACTAAGACATAAAAATGTCACAAGCTATACTAAGACATAAGGCTATACAAGACATAAAAATGTCACAATGCTATAATAAGACATAAGGCTATACTAAGACATAAAATGTCACAAGGCTATACTAAGACATAAGGCTATACTAAGACAAAATGTCACAAGGCTATACTAAGACATAAGGCTATACTAAGACATAAAAATGTCACAAGGCTATACTAAGACATAAAAAGTCACAAGGCTATACTAAGACATAAAAATGTCACAAGGCTATACTAAGACATAAGGCTATACTAAGACATAAAAATGTCACAATGCTATACTAAGACATAAGGCTATACTAAGACATAAAAATGTCACAAGGCTATACTAAGACATAAGGCTATACTAAGACAAAAATGTCACAAGGCTATACTAAGACATAAGACTATACTAAGACAAAAATGTCACAATACTATACTAAGACAAAAGGCTATACTAAGAAATAAAAATGTCAAAGGCTATACTAAGACATAAAAATGTCACAAGGCTATACTAAGACATAAGGCTATACTAAGACATAAAAATGTCACAAGGCTATACTAAGACATAAGGCTATACTAAGACAAAATGTCACAATGCTATACTAAGACATAAGCTATACTAAGACAAAAATGTCACAATACTATACTAAGACAAAAGGCTATACTAAGAATAAAAATGTCAAGGCTATACTAATACAAAGGCTATATAGACATAAAAATGTCACAATGCTATACTAAGACACAAGGCTATACTAAGACATAAAAAATGTCAAAGGCTATACTAAGACATAAAAATGTCACAAGGCTATACTAAGACATAAGGCTATACTAAGACATAAAATGTCACAGGCTATACTAAGACATAAAAATGTCATAAGGCTATACTAAGACATAAAAATGTCACAAGGCTATACTAAGACATAAAAATGTCACAAGGCTATACTAAGACAAAAATGTCACAGCTATACTAAGACATAAGGCTATACTAAGACATAAAAATGTCACAAGCTATACTAAGACACAAGGCTATACTAAGACATAAAAATGTCACAAGGCTATACTAAGACATAAGGCTACTAAGACAAAAAGTCACAAGGCTATACTAAGACATAAAAATGTCAAGGCTATACTAAGACATAAAAATGTCACAAGGCTATACTAAGACATAAGGCTATACTAAGACATAAAAATGTCACAAAGCTATACTAAGACATAAGGCTATACTAAGACAAAAATGTCACAATACTATACTAAGACAAAAGGCTATACTAAGACAAAAAAATGTCACAGGCTATACTAAGACATAAAAATGTCACAAGCTATACTAAGACAAGGCTATACTAAGACAAAAATGTCACAAGCTATACTAAGACATAAAAAAATGTCATACTAGCTATAGACATAAAAATGTCACAAGGCTATACTAAGACATAAGGCTATACTAAGACATAAAACATGTCACAAGGCTATACTAAGACAAAAATGTCACAAGGCTATACTAAGACAAAAGGCTATACTAAGACATAAAAATGTCACAAGGCTATACTAAGACATAAAAATGTCACAAGGCTATACTAAGACATAAGGCTATACTAAGACAAAAATGTCACAATACTATACTAAGACAAAAGGCTATACTAAGACATAAAAAATGTCACAGGCTATACTAAGACAAAAAATGTACAAGCTATAAAACAAGGCTATACTAAGACATAAAAATGTCACAAGGCTATACTAAGACATAAGGCTATACTAAGACATAAATATGTCATAAGGCTATACTAAGACATAAAAATGTCACAAAGGCTATACTAAGACATAAGGCTATACTAAGACAAAAAATGTCACAAGGCTATACTAAGACATAAATGTCACAAGGCTATACTAAGACATAAGGCTATACTAAGACATAAAAATGTCACAAGGCTATACTAAGACATAAGGCTCTTACTAAGACATAAAATGTCACAAGCTATACTAAGACATAAGGCTATACTAAGACATAAAAATGTCACAAGGCTATACTAAGACATAAAATCACAAGGCTATAAAGACATAAAAATTCAAGGCTATACTAAGACATAACAATGTCAAAGGCTATACTAAGACATAAGGCTATACTAAGACATAAAAAGTCATAAGGCTATACTAAGACATAAAAATGTCACAAGGCTATACTAAGACATAAGGCTATAATAAGACATAAAATGTCACGATGCTATACTAAGACATAAGGCTATACTAAGACATAAAAATGTCACAAGCTATACTAAGACATAAGGCTATACTAAGACATACAAAATGTCACAAGGCTATACTAAGACATAAGGCTATACTAAGACAAAATGTCACAATGCTATACTAAGACATAAGGCTATACTAAGACATAAAAAATGTCACAAGGCTATACTAAGACACAAGGCTATACTAAGACATAAAACATGTCAAAGGCTATACTAAGACAAAAATGTCACAATGCTATACTAAGACATAAGGCTATACTAAGACATAAAACATGTCACAAGGCTATACTAAGAAAAATGTCACAAGCTATACTAAGACATAAGACTATACTAAGACAAAAATGTCACACTATACTAAGACAAAAGGCTATACTAAGAATAAAAATGTCACAGGCTATACTAAGACATAAAAATGTCACAAGGCTATACTAAGAATAAGGCTATACTAAGACATAAAAATGTCACAAGGCTATACTAAGACATAACTATATAGACATAAAAATGTCACAAGGCTATACTAAGACACAAGGCTATACTAAGACATAAAAATGTCACAGGCTATACTAAGACATAAAAATGTCACAAGGCTATACTAAGACATAAATGTCCAGGCTATATAAGACATAAAAATGTCATAAGGCTATACTAAGACATAAAAATGTCACAAGGCTATACTAAGACATAAAAATGTCAAAGGCTATACTAAGACAAAAATGTCACAAGCTATACTAAGACATAAGGCTATACTAAGACATAAAAATGTCACAATGCTATACTAAGACACAAGGCTATACTAAGACATAAAACATGTCACAAGGCTATACTAAGACATAAGGCTATACTAAGACAAAAATGTCAAAGCTATACTAAGACATAAAAATGTCACAAGGCTATACTAAGACATAAAAATGTCACAAGCTATACTAAGAGACAAGGCTATACTAAGACAAAAATGTCACAAGGCTATACTAAGACATAAAAATGTCACAGGCTATACTAAGACATAAAAATGTCACAAGGCTATACTAAGACAAAAATGTCATAAGGCTATACTAAGACAAAAATGTCACAAGGCTATACTAAGACAAAAGGCTATACTAAGACATAAAATGTCACCAGGCTATACTAAGACATAAAATGTCACAAGGCTATACTAAGACATAAGGCTATACTAAGACATAAAAATGTCACAAGGCTATACTAAGACATAAGGCTATAACTAAGACATAAAAATGTCACCAGGCTATACTAAGACATAAAAATGTCACAAAGGCTATACTAAGACATAAGGCTATACTAAGACAAAAATGTCCAAGGCTATACTAAGACATAAATGTCACAAGGCTATACTAAGACATAAGGCTATACTAAACATAAAAGTCACAAGGCTATACTAAGACACAAGGCTATACTAAGACATAAACATGTCACAAGGCTATACTAAGACATAAGGCTATACTAAGACAAAATGTCACAATGCTATACTAAGACATAAGGCTATACTAAGACATAAAAATGTCACCAGGCTATACTAAGACATAAGGCTATACTAAGACATAAAAATGTCACAAGGCTATACTAAGACATAAGGCTATACTAAGACAAAAATGTCACAATGCTATACTAAGACATAAGGCTATACAAGACATAAAATGCACAAGGCTATACTAAGACATAAGGCTATACTAAGACATAAAAAATGTCACAAGGCTATACTAAGACATAAAAATGTCACAAGGCTATACTAAGACATAAAAAATGTCACCAGGCTATACTAAGACATAAAAATGTCACAAGGCTATACTAAGACATAAGGCTATACTAAGACATAAAAATGTCACAAGGCTATACTAAGACATAAGGCTATACTAAGACATAAATATGTCACAGGCTATACTAAGACATAAAAATGTCACAAAGGCTATACTAAGACATAAGGCTATACTAAACAAAAATGTACAAGGCTATACTAAGACATAAATGTCAAAGCTATACTAAGACATAAGGCTATACTAAGACATAAAAGTACATAAGGCTATACTAAGACATAAAAATGTCACAAGGCTATACTAAGACATAAAAATGTCACAAGGCTATACTAAGACATAAGGCTATACTAAGACATAAAATGTCACAATGCTATACTAAGACATAAGGCTATACTAAGACATAAAAATGTCACAAGGCTATACTAAGACATAAAGGCTATACTAAGACAAAAATGTCACAATGCTATACTAAGACATAAGGCTATACTAAGACATAAAAAATGTCACCAGGCTATACTAAGACATAAAGCTATACTAAGACATAAAACATGTCACAAGGCTATACTAAGACATAAGGCTATACTAAGACAAAAATGTCACAATGCTATACTAAGACATAAGGCTATACGAAGACATAAAATGCCACAAGGCTATACTAAGACATAAGGCTATACTAAGACATAAAACATGTCACAAGGCTATACTAAGACATAAAAATGTCACAAGGCTTTACTAAGACATAAAAATGTCACCAGGCTATACTAAGACATAAAAATGTCACAAGGCTATACTAAGACATAAAAATGTCACAAGGCTATACTAAGACATAAAAAATCAGGAATACAATGTAAAAAAAAAAAAAATTTTATTAAAATGCTATGACATTCTAATTTTCAACTCTTGCGTCATGGTGGTGTTCGTCTAGAGGTGGTATTCTATTAGAGTTTTTTATTGGTATATTTATCTAATATACCAGTGTATATATATTATATATATATATATATATATATATATATATATATATATAATAAATTGGTATATAATATCTTTACCTGGAGGTGGTGAAGACGGTGTAGATGAGAGGATTCTTTTTGTCTCGAGTTTGCAGCAGGAACACGTCCCCTAGAAGGTCATAGTGAATGTCAATTGTTAAAAATATGATGGCCACCTGACTCCTACATGAACATTTAGTTTACTGTTTATTTCTTGTGAGTTGCCTTACTAAGCTCATCGAAATGGGTTTCAGTGCCATCGCTGCCTGGTACAGAACACACAAGACGAGCCTTTAGAAAAGTCGTCCATTTGTTCACCAAACTGCGCTGACCACCCATATCATTCTGGAACGAAATGAACTCAAAACATTAAACTAACAGCCACTAATAGCCTACTTGAAAGAAGCTACTGATAACATAACTGGCTAATTACCCTGCATAACTGACCAATCCGGGCATAGGTGACCTTGCCGAAGCCCAGAGCTTCCACTGCGGTTTCTCTGAAGAAGAAGAAGACTTTATCGTCGTCAGGATTCTCGCTCTCAGGAACATCAAATGCAGCGATGAATTTAGGTTCTGGAATGCACAAACACACAAGATCAGGTGAATTGAAAACAGAAATGCATTTGAAACTAGAAATCACAAATACACACCATTGAGCCATCGCGAATCGTGTTGTTCTGTCCGTATTGAAGGCCGCTGTCCCATACTGCGGAAAATTGTAAAGTCCCGTCCCATCAAATCTGTGGCCACGCCGGCGTAAAGCTCATCTCCTGTATCACAGAATCACCACTGAGCATGATGCAATATAACATGGACTTTATTGTCACGATCTTCGGTGCAGAACTGGAGCCGGAGACCGTGGTGAACATAAAACGGGACTTTACTGATAAAACAACGACGATAACTTACAAACAACTCGGAACAAACTCAGGACACATGACACAGGAACACGCAGGTGTGACGACAATAACCGACAAAGATAACTGAGACAGGTGAAACTTAAATACTACTAGAAACGAGGTACAAATGAACAACAGGTGAGACGGATGAACCACGTGACTACACACGACAGGAAACAAGGAAACAGAGGAGCATGGGAAATGTAGTCACTGGTTCTGACATTTATTATAAATAGAGTAAAACTAACCAATCAGAACCGAGGCTGATGTGTGGCGTGGATCATACGGACTCTTCCCTTTTCCATCTTCAACCATCGAGGGATCGATTCTAAACACATGGTCCTACCAAACAACCCAGAAAAATGACACACAGTCAAAGATTAACACAAACACACACTGAAAAACAATTTAACACACACACACACATTTCCAAATGATCGGAAGTTCCCAAAACATTTTTCCAGAATATTATTCCTCTCCTTCAGATTGTTTTCCTAGACACTGTGTCTTAGTGACTTGCTCATTTGTGCTTCAGTCGGGTCTATAGACATTTTTTAAATTAAATTCTTCATTCCAAAATGTTTTTATGGTCCAAAACAACTGTTCGTGGTACAGTTCAAGACTGAAAAGTACATAATAAATGAATGAAACAAGCGTACCTCCATCTTCTGTCCCACCTCCACGTACGCGCAGGTGGGGTGGAACGCTCCGGTCCCACACGCATACAGATGAGTGCGGTTAAAGTGGTGCAAGACTTTCACGTAATTGACACAGTCGTTCTGTAAAACACAAACCCAAACAAAAATGTTTAATCTGAAATTCTACACCAATTCTACAAAGACTTGAGTAAAAGTAAAAGTATCCAATTTTAAAAGATTTCAAGTGTTTTAGTCATACTGAATTTAGACTCAAAAACACCAAGAAACGGTACGTGTCTATTCAAATACTAATAGTGTCTAGTACAAATACTCCTTACAAAAATGTAGTCAAGTAGAGAGTAAATCTTGCTTATATTTTTGATACTCAGTAGTACAAAGCCAAATACAAAAGACCTTTTACTTTACTCATGTAGTTTACATCACTTAGTGTCCACCAGCCAAGAGTCTGTTACATATGAAGTAAATCTCTAATAGCGACAGCCTAGGATTGAAAAGGCACGGCATTACATTTCCCAGGAATCTCTCCATGATCCCGGATCTCACAGTCTATCGCTGGTGTTCTCATTCAGACATGAATTCAGAAACTCTCGAGCTGACAAAAACAGACATGGACACGTAAGGTCCCTGAATGGACTCGCCGAGCCATGGGACATTTTCTCGAGCGCGAGCAATCACTACGACAACAAGAGCGTGATAGAACTTTCCAGGCCATGAGATGGCGAGGAAAGAAGCAGTGGATTTAAAGGGAAACCATTTCAAATGCAAAGAGATGATGGATTAAGATAATAACTGAAGATAAAGTACTGAAGCTGAGATGAAGGTCTCTCAGGGTCTCCTCAGTTTCAGTAGCAGATGGTTGCTCTCATTTTAATTATGTTTCACTCCATCTTCTCTCTCTTTAGGAAAAGTAGGCTTTTAACTTCAGAAGGAACATCTGTTTAACAGTTAAAACACACATTTACACACACGGGAAATTTTACAGGTATTCAGGTTGCAGAAGAAAAGAGTAGATGATCGGTTATTCAGTTGTATTATTGATCCATATTTCAATGCATTTACACATTGGTGATATTATTTGTAATCATAATTAACAGAATTGTAATTTTAATTAGCTGATTTTCTTATTTCTGCATTCAAAAAAAACGTGAAGCAGGCACCCAACAGCCAAACTAGGTAAAGGGTCAAAGGTGAAAGTTCACCGAATACCTCAAATAAGGAAACTCACACACACAGATTATTCCTTCTAAAAGACATTGTTCATTTTAAAGCTCCTTTTTTTCTTTTGTTCTTCACTCTGCCTTATTCTCTCTCTGTCTCGCTTCTTTCTCTCTTTATATTCCCTGTCTCATGGGTTCACTTCAAAGAACCCATCAACACAGCGACCCACAGCCCCAACACGTCTTTTTCTTATTGAGGGCTATAAAGCTCTTGAAACAGAAGTCTCCCTCCATGTGTGTGTGTGTGTGTGTACAAGAGGAAAGAGAAAGAAACCCCTTCCTGTATAAACACAGTTTGTCAGCAACTTAATTGGTCTTCGATGATTCTGTTCCACCACCCCCACCACACACACACACACACACACACACACACACACACACACACACACACACACACACACACACACACACACACTCTCTTTCCTCACAGGGTGCATGAAGCTGAAAAAGAGGTCTTTGTTCTCCGCAGGCCTTGTATGTCAGTGTGTGTGAGTTTGGAGGTGTGTATCAGGGCAGGTTCATTCATGACAGTGAGGCCGTGATTGGCCACCGGAAATGTCAATCACACTTTTCTGTACATGTAACCGAGAGGTTGAACAAAGCATTCCTCTCAGATTTGCTCGATATCTTACGCGAGCTGTCTCAAAAGACAGCATAATTAATATAAGTACACAGATAAAAAGAACCTTCAGCCGTCACTCAAATCCTTTCATGGAGAAACGTTTGTAATTCTAGTGTTATTTTAAAGCACACGCTATTATACAAAAAAAAAAAGTGTTATTTACATTAATGTCTTCCTCAGTTTAACCTACTATTATAATAATAATTACCTATTTATCATATTATAAATTAATACTTACATGTACTGTACAATGTTAAAGTTAATTTATATATAATTTATTTACATATACAGCATATACAGTACTTATACGCACTGTAAAAAATATATAAACTATACTATATATTATGTAAATATATACACACACACACTGTGTGTGTGTGTGTGTGTGTGTGTGTGTGTGTGTGTGTGTGCGTGTGTGTAAACTGCTTGTTTTTGACTGAAATACGTAGTAGCTTTACTGTAGAGCTGGAGTAACTTCATAAAACACACTACTGTAAATTCTTATGGTGGAAGTAGATGAGGCGCTAACATTTCCAGGTTTGCGTGTTTTCTTTCTTTATGTGTTCGGAGTCTTTGTGTGTACATTAAAGCTGCGGAAACAATGCTGTTACAAGCACGTGATGGATGAAAGAAGAGGAGCGATAAAGAAGCTGTCCTTAAAAATGACTGAAAGACAGAGACACAGAGAGTCCATGGAATTAAACAAGAAATACTGAAAGAGAAAAAAGGAGTTAAGTCGGGGAGATTAAACAAAAGAGAGACAGCATGGGACAGTGGGAGTCTCGGGGAAAATCCTAAAAGTCTTTATTCATGGAGGTCCGGTTGTGTCCCGCTCGTCCTGTACACACCTACATGTAATGAGGGTCACATCACAGGTCAGCGCACTGAACAAAGTCTACTTGTGTGTGGCGGATCTTATTGTCAGCTGACCTCACTCCGCTTCCCACTACAGGATGGACCCCGACACACAAAAACATTATTTAGGTGACAACCTCACACACACTCTTTCAAAAGCCCAGTCTATCCTCTCCAAAATAATCCCACACACATCCTCTTCACACATCCTCTTCACACATCCAGTTGCTACATGTATTTACATGATTTATTTTGGTACATTTGTCACAATTCCCATGTCTCTGCAGTGCAAAGTTTCTTTGACATTTTGGTGTGTTTTTAATGTTGTGAATGCTAAATTTAAAATCTAAATCTTAAATAAATCTAAATGAAAATGGTCACAAATTGGTTAACTAATTTTAAATACGTATTTTTAAGTAAAAAGTACTAAAAGACAATTGATGTAGAACTGTTTTCACCATTTTAAACATTGTATCTATCTTCAGTCATTGCAACAGTTTTACTTCTGTTACCTCCGTTACCAATTTTACACAAAAGAATGTTGCAATTTTACTCTTGTAGTAAAAGTCTTTTTAACAAAAACTGTGCAATAAAAACATTTTAAATTGTTTAATATTATCCTAGTGTAACTTGATTGTGCTGTTTTGTTTTCTAGTGTTTTTCATTTATCTGACTTGTACACTATTACTGTATAATACTGTATTTTTCTTTTTTGTCTCCACAAACACCCTGTGGAATAAATGCAAATAAATATGTCTAATAAAATACTTTAAATACTTTAAGTGAAATGAATACCTTATAAATGTCATTTATAATGTAATATAGTGTCTTAAAATAAAAATAATAAACCAAACAATATTCTTTTCTGCAATAATGACATTTTGATCTTCTGAAAAGCAGAAAAAGCTGAGCTGTTCGAGCTGTTGTTGTAGTAGTTCTAATTATCTTCTTGTGTGTTTTTGTCGGATCTTAGTGAGATGACCGGACGGATCAGAGACTTTGATCTGAGTTCTAAGTTTTGCGGACACTTACATTGATGTCTTTTCCTGCCCAGTTGCACTCTTCTCTCCAGTCGACAGGCGCAGGCCAGTAGATCTGACCGGGATAGAAACACAGAGTTCAGAGGTGAGGAAGAGTTGTGGGTAAAGGTCAGAACCTTTGCAGGGTTGAACGTGTCCATTAGCTGGAGGGACATTCTCTCTGAAGCCTATCAGACAGTTAGAAGACAGCTACAGGCTACATACATAATCTTATACATCCACTTTACTGTTCATCCGCACACATGCATACACACACACACACACACACACACACACACACACACACACACACACACACACACACACACGCATTAACACCTATTTTTCCATTTAAATAGGAAGTCATTCTTTTGACCTACACCTCCATTAAACAAAACAAAATAAAAGACTAGTAACTAATTTACATATTTTATTATCAGATAGTAAACAATATAAAAAACTAGTAATACATGTACACTTATTTTAAATGTATTAAACAAAAAAGTAACTAATGACAAAATTCCAATTGTCACTAGATAATAAGACAATATCTGGAAATTAAAATGATTTTAAAAGTTCCAATCAGTACAATTGTAAGAAACAGAAGACAAAAATGTAAAAAAGAAAGAGTGTGTAAATAATAAAATACCTTTTGCTCATGCTTGCTGATATTGTCGAGGCTGAGAGAAAAAATATAGTTCCGTCCACCAACAAAAAGTCTCCCCCTCTCCTCATCAAGCAGAAGAGCTCCGAAGCAGCAAGAACGCTCCAGCTCGAACCGCTTCACCCCATTGAACTGCTGAAGATCTAAAGCAGACCAAGAACATCAAGCCCACATCTTCCCTCCAAGAGAACTATACATGTGGAAGAAAAGTTCACCTTTGTAGAAAAGCTTCATCCGAGGTGAGGAGGCAGCTGATGGACCACCAGATGAAGCGCTGGCACCGATCAGGCCGAGCAGCATCATTACCACCACAGTCATCATCCTTTGCTTTTGAGCAGGTACGGGTCAGTTACAGATGGACTGGACCACAGGCTGTTCCGGTTCCTGCCGCTGTTGCAGCTCTTGTGCTTTAATAAGCTGCAACGCTGTGGATCTGGAATTTCCGCTCTATCTGAAAAGCTGTGGAATGGAATGAGAAAGACAAGAAACGTTTTTTTTACGTTTCTTAGTTCCTCCATTCACTCCGTCCTGACCTCCGCATGAACCAACCCAATCTGATAACAGCCAACGTGTAAGAGTTCAGATATACACCATGTCAGCTGCAGATGAAGGGTACACACACACACGCACACACACACAGTGAACACAATCCAGATTAAGAGCCAAGATCCACACTTCTGAACACCTTCCAGCTCTCAGACCAGACGTGTTCAATTGCTTCTGTTTCTTTGTTCTCTTCAATATTAATACACTCGTTCATCTACAGCATGTGGATAAAACCTTAATCTAGAAGAGACACTTTCTTATCAAGACTAATATCTCCTCATTCATTCTCAGTCAAAACAGTCTGATAAATGAACGTACTTTGACGTAAATTCAATTAAGCTTCAGCTTTTATGTTCTTTCTTTATCTTAAATGTGAGGTATACCTTAACAACTGAACAACAAACAATACTTTATCACTGATATTTCTTTTTTTTAAGACTTTTTCCTCGATTTTGTAGAGCAGGCCAACAAGAATTTATGGTAAAATACGCTTCATTATGATTTTACTTTGGTTTTATTTTTGAGAATCATTTACTTACTCATTGTACACTTCACTGTGTGCTTTCTATTTTATTTTATTTATTTATTTTTTATACTGTATCTATATACGTACTGTAGATATAGAGAGACATGTATTCCTTTTTATATGCTTGTATATATATTAATGATATATAACTACAAGGATTAGTTTTCAATGCTTCCTCTTTAATTTTTATGCCTCCAAATGCTGTAGAAAATCCCGCATAGACACTTTATTCGTTTGCTGCAGTGTTGAATTTTAATGTGTTACTGAACATCACCGGTAAGATGAGAGGAGACCTACCGACTCCACTGAATATAGATTTTGCACACATACACACACGCGCAGACACTGCTGAAAAGTACAAAATTGAGAGAAAGCGCTTGGAATGGCCACGGATACAGCCAAGTCATAAAGCAGACATAATTGAGCTTTGTTCATTCTTCTTCTCTCTCTCTCTGTGTCTCTATCAGTGTGAATAATGGAACTATTCACACAGGCCGTGAGCAGAGGTCTCATAACACACACACACACACACACCACACACACTCACCACACGCACACTGTCTCTCTGTCTGTCGTCCTGTCGCACTGATTAGCTCGGCTAATTCACTATAAACACAGTTAATATGAGCTACTGCAGACTCTTGTTCCTTTTCTCCTCTCTCTCTCTCTCTCTCTCTCTCTCACACACACACACACACACACACACACACACCGTCTCTCTCTCTCTGTCTCTCTCTCTCACATACGCACACACACACACAGTCCTGAGAGATTTCCACACAAGAGTAGAACAGGGAAGTGCATCCCTGTGCCCTTCACATCTCTTTAAGCAAAGAGGCCGTGCCAACACAGCAAATCATACATCATCATTACAGTCGCGGCTGGAGTGGAACAGCACATAGATGCTCATGGACACACTCACACACACCGGACCAGTTTTACGCAGGAACTTCTTAAAACCAGACTAAATACTAAAATAAACAGACCATAATTAACCTTTAGACCTCAATGCCAAACGGACAACACCAGACGAAACAAATCAAGTAAGTACCAGAACTGGAGGAAGAGTGAAAAAGGAGAGACGGAGGTTATTACTGTCATAAGCCCTTCGCTTCGTGACGCTCGGTGCGAAAAACACCCCGACTAGAGTGAAAGAGAGCGAGGGAGTAAAAGAAAGAAGAAAGGAGGCGATTGTTCTGCCGAGCGCTTTCTCTAGCCTGTGATCCACTGTCAGAGACTCCAGTGTGACAGTAAAACCCAGAAAGGTCTTCACTCAACGCAAGGGAAATTATGGGATTGTTCCCCCAAAACTGAACGGCTAGTGATGACCTAATAGTTCATGAGAACTGCAATAGCTGATTTGTGGAGAAACACTGGTTTGGACTCGTGCAACGTTTTTTTGGTGTACTGGATTGAACCAGTGTTCCGACTCGGTCACCGTGGTTATCAGCCTACTAAAGGGCAAACACACCAGAGAATGACATTTGAAAAACAAACTTCTGAAAACTTCAAGGTTCTCGTCTCCCAGTCATTTAAAATGCTCCAGGAAAGCCTTCAAACTTTTTATTTGGTCTTTTGCAAAAGAAAATGCATGATAAGTGAAATGATCCAGTACAAATGTTACTCTACACAATATATTTTATTTATTGAAATGTAAATGCAATTGCAATTATAATTAACACAGAAATTCTATGGAACAATGGAGAATTCCATTCCATGAAACAATAAAGGACATAGAATAAATAGTATGCAACAACACAGAATTCCATTCTATTGAACAACAAGGAACAATATATTCTTTGTATATTTTAGGAACAATGTTTTCAATATAACACAGTATATCTATTCTATTGAATAAAAAAATAGATAAAAATTACAGTTGTCTGGTAGTGTAGCTTACTTTACATTTTCTCATTCTTCAACATTCTCAGCTTCATTCTAGGATGGAAACCATAGAAAAAGTTATCCATGCTGACTTTGCCTGCTTTCTAGTCTCTGTAGGTCCAGCAAGGGCACGCTGGCACACTAACATGAATTACTTTCCCCTCTTTAGTCTTTCCCACAATCCCCCTCCTCCGTCGACTTTTCTCCGCGTCTCTTTCTCACTCTGCCAACTAAACGTGACACCAAACTGCTAAACTTCTCATGACTTAGATCAAACGTTATCTTCTAAGATAATACAGTGTGTACATACAACAAAGACTCACAGAAATCCTTTCAAACGGAGTCTAAAGGACACATCGGCTGATGATAGAGCCAAAGTTGCAAGTTTCGGCATGTGAGCTTGTTTGACAGGCAGCAGTGATCTCTCAGGTCAACCGCAAGCTCTCAGTCCATTTAAAATAATACACCGAGTACAACACACACACACTCTCACACTGTCACGGTGATGGATATAATGATCTCTAAGCTGAAGAGAAACGAGACCAGAGAGAGAACGCTTAGACGAGATCAAAATCCAGATGGTAAAATAAACCAGAGATCAAGAATAATCCAAAGTCTTTTTTCAGATTTAGAGTCTCAGTTCCTAATTAACAACATGTAATTGTTGGGGCGAGAGTGACTTTTACTGTTAATTCTACTAAATTCTTCAGTTTTAGTGTTACTGCAGTGACGGTGTGTGTATTTGGCAACCATCCATTGCTCTGGGTCTTTCTGCAAACACCTTCGAAACGCTTGAGGACTTTAAGGACAAAACCGAGGCATTCTGTCTTTCTCTGTCCCAGATAAAAGCACTTAACCCCGGCCTGATGGTCTGATTTCCATCGCACCGGCCTGTATTTGCTTTCTGCGCGTTTTTAAGTCAATAAAACTCTTCAAAATCTTTACACTCAAGAGCTGTTCTGATTTTGCTCGAACACAAGAGCTGTGTGTTAATCCAAGCGAGTAAAATATGAGCAAATATTTATAATAGTATAAATGCATTAATGCATTTGTAACAGTTAATGCACTTAGGAAAGTGTACATGGAACTTAGAGAGTTTGGAAACTCCACAACCGAAATCAAATGAGTATTAGGTCAGAATGATGGAATGAATCTCTCTCTCTCTCTCTCTCTCTCTCTCTCTCTCTCTCTCTCTCTCTCACACACACACACAGTGTTTTATACGTATTTAAAATTAAGTTGGCTAGTTATCAATAATGACTAATTAACAGTAACTGGTAAATACAACAGTAGTACTGGGATTAATAGTACTGGAAAAGCTAAGTTCATGTGAAAATTCGTATGAAGATTCTTTGTTGCAGAAACGATAAAATTTAAAATGAATCTTAACTGAATAAAATGAATGTTTTATAAAACAATTTATTTTGTTATTAATTTAAATAATTAATAAATGAATGAATGAATGAAGTATATGTATAATACAAAAAAATACAAAACAGTACACACACAACAGTGTACTTCTACGGGTGAACTCAGGTTGGCAAAGAGACACCACTGTTTATCTCCGTCGCCGTGTGTGACTGTGTGTGTTTGAGCTGTAAGAGCCGCGGCTAATCACCATGGCGGTGGTCGACACAGTAACATGACATAAAACAAATTCCAGAACTAAGGGGGTGATTATCACCACGGAGACGTGGCAGTGTCACCCACTTGGCTCTGGGCAGAAAACCTGACTATGATTGGTCAGATTACACACCACTACAATTGGCTGAAACGTAAAACTCAATCAAACGACAGTGAGATGTGCCAATCTTGGCTAAAGCATCAGAAGGTGAAAATTATACACTCCTTAGCCTGGTTTTAAAGAATTTTTCCTCATGGGTTTTGTTTCCTTTCACCAAAATTCACAAAAAAGCCACTGAGCCTATGATTAGCATCCACACACATTCCTCACCCATTTTTAAAAATATCTTCTATAGTCTTTCCATTCCACACTCTTTCTTTTTCTCTCACCCTTTATCTCTCCCCCAGGGTCAAACCATCACAAAGTTAAACCCCTTCACCCATAATCCTCTTTGTCTTTGAAGTGGGCAACAAGGTATCACACACACACACACACACACACACACACACACACACGCACACACACACACACGCACACACACACACACACACACACACTGGACTTTTATGTTCTATGGGGACTTTCCCAAGGCGGCATAATTTCTGTACAATGCGAAACCTAATCCATCTACTGAACCTAACCATTATCAAAATATTCAGCATTCAGCAAATTGGTTAAAACTGTTTTTTTCTTACGTATTTATGCTTTGGCTTGCCCCAGTATCGTCTTTTTACAATTCCTAGAAGATTTTTAATTAACATGCAAACGTAAAATCCCCACAGCTTCGGAATTATTTAGGCGAATGGTTTCAAATTGGGACAATTAGAGCCTTTAAAGTTAATAGGTTGTAGAAAAGGGTTCGTTCTGTTTGAACTTATCATGTTTGTTAGATCAAAGAAGCATAATAGTAATAATGTGCATGTGGATGTTTGTATATGATAAAAGCTATCAAAGACATAAATGTATATACAGTATGAGGGATAAAAAGCATGTAAAGGTATTTAAACAGACAAATCAAACAAACTGTTCATTTCATTTTACAAACATGCCTTTGTTGAGCTTGTTTTTTTCTTATTTTACTCATAAAACAAGCTTAGTATCATCTTTATAATATCTGTAGACTGATAAAGGTTTTTCTCACGCTTCTGCTTCAACACAGTCAAAGTGGATTAGAAAATAATGTTTTGTTGTGTTTCTTCTCATTGGTGTGAAATCAAAGATACAAAATGACAGTTTTTGAACTTAGTAAACAATAAAACCTACAATAAAACAATATTAAGTGTGTGTGTGTGTGTGTGCGCACAAAGACACTATAATCCAGCTCTATTCCAAGGCAACACAAAGATCAATACAAACACAATTTCAAAATGATTAAATTATGATTTAAAAATCCATTAGAATATTTTTCGCAAATCTGTTCCTTTGTTTTCAACTTCTTACAACTTCTTGGATCCAACTTGGAGATCCTCAAACCTTGGACTTTTTCCACACATTTGTCTGTGACCTTTAGCAGGAGCCGTATGGAACTAGTGGGAAACCCATCAAACAGCGCAGGCCGCCGCAGTGACGGGGTCAATCCCTGACCTCCTCCCCAGGTGGGATTACAGGTGATTGACAGCCACTTTATGAACTAAATGACACTGATTATTATAACTTAAATCTTTTTCAGAGTTTAATGTATTTTCTCTCTATCTTTGTCCTTGGAGAGCTGAAGGTCACTCTTTTGTCTGAAGTGGTTTTTAAGGAAAGGGAAAAAAAACGGGATTCTTCTCTCTACTCTGCTTTATTTTTCTATCATCCCTTTCCACACACACACAGAGACACACTCTGTTCCCAACACCCTGCAGAGCCCGTGTATCAGCTGTCAGAAGAGATTCTGCAGGCTGGATAAAGAAAGCGTGTGTGTCACAGCAGAGCGTCAGGAAGCTGTCGAGATCTGCGCAAGGATGCTAATGATCACACGCAGCAGTAAAGTTATTCCAAGCTGCTGATGGGACGAGTAAGAGATTATCATTGATTTGACTGGTTCGGCTGGGAATCTGACGGGATGAGTGTGGCGGATCGCTGCTGGAGTTTCAGTTCTTTGGCCTTTGAATATCTGTTTTGTCAGTTACAAACCTGGCACCTTCCGACTTGACTTGATTCGGGAATATAAATTTAATCCTCATTTGTTTAATCCCATGTCAGATTAAGACTATGCTGTTTGGCTAAATTGAACAAGATGAGCGAACACGCTGAAAGTCCGGTTGAAGGAGTTCAAGAAGAACTGGTTAAAAAGAAAGAAGGCTTCTGTTATATGGAACTGGTTTGGTTTTAAACTCTCTGATATCAACCAACAAACTAGGCAAGTTGTGTCGTCGTGATGTTTTAGCTACGGTTTTGAATCAATAAGGGATGGTGTTTGTCCCGTATTTACAGTTTTTTTTTTTTTAAAGTAGCGTCTTGTGCAAATCATCTCATGCATTTTATCAAGACGCCTCCTTTCCTACTTTTGATTGGGTAATACTCAACATCGTCATTAGTTTGATTGGTCTTTTTAACTGCAGTGAGGAGGGATGGCTGAGAAAGTAATATGATGCTTCTCCAGGTTTCCTTCTAAACTCTTAAAATACAATTTTGGCCTATAATGTAATTAAGGTCTACTAAAATGCTCGTTTATTCTCGCAATACTGGGATACCGGCACTGAAAACTCATACCGCCCAACCCTGGTTAAACACTTTAAATACTCACAACACACATATGCACAACCCACACAAAAACACACACACATATACGCACTCACACACTATTCCACTAGAAAATGGGTCTCAGAATTGACAGAAATCCCCTCTCTTAAGAGCATAATTGAAAGGCAGGGGGGCCGTAAAGGAAGATAAATGGGATCTCACACTGATGCGCACCTTGTTTTTCAGGTGTCAGGTCTATCTGTGTTTGGGCCGTTTAATAGTTTCTTCAAAACCACCCACCTGGGAAATCACCCTCAGAAAGAAAGAGCACGAGATGCATTTAACAGGTCAAGAAATGTCTCTCTCCATCTCCAGACATCCCAGTTTCAAAAGCACTAAGTGCTGTGAAAGTTCTCCTCATCTCAAGCCAAAAATCCCAAACCCATCTATTACAGCAGAGACGGAAAGATTAGGAGTCACAAAAGTTGAGCATTCACTCAAAGGAAAATGTAAAGAAAAACAGAATTAAATACAAAATTATGCTTGGAAATATTCGGAAAAAACGTTAATGTTCCAAATAATTCTGTGATATCTAAATTGTCGTCGCATTAATAAACCAAACACTAATTTTTGTTAGACACAAACTCTAAAAATAAAAACAATAATGTAAAAATACACAAGCACAAGCACAAGAAAAAAAAGCAAATAAATTAATACAGTATTTATATAACCATTAAAACCGAATAAAAAAATGTTACATTAAATATTCAGTACATGAATGTGTGTGTGAATAAGTTTCAAAAGGAATGCAGGCAGAAATTCTATTCATTGTCTAACTGAGCTCTTGTCTCTCTCTCTCTCCCACACACACACACACACACACACACACACACACACACACACACACACACACACATTTACAGTTTTAACCGTAAAATTCCAAACTACAAATGTTAAAAGAAAGTGTAATGGCAACTGTCAGAGTCCCTAATTAGGCAGATTGTTTTACTGTAAAACATGAATTATATAAAACATTGACCATTAACAAGGAGAAGAGACTGAAGAATTTCACTTTGCACATAGACAAAACTGCCCCACTCTCTGCTTAGAGGTGCCCTGGGGCAAATAGCCATGGAGGGTGTGTACAGCAGCCAGGTGTAGGTGTGTGTGTGTGTGTGTGT
>CM051498.1:22270272-22301323 GCA_028031935.1 Paedocypris micromegethes | reverse complement strand
AGAGAGAGAGAGAGAGAGAGGAGGAGGAAAGAGACAGAGATAGAGAGACATAGAGAGCGAGTGAGACTGTATAAGTGGGTGTTTGTGTGCTAAATTACTATTTTGGGTAGTTGTGCATTATGTGTTGTGTTTATATGTACACACAGAGCTATAGTTTGGAGGCCAAATTCAGCAAAACTTCCCTTTGAGGATGTCTGAGGACGTTAATTGTAAAATGATTTAATTGGGTAGTACAGCAAATCCCCGCTTTAAAGTTTATTTCCAATTTAGACACTGTAATTGGGAGCTTTACAACACCACATTGTCGTTGCATTTTTGATCAGAGAGCAGAAGGAACAACTGAAATTTAGTGTCCGTCTTCTCACTGACGGTTTAAAGGTAGGAAACAGTGAAAGCATGAAATGTTAATGGTGACGTGATGATAACAGTCCTTTGCTTTTTGTGGGAATTAGAGAAGATCCCATGAGCAACACAAGAGACGTCAGACTTGAACCCGGGTAAATATTTCAGAGGAAACACTTAGAGGACGAGCATCTCTCTGTGTCAGCCTCTCTCTCTCTCTCTCTCTCTCTCTCTCTCTCTCTCTTTCTGTTTCGGTCTTGCTTCCCTCTCTCATTCACACACAATTTAATCTTTTAACATCATATCATATTGAGAAATAACAGCACAGTACTGTTGTTCTACAACGTCTTGTCAAGCAGAAAACAACTAGAAAAGGACTCAACACGACACATTCAATGGCTCAAACACTTAGTTCTTGTGTACAAACACACACACACACACACACACACACACACACACCTGTACAAAAACAACATTTTACTCATTTAGATCATTAAAGTCATTAATAACATTTAGGCAAATCACACAAAACTCTCTTACCTTTCACTCTTCCTCCTCCTGTTTTCTCCTTCCTAAGAAAGTCCTTTAAGCTTTCAAGTTCATCCGTTTCTGACAGGTGCCATGGTCCCGTAGACTCCAGAGGAACGACAGGCTCTTACACACACACACACACACACACACAAACTCTCTCTCTCTCTCTGTCCAGAACACACACACTGGCCTGAGAATGACAGATCAGTGCAGCAACAGTTCACAAACAAACATGCGTCCCAAATCCAAGACTTCTTTTTAATTGACCAGTCTGTTTTTTTTTTTTTTTTTAGTCTGTTTCTTCTTTTAAAAAGTAATTCTCCCGAAATCCTTCTTAACAGTTTGGTGGGAATATGAGCCGTAAATCTGACTTTTTATCTCATCCAGTCTTCTTTTCCTCTCTCCCCCTCTCTTGGCCGGTCTTTCTCGGCTTTTGGTCTTGTGCGGACTGCTACTGCAGAGTGCTCTCTCTCTCTCTCTCTCTCTCTCTCTCCCCTCCCTCGCTCGCTCAGCCACTCCCTCTTGGATAGCAGGCTGTTCTGGGTGGAGAATGGTCAGAGGTAAAAGTCTCTTTCTTTTCTGTGTGCACTTGGATTTACGCTATCAGATACCGTCATGTGTGTTTTGATGTGCGTAGATGTTTTAATTGGTTCTGAATGGGTTCCTGTGGACTCACCTTGAGACGGCAATGAGTTATTTATTAAGTGAATTGTTCACCTTAATAATACAGAGAAAAGTTCTATCTTCATGTCTTCAACCAGACAAAGCGATGGCTTACGTACAGACACACATTTACTAAAACTCCTCTTTTCAATGATTAATTCATAAAACGGCACAGAGTCTGTCATAAGTGATTAATAACAAACTGTGTGGAGGATGTGAAATGGTGAACAACCGACTCATTTTAGATTTTTACATGTTATATTGATTTCAGATATTGCAGTATTATAATATAAATATATTATAAATATATTTTCTCATTTATGTACTTGATACTTGAATGACAGAATTGCAGCAAGTACGTTATAAAGTCTGTCTTTTTTCTGTTTTACAGACTGTTATGTAAGTGACTTTTGATCACGTGACGTAGAATCTATAAAACTGGGCAGCAAATGTAGTTTATAACATGTTATGGAGTACTGTACTTTTTTAAATTTTTATTAAGAATTTAGAAAGCAAAAATTGAGATAGAAAGATGAAGAGATAGAGAAAGAGACAGAACAGAAGGAAGCTGACCTATGTTACACGATACTTACCATTAGCTTGTCATGGGGATCTGATGTCGTCAGCAGCGAATAACGTGACGTGTTGTTTTCCGTGGGATTCAAAAACATGTAAAAACTGCCCGTCACAAAAGTAGAGCTGGTACGTACTGGAGCGAAGGATCTGTACGTGAATCTGTAAGAACAGTTAAATTTCATCCTAACGAATTCAGCAGTTTGTAAAAATACTTCTAAAAATAGGTAATTTTAAGGACTTTACGAAGTTTCAACATTGCACGTCATCAGGAATGATCACAAGTCTTGATATCGGTTATTAAAATAATATAGTTTTAGAATAATTTCAGAATAAAATAGAGAAGAACAAACCTAATCTAGTGGCTTTCAACTAGCAGTTAAAAGAAACCGCAAACACTAATACAAAAACCAATCTCAAAAATAAAGTATATTTGCATATGTGCTTAGACAAAATGGACCCGAGTGATCCAAGTGAAGAAATAAATCAGGAAGCGGGCCTGGTGCCTTGAGAGCAATAAAGCCCATGAAGGACCACCCTAAATGGGTTAAACACACACACACACACACACTAATCAAACAATCACAGACGTGCATTCTTTTATAAGAGAACGATAAGCCTGCAAGAAGATTGCTTCTTACATCTTACAGAAGCCCCCCAATAAGATCGAAGCCCTCCAATGTTTCTGTAATTGATGGGCATCTCATAAGCGTGTACTTCATGGTTTCCTCCAGCCTGAGATTAAGCCGGTGACCTCTGTTAACACCTCAGTGCTGTTGCCCAACACTGTCATTACTTCTCATCCTGAAGAGACACTACTTGAGTAGAAAACAGAAGACCAGATGAAGAATTATAGAGGAGTTTGTAATGCTCAGTGTGTCACCTACATTTCAACCGTCTTCTAATTTCACTCAAGGTGCAAATCTTGGTAAACCTTCATAAATCTTCAATGTAATTATATATGGGAATATTTTATTATAACAGTATTAATGTAATATTGAAATAATAATATTTTAAAGACATTTTTGTCCTTGCATTACTTTTACTTTTATACTTAAAGTAATCAAACCAGTATTTTTACTTGAGTAAAAAGGTTGAGTTGATAATTTTACGTCCACATAGATCTTTCTAAATCTAGCATCTGTACTTCTACCTGAATAATAAATGTGACGACATTTTTATTTAGCGAATGCCGCTAGTTTCATGCGAAAATACATTCGACTATATATTCACTTACACGGCTCAAGCTCTCATCGCTGATGGATGATGATAAACCACGAACGTGGTGCCAGTAACAACAGCCAGAAAGGATGCCATGACTTACCACAGTATTTCACAAGCGTGAAGCTACTGGAGAGACGCCACATGTGTTAAAAAAATAAAAGAAATGTGGAATATTCAAGAAACACACATTCTATAAGTGAACTGAGACCCAACGATTTTCTATGAGCGTACACAAAATGAATCTGTGTGTTTTCTGTGTGTTTAAAAAGTGAGATGATTTATATCTTAAATTACAATTAAATAAAGCTTTTTGAGGATAAGGTTTATTTATTGTGGAAATGAGCTTTTCACTCAGGTTTTGGCACAAAACTACTTCGAAAAATGGGAGTTAAGCACTGCGCGATCAATCTGCGTTACTTTTCATATGGCCTACATTTTCTTTAAACGACACATTATTAAAAAAATATTATTTAAAAAATCTGCAATACATAAAAAAACAACTACTGTAATAGATAGACAGAGTAAACCAATTGCAACTAATTAACAAATGAGTCATCTTTTTCAGCAAAACTATGTAGGCAAATGATTAAATCAGTAATTAAACACTTCCAGGCTCAATATGGCTCAAACCCCAAAACCCAATTAAAAGATGAATCGATTTACAAAGATGCAATTCCTCTGGAACAAGAAAAACACGCTCTGGATTTCTAGACAGTAAAACAACATCATATCTCATCAGAACATCCAAACTCCTTCTGAAGCCATGTTTCGATTAACGTCCGAAACAACTATGGACAAAGTGGAAAAGCAGCAAGCACATTTTTCAATCCACATCCTATAATGAAGCTGACAATTAATGACATGTTAATGCCATGTTTTCTTGCCAAAGTGTTAAATCAAATCAAAATGTTCCTGGCCTGATCCCTCTCTGTTATTTGCCTCAGCCGGCATTCCTGATGGACTGAGCGGAATTCAGGCATTCCGGCCAAAGTCTTTTACACATGCGGAGTGGAATTCTGTTAAAAAGAGCAGAGAGGAGTCTTTTTACACTTTACCATTTATTCTTTTCAAATGCAGAAACACATATTGAAACCACACACACACACGCACACACACACACACGTTCGGGGTCACCGTTGTCTATATAGCTGATTCTCAAGTGTTTCCTGGTGTAAGGAGAATATTACCTACAAGCTAAATATGACACCGAGTAAAATCTGGGTGACAGATGGAGTAAAACACACAATCAAGGTCTTTTCAAACACGGCAAAGCATTTGCTATCAATGTGGCCTTGACTGCCGTTTATCAATCACAATTGGCTCGGTGAGATGGAGTGAAAGAGAGAGAGAGGGGAAACAGTGATGGAAGGAAACGTGAACGGATACCAATGTGGAGAAAACAACTAAAGATGGGGGACAACGTGGTTTTTGGCAGAAGCGTGTTTTGGAAACAGTGTGTGTGTATTTGCTACTGAATGTAGTCATTTTCCATGAAATTAGGTCAGGCTTTAAAGAAGCACAACAAGAATATTAAAACAATTGATGAAAAAGATTCTTATTTTGTATTAGATGTTATATTACGCTATATTAGAATTACAATTAAGCAGTAAAGTAATTACTCCTAAAATGATAATACCTGAAAAATAAATCCTGGTTAAAAATCTCATGTTTATCTGGTGTGCCAATAAAAAATGCGGCTAAAAAGATTGTAATTTTCAGATTTAAGCGTTAAAAAACACAAAAAAAAAAAAAACCTGCAAAACATTTAAACACTAACCGTCGGCTTCCAATCTTAATTGTTGGTTATAAAGCACAATCACTTCCTCTCTCAGATGTGTGCGTGTCATTTAGAAAATAACTCAACATAAAACCTAAATGACTAAGCAAAAGGACACACAAATTAAAAATGCATACAAGATTTTTAAGTGAGAAAAAAAAAATAATTTTAATGTGATTTTGTTTCAACTGTTCTGGTCTTTAATTTCAGCGATTGGAACTTCCCTGTCAGACTCTGTAATTCTGTTTTTAAAGAGTTTGGGCTTTTCCCTCACAAACACAGACTTGCTGGCGTATAAAGCCACGTGTCAGACCCGACATAATTGCACTAAACTCTATGTTAGTGCTTCTAATGAATTTAAAAGTAAATCCCATAAGAGCGGCTCAGAGGACTCACTTATTCATTAAGTGTTCATTCAGTAAACGCACTGAAGTTACATACTCTGAGGGAATTAGCACTAAACCTAACCTTTCAACTCTTTTACCACACCACAGAAGTATTAGTCAGTCTGCGCTCAATATGTTCATACTGTGCAAAGCAAACAATTCCCAACTCTTTAATAATATATATAATTGCCCAGGCGAAACATGTCACAATCAGAAATGATTCCCAAAAGGAAATGACTGTACTCGTTTTTGACCTTTAGCATCAGTGTGATGTCATCATGCCTATTGTCATCAAGTGAATCACTAATTGTTCCGATTCCACGCAGGCTTTCATATCACATCAGACAACGTCATGAACCAATGAGGAGCATGAACAGCTCTGAAACAAGCACAATAGGCACAATCTGTTCTCCGTCTCAAAGTAGTTTTATGTCCTTTCCTCCCACCATCTGCAAATTTACCCTTTCTACTTTTTTATGACCTAGACTGCCTTTATTTTCTCTTTTTTTGCTTCTTTTTTACAGTTTTAACAGTTTCCAAATCTTAAAACCCAAAATACTTGATTGCGCAGTTTTCCGACTTCAAGTGGCTAAAATATTAAAATTAATAAAATGAATGCGCAATAAATAACAGAAAATCTCAAGAGTATGAATTATACTAAACACCCCTTACTAAAATCATTAAAAAATATATTAACTAAAATATATTAACGGAAATCTGAAAGTATGAAAATGTAACAGAACTCAACGAACTAAGCTCATGACACAAAAATATGGCAAATATTCCAAACTTTCCCAACTTCACCAGTTACAGTAGTTGCTCTTTCAGACAGTAAAAACGAACAAACTACTATACAAATGTACTGTTTAAATTGTTTTGTTATAAATGCATCAGTTTGAATTTATCAGTTTAGAGCTGAGCTTGAAGTTACTGGTAACAAATTACGCAGAGTCACAAAAAAGTCAAAATTCCAAATTATTAAATTGGATAAAAAAACGGCCAAAGTCATCAAAACCGACACACACCACGAACTAGCTCTAGAAACTTCTTTCATCATGATCTCATTTTTCATCCTTTCCGAAACACTCTTTCTATTTGATCTGTTCCCAAAACCTTTGATGGTCTGCAGCATATCATTTATAAAAATGTATAGCACGGTCATGAAGATACAGTCTTCTCACATTTACACACACATGTTCATATTAGTTATCAAAACCTGCCCAATAAATCAATGCCAGCTGCTCTTGAAAACCTACTCTCTCTCTCTCTCTCTCTCTCTCTCTCTCACACACACACACACACACACGCACGCACGTCACAGCAGATGGTTAGCAAGTTGGTAAAAGTCTCCTCAGCCCACCTCTTTTACAGATCATCAAAATCCCTTTAATTTCTTTTAAACACTGTAGCATGTTTTTTTCACCACTGGTTTTGCTCACTGCACCGCTTTTCCTGACTCGCTCATTTTCTTTCTTGACATTTTCTCTTTTTACGTGCTCCATCTTTCCCCCATTTCAAAACCAGATGCTTGTCTGGCTCTTCCATTAGGACAAGCTGCTGTGTGTGTCTGAGTATTTAAAATTGAACATTTGGGACAGCAATGAACTCTGGGTAATGGAATGAGCGCTGACATATTCCGCAGGCAGGTGAGAGCCTGTAGAATAACGACAGGAGAAGGAGAAGAATCACACTCTTTCTTTTTAAACGCATACACATTTTTTGGCTACTTTTTACTTGTACTGAGTATCGAAAAAAAAAAACTTTTACTCTACACTACAATTGAATGGACACTTTCAACTGCAGATCATTTTTTGGGCCAGTGAGGCGATATCGCCATCTGCAGGATGCTGAAGGTATTGGATGTTGGTTATGAGCTAAACCACGAGAATGTGAAGTAGAGGCATGTCTGCATCTTTTTGCACATTTTGAGTTTGACTGAGACTGACTTTTTGTTCTTTTTTGTCTATTTTGTTCTGCTGTTTTGAAACACTGAGGTGATACATATAATTTCTGTATTAGATAATAAAACCACGTAAATAATGTTCTTGTTTTTCACATTTTTGAGCCTACAGTTCAGTACGAGCAATACATTTAAGTTGTTTTAAAATTGGACACTTTACAACTTTTACTCAAAACTTCTTGAATTGGTTACTTGTAACTTGTAACAATTTTGTAATATTATAATATTTTTGCAGTAAGGTATTCTCACTTTTACTCAAGTGTTGTTTTCTGCTACTCTTTATACCAATGTTAGTTTGTGGTTTGAGATTGGAGAAAACTACAGACTTTGAACAGATTTACCCTCTTTTTCTCCATCCATCAAAAACTGCTTAGGATTTCAGAAGTTCAGGCGATGGAGCGACTCACACTGACACACATTTTCAGTGGCAACCAGTAGTAGTTACGGCTCATAGAGTGTGCAAGGACCAAGTGGCCACACAGATGAAAACAAAGAGCTCCATCTGAACTGTCCTTGGCCACACACGCTCATGTTGTGTCTCTAAGAGTTAACACAATGGGACAGACTTATAGTCGGAAGAGAGAAGGAGGCTCTGAAAGAACCGGAAAAGAAAAGGAGTGTTGAGAGACTCGGGGCAGAGTTCACAATGACGGATTGTCGGTTTAACCTTCATCTGAACTGTGTGAAATGGTTTCAGAATTGCTGGAATCATCGTCACCTCGACATCTTTAAGAATCCAACAATTTTATTGGCTGATGCAATGACAGGATGCCACACTGTACTACTATGTCATAAAAATGACATAATGACTGACATACATGAAACAATAGTGCATTGTGGAGGATATTTATGAATGTAATATATCTTGCATTAAAAAATTCTTGCATTAAGAATTGCATGTCTACAGGACGACATTATTGCACAAGTCAATTCCCGTAAAAAAAAAAGTAAAAAAATTCGAACCAGCCGATTATTCAGACAGCATCCTAAAGAACCAACCCAATTAATATTTTATAAGTGTATTATTGTTCACTTATTTGGACAAAAATGTCCACTTATTGTCTCTGATAGTCTGACAGTTTGGATCTGTCAGATCACTACTGGTTCTTGTACAGTATTTTGGCAATTATTATAAAATGTTGGGGCGTTAATCGAACCAGCACAAAATGGGTTAGTTAAAATGGAAACGTAACTTTTTTCTGTTTATTTATAGTGCGATCATCTCTAATTTCTATCTAGTCTTGTGACTAAATTGTAACTCCAATCCAATCATCCAATCAGAATCCAATAAAATGGGGGAGGTGTCAAACTTAAACTTCAACCTCAAAACCAGCATTGAAACCTGAATTTCTCCTAAAATGTATAAAGCAGCATAAATATAAATGTTCAGTCACCCACAACGACACAATACAATTTACTCTCGCATTCACGAGCCCTGGTTTTTGTTGATGTTGTTGTTGCTATGCATGTTCTAGTCAGACATCACTGATTTGTGGCATTGTGTTTCCCTCGGTTCAGCGCTCAGGCGGGTAAAGAAAGACACACCACACACATGCAGGTATATCTAGACCTTTCTGACCCAACACACCTGACAGCCACACAAAGAAAGACACAGAAAAAGAGCTGGAAATATCCTTCACGCTACAGTGCCCAGAACCCAGTCAGCGGCCCGTGCCAAACATCTAAATCACTGAAAGTCTAGAGAGGTTTCTGAATGAGAACGTCTGCAGGTATCTGAATGTTTGTGTTTCAGATGAAGAGAGGAAATAAAAAGTCCAATGTGGTTTGTGGTTTTTCATAGACTAGAAAAACTAAATTAATAAGAATGACACATGGCATACAAAGAAGAGGTTGCCTATCCAGAACTACACTTGTGAATGAAAGTAGAAAAGTGTTTGAATATGATGTAAAAAATATAAATATAAATAATAATGCAAATTTCTATTGAAATTCAAAGTGTTCAAAATTAAATTAATACACAAATCATTACAAAATAAATAAAATGATCCAAACGAAAAGATCCTCAGATATAAAGTTTTTAAAATATAATCAATTAATTAAACCAGGAAATTAAATCAATGATTTGTCTAATTCTGGTCATTATAAATACAATCAAACTGAATTCTAATCTTCAGCTGACGAAGTCTAGTGACGTCTAGACTTTCTATCCCATGAATGAGGGACAGAAACACACAAGTTGAGAACATTTAAGCCGATCTAACATAAAACATGCTGAGGAAAACATGTCACCAACAAAGCACCTGAAGCAAGCGAAAAAGATGGATGAGCGAGAGTGCAGGCCAGAGGAAAGATTGATGGGAAGATTGGGAGCACGAGTGGATGTGAGAGATATTAGAACATATATCAACATAAACCTCTCTCGCTCTCGCCCTCTCTCTCTCCACCTGGACAGGTGAGGACTTGTTCTGAAGGACAAGCTGGGAATGATGTTTACACGATCTTGCATAACACAACGGGGCTTTTAGTTTGGAGCTTTTCCATACGAATTCTCCTAATCTCGGACAGTTCATTGTTGCACACATTTCATCCAAGCTTTAATAAAGACCAAAGACATTGTGTTCAGTAAGACTACGACTTTAAAACACAACAAGGTGGTTGTAATAGTTCAGCAGATGCAGATCTTCCTCCTAAATTATCAGCCTGTTTTTCAGTTCTCTACTATAGTTCATGGCTCAGGAGCATCACTCGAGTCCAAACTCAAGACAGAAAGAAAGGCACAGAAGGACAGAGGGAAATGAGAGCAGATGAGAATTCTGCCTCAGGCCGCCATGCTGTTGTGACCTGCCTTCTCATATCACACACATCTATGTACGGTAGCATGATGTACAGCAAGTCCACGTCTGCTGCCAGGTAAAGATGGATGTATGAAGCAGGCGGCACAAGAAAGCAAGATGGAAAATGACAATCCCAATCATTTGGATTGAAATGTTAAGAATTATTACTTTTTAGCAGGGAACTTGTATTCACTTTAATTTAAAAAAATTTTTGTTATTACAAAACACTGCAAAAAGATGGAAATGAGGCTTCTGAACAAACGTTTTGATACATTTTACTTTGTTCTTTAGACAAACTACAGAAGTTTTTGTCTAGATGTAGCGAGGTGGACTTGTGTCTAAAAGTCACAAGTTCGAATCCCAGACTAACTAGTTCCACAACTGAAGTTTCCTTGAGTTGAATAAACTTAGAGTTGTAAGTATATGTACAAATGTGTGAGCTCAACAAAATTATGAACAATACATTTTAAACGTAAAGAGTGAACAAAAAACTGTATTTACCGGTACTATCAAAAAGCTGCTTTAAGACAGTATCAAATGAAAAAGAGTGCTACTTATAATCAAAAACGCATAAAAAAATGAAGCATGAACCTTCTCTGTTTCAGAACATTTAAACAGAGAGAGCAATAACAAAATACGTTCTCACTAGAATTTATGACACAAGCAACAGACATTCTGTCGAAAGCGGCAATAACCGTAACAACGTCAATGTTTGTGGCGCGGTTCATTCCGCTAACAGCTGTTATTTTCGTGATTTTTACACATTAATACCACAATGATGATTTTAATCCCAGTGCACGGAAATTGTAGTTGTGATAAAAACAAGGTATTGTATACAGCGGCTATGATAACTAATATGAAAAATTCCAATGCGAAAAACGAAACAAAACTTCTTTACATTCAGTGCATTGTGTTTTTTAACCTCAAGTAATGTGTTTATCTGACAATAAGGCACATTCAAAATGCTCAAAAATTGACTGTGCACATTACAGTTTGTAAAAAAAACGAAAACTTATGTGAAAAAAAAGATAAAATAAAAGCTTTTTAATAATGTGGTTTCTAATGGAGTATGCTGATCGTCTGTAAAACACGGTCCTCATGACAGATTGGCTTCTACTTCTGAATTGCGAGTAAATGGTTGTTTAAGTTAAAAGTAAAATGGTTCTTTACTCCGATGACTGTAGGGGTGGTGCGAACATCAGCTGATCCAATAAAGCAAGAGAAGCAAGGTTTACAGTCCATAATGGGATAATCAGCTTGTTTCGAGCTGTAATGGGCATTACAGTATTTGGCTGAATTAAATGTCTGCTGATTTAATCTTTGCTGGACGAACGAAGCACTTTTTTCTGGCAGGTCTGAAATGAGATTATCCACAGGAATATTTTTGCATTTCACAATGCCATTGCAGGTTAAACAGACACTCTTTCAACAAAAGTGCTTGTTTCTTTTATAAATGGGTTTTCTGGTTAAACTCTTGCCCCGCATTTCATCTCTTTCTCGTTCTGTCCCATTTAATGAAGCCTTCAAAATGCGTTTCTAGATTGGTGAATTTACAGCCGTCCATAACTCATGTAATGAGCGATGGCATGTACCGAGCACACACACACACACACATCATACAAGCATGTTCTCGCGGAATGAGTGTGTGTGGTAGGCCGAGTTTGGTCTTGCCCTCTTTGTCGGAGCGATGTTTGCACTCATCGAGTTGACAAATTCGATCCCCTAGAGTTCGTTTGAGGATGTGCTAATGTGCTTTCTGATGTATTTGTGTGTGTGTGTGTGAATCTAAAGGTGGTCTTTGTCAGGGAAGGTCACACCTGTCGTGTGAATACTTTGAGATCTGTCTGAATTACGTGTTCTACCTGTTGCGTGTCCTGAAAACACCACTTTAAGGCTTGTTACCCATGGTTTTCTTTTGAACGCTCGCTGAGAAACACAAATTACAGACACGTTTACCAGGTATTTTCTTCTGTTTTTCGTCAGTCACATATAAAAGAGTCCAGGAATTACACACCATGTGAACATTCATTCATCTTCTGCCGCTTAGTCCTGTACAGGGTCGCGGCCATGTGAATATCTTCCAAAAAAAACTGTATTTTCTCATTTCTGTGCTAATCATGTTTTCTTCATAAAGTGCTTCACTTTAGAACCTACAAACTGACTTTCAGGGTTATCGTCAAACTTCTCATTTCAGAATTCAACCTTTAGTAAACTGAGCAACACGATTGACCTGTACATCTTATGGAACAAAGTAACGCAAAAAAAAGTGCTTTGAAGTTTAGGTCAGTTTCCGGAAATGTTCAAATGTAGCAATAAATTGTTCCGCTACAATTATAGACTTGCACAATACTCCACGTGTTTTGCATTATTCCATTAGTATTTCATGGTGAAAGGACAGCATTTGACAATAAATGTGACTAGCGGTAAGGAACCGTGTGTATTTGCGTAACCCTGGCCTTTTTGTGTTAGGCTTGAACCCTCAGGATGACTGGAAGTGGGGGATTGATGGATGAGATAGACGGAGGTAAAGAAGCAGCTGAATCCAACGCCCAGGGATTTCCTGAGAGGAATGCAGCACTGCAGGACAACGAGTTAGAACTAAACAGATCCGCTTGCTGAATTTGTGCTGCTTATCTGGCAACTCAGCCAAAAGTCATGAATATTTTACACCTACTGTATAGAACTATGCAAATATCAGGGGGTATATAAATAAAAAAGTATAATTTTGTAATATGTTAGAAGGGAATCCCAACCTTGACATTACTGTAATTTTCACGGGCCACGAAATGGGTACACATTTAATATGGTTATTTAAAATTTGTCTAATTGCCAAAATGTAAGAATACAAAAACGATAAAAAATTGGCTCACCACTGTTTCTTTTTTTGTGCATTTAAGGAAAAATAGGTCAAGATTAGTCACAATGATCCTCACCTTCACAGAATGAAGATAATTGTCTGTGATGCAAGTTTTGCTTTATTGCAGAGAAATTTTGTTCGCAAACATATGCAAGTGCAAACACCATGGTCATTTTCAGTTCTTCTTTTGTGGACAAAGGAAGAACAATGGAGACAGCATGAGAGGTTTTTCCTACACAGACGCCAAATGGGTTCAAAGTTATTCTAAAATTAGTTTTCAGTCAAAACATTTTCCAATTGGACTAAAATCATAACTCATAATTCAGTCAAGGGCCGGATATGGCCCGCGGGACGGCGGTTGGGGACCACTGCCCTTACATGTTGAATCGGGACAGATTATTACATCTCATATTATTTGAACTTGTCATACACTCAACTCTGTTAATCAACAATATTTTCAGTTTCATATTTTAACCCATATGAATATTAAACTTAAATACAAATTTTTCACCAAGAATTCTTCTCAGCAAAAGTGAAAGCTAATTCACTGTAAATCTGGGCATAGATAATTACAGTGTTCAGACTAACTAGTAAGGGAAAAACAACTTGCTTAGTGTCAAAAAAAAAGAGCAATCAAACTAGAGACTGAAAATTGTTTTGCTACGACTTTTAGTGTTTGTTCCTACAACAGTCATTAGCTTCAGAACAGTTGCTCTGGGGGCTTCTGGCCAGAATCCTTTCAGGAACATGGGACCATGGCCAGAAATTGGGCCCTGGACGGCTAAGTCCAATATTTCAGAATTAATAGTAGGAGAATATTTAAATGTTGGTTTTTTTATGTTTTGGCCCAAAATGAGTGAAACTGCATAAGCCCAGCAGAGACTTAAAGGGAAGTGAGTCATAATGTTTCAGTAAAACACGGACAAAGGCAGATGGCGCACAAGCACGTTACCAAACGGGCCTCAATTCACACGTAGATTGTGGAAACACCAACAAGCCGCATCCACGCCCACCCACACAATCCCCCCAGCGCGGACCCTGACAGACAGTGTGTGTGCGCATACTAACAAGGCTTTAGATACGCATTGTGTTCCTCATTACAGGTATTTCACTTGAAACAACACTTACTAAAATAAATGCATCTTAACTTTCTTCACCAGTCTTTCCCGTGCCAGTGTGTGTTCAAAAACACACTTACTTGAAGCTGTTTTCAGTGACTTGCCAAAATCCCACTCATCCTACCACCTGCTATTCAGTGATCTCACACTTTATTATGGGCTGTACGTAACTATGACGACAGGGCAGGTTGGCAGGTGAACGGCGGGGTTATTGAGGAAGGCGGGAAAAGCTGTCTGCCCCCGACATCACCACACACACACACACTTACACATTAACATCTCCACGGAAACGACCTCTGCCCTCACAGCAACGCCCACAGCCCGGCAGACGGGGCTTATCTTCTGTCTGGATATGACACGCAAAACGCGCTAAATATGTTTGTTTATACCGCAGGAAGAAGATAATTCTTGCAAAATTTCATTTCAGTTGACCTTTTCGGTGGCACAGCCCAAGTGTCTTTAAAATGAATAATGAATCGTGTTTTATGCACAAACAGATCCAAAAATCAGTTTGGGATGATACAATATATATATTGAGGGACATTACTTATAAAAATGTACACAAAGACACCAAACTTGATGGTAAATTGAAAGGTCAGTAAACCTGGAAGAACACGAGCATGAAAACAAAACTTGCTGCTGGTGCCAACCAGAACAATGACACAGCAGGCATGGCAACCGCGGGCACAACCGAGCATATCTTCACTGGCTGCCAAGTACACACTGACACACACTCCAAGAGATGAGCATCAACCAAAGGAGTAAAAACACCATATCAAATTGGCAGAATGTGGTAACCGTGAGAAAGAAGATAAACTAAGGATGGGCGCTACAGGACAAAGTTCACACGGTGATCAAGATAAAAGACACAACAAACACTCAATTCAGTTTTATGGACTTATATGCATATTTACGCTGTCCATGTCAGGCAGCCGATAGACACTTATTAAGTCTCAAAAAATAAGCTTATAGATATATACACGTATCTATATAGACAGATACACAGACACACAAAAATAATATTCTTATTATTATTTGTATTATTATTACACAAAAATGTTCAACAATTAACATTTACAACTACAATATGCATTACAATTACAACTCATATATGAAATATTTTACAGATTATTATTTACCATTAAGTTATAAAGGAAAGTATTGTACTCTAGTATACGTATTGTATTGTAATTGTATAAGTAAATATACAATAACGTTTGCAACTAATTTTACTGAAAAACCGTTTATTATTTCAATCACATCTTTCACTCTATATTTAAAGTGCATTATATTAATATGAAATTTTAATAAAAACAATTCCAGGAATTTGGCTTTGCTTCACACACACCTATTGGCTCAACAAAGGATCTTTTTGTTCTTTTCCTTTCATTCTTTATATCGCAGGTGCACCTGTTTCAACTGAACATTTTCAAAGGATCAACAGTCAAACACACATAATCCTTAATGCCACTGACACACACTGAATGTCAAGGGGAGAAAGAGAAAGCAGTCAGAAGTCAGCCTTCGTTTTTTTCCCCGCGGTATTGTGTTTGCAGTGCGTCACCTGGTGGAAAAAGAAAAGGATAAAGAACTTGTGGTTGGTGTGGAGAATGGCAGAACCAAATGAAAGGAACCACAGAGAGGTGGAGTTCCCACAAAATGAGCAAAGTAAAGCGGAGGATGTCGTCCAAACTCCAAAAGGGCTTTTTAAAGGCGCCCTCCCTCAGGCCTGTGTGAATGCTCCGCGCTCCTGTTCTCAAGCTCCACACACAAAGAGCAGCTAGTGAACTGAAGGCTGGATTCAAACACTCAGAAAGAGTGAGATGGTTTGCGCCTACATACAAAGATGGATGCTGTAAACATGACTTCTAAGGAACGTGTAAAACATGTAATACGTACTGTATTTGAAAACTGTGGAGGAACACGTCAATAATATGCCTTTCTAAAGCTTTTAATGTATTTTTGACCTGTTTTGTTAATTTAGGTGCTAAATATTTAAGGTAATTTAATTTATTATTTTCAATTTGTTACTACACTTATACTGAAATCTGTCATGATTAAAACAAAATCCGCACGTAGTCATGTCGCTTCTTTTCTATCTATCAATATCATGCAGAGCACATTACAGTAATTACACTGTAACTACATAATTCTGCGCAGCATGGGATGAGAGAGAGAGAGAGAGAGAGAGAGAGAGAGAGAGAGAGAGAGAGAGAGAGAGAGAGAGAGAGAGAGAGAGAGAGAGAGAGAAAGAAAAAATGAAAGCAAGGCTAAGAAAAAATAAATAAATAAATAAATCGAGGGAGAGTGAGCGAGTAAGAGAGAAAAGCCAAATGGTCAGTGCATGTGAATTCCCCTCAGTAGATAATATATCACACAGTATGACCTCACACCAGTCTACACACACACACACACACACACACACACACGGAAACAATTACACAAAACACAAAACGGAATTACGAGGACTAACCCTTTTCCATCAAAATGTACAGTTTTATAAAAGGAAAAATCGAACAGGCAATTGTTCCCAATCCTCACATGATTAAGTTTTGTTTACAACGTGAAGATGGTGCAACACAGCAAAATTCAACGGTTTGAAAACACTGCCACCTATCGATTAAATATTAGCATTACACTTAGAAACGGTTTTACTCTGAAAGAGGCTCAGATACAGAAACATCATCTAAAATTGTACATGTAAATTTTGCTAAATAATTTTATAGAATAGAAGGCTCCTAAAAGCTGACATGAAAAAAATCAGTGCTGCCGTTTTCAGGGACACATCACTAGAAATCTTCCATCATCTCGAGCCTTGGCTACGCAAGCATTCTCTTTATCCAATCTCAAACCTCAATAAAATCTCTCTGAAGGTCACAGACTCTGACGCATCTCTCATATCAGCCATCCACATTATAGTTTGAGTGCACGATTATTTAGATTTACTCCACAAAGTGAAGGTCACTCTGTGACTTTTAAGGCACTAGTCACTTCATTGCACATGTTTATTAAACTTTTACTGCACAATAGCCTTAACACTTCAAGACGGTAGTTATATGAGCTGTGAAAAGTTCAGTCCTTTCAATACGAATAAAAATACAAGTGCAAACACAAACAGAATCCAGTGCGAATTAAACATTACAGAACAAAGCAAGTGTTGCAATTCTGTATGAAATGAAACGGGAAATACATTTTGTCACGGATTAGTCAGAGAGTAAAACTACAAACATGTTATTTGTGAAGTTTACAATGTAAAATGTTGGAAACATTTAAAACTGCAGAACTGTGTAAGGTCTGTCACTTTATTTGGAACAAATACAGGCAGCAAATACTGTAGTACTTCATTTAAACGTCCAAGTTTGTTGTAACAAATGCAACAAAAGAGGGTTTTATTCAAAAGTGCTCGAGCTTAACGCCGGAATGTCAGCCCTCTGATCAGGCCCATCAGCCAATAGGGGGTCTGAACCAAAGACCAAACTTCATGAAAAGATGGCCGACGCATTATACATGGCAATGTAAGGATTTTAAACAAGTGAAAATACATTCTGTAGTCTAAAACTCGTAACCTGTGCAACTTATATAAAGGAAACGACTACTGCAATAAATTGTTAAGGGATTAACGGCTGTAGATAGGCCACTGTCACATGACGCAATATTGATAAAGTATAATGATACTTTATCTGTATACCAACTGTAATGAATAATATTACATACAACATTAAAAAATACATTGTTTTAACCAAACACAATCATTTTAAGAACATAGACTGAACTATACATAACAACTGGAAGTACAGTCCATGGAACCAAAGTTCGGCTGACAGAGCAGCAGATAAGTTCACTTCTGTATCACTAGTGTTGATCTTAAAACATACCTTGAGTCCCAAAGTTAAGCATTTACCAGTTCTCACTTGTCACCATCATCGTTGTGCTGATGATCTAAAAGCACGATAAAAAATAATTAGTTTTTATTTATTCAAATTGAATTGAAGTAGTTATTCAAAAGTTTAATTGTCTAATACAGCATGTGTGTATGTGTGTGTATATATATATATATATATATATATATATATACACACAATACATACTGTAGTATAAATACAGATGTACAGTATTGCAGACAATGTGAATATATATATATAAATATATATACATACATACATATACACAACACACACACACGTGTGTGTGTGTGTGTGTGTGTGTGTTGCATAAATGCTGTATAAATAAAAGAAAAAAGAAAAAAAAAACATGAATCTTACATCTATTGTAACAACGTTTATTCTGATAAATACATACAACCAACATGCCACAAATCTTTAGATCATCTCTCATATTTTACAGAAAACAATTTACAAACAAAACAATTAAATAGCACACAAATCAGCAACATTTCATTCTCACATTTAATCACAAACGGTTTCAACAAGCTCAACAACCGAAGAAAAAAAAAAAAAGGTTCCAGAAAACAAAACACTGTTTTTAGTAATAACGAAGAACTTGACGTGAACACTCCAGAGTGTTTAAAGCAGTAACAAAAGTGATGACAAGAGACACGGAGCGTAAAATTCACATCAGGGAGACGCGACACACAGGCCTGTAAATAGCTGGCTTCTTCTACATCAGGTTCTTCTACACAAGATTTCTTCTACAAGGATTAGAAAACCAACCGTTTGTGCAAAGTTAGTGAGACAAGAGTCGA
Source organism: Paedocypris micromegethes (assembly GCA_028031935.1). Lineage (NCBI taxonomy): Eukaryota > Metazoa > Chordata > Actinopteri > Cypriniformes > Paedocypris > Paedocypris micromegethes. Next base: position 22,282,395 of record CM051498.1, on the reverse strand, counting down.
CTGTGTCTGGTGATGTACGTGTAAGAGTGATATAAGGCAGCTGCAGGGTCAAAGAAGCTCTCTGTGTCACCAGCGATGAGGAGATACACATAGTGATGACCTCAGGGCCTGTCACTCGCGCAACACAACCAGACCTAGAACAATCTTACGCTTACGGTTTCCATCCAGAGCCAAATCTAATGGAAATAAAGACGAGCATGATGTGAACGTACACACACACACAAACGTTCGAGTGCAAAACAGTGCAACAGTGCTGATGTGATGGACAAACTACTACAGTTCTTGTAGACATTTGAAGTAAGGAACATCTCAGACGCTGGAATTCAAGCCTAATGTCAAAACCGCACAGACTTTGTACGAAAACGAGTTGCTCAGTAAACTGTCAGAAACCTTATTGGCTGATCCATAAGGAGAATCACCACTAGGGGCGTCGACGAGCAAGATTTGCTGAACAGCAACGTGTGAATCTCCAAAAAGGCTCCGAACTCCCATGATCCCCTGCACTGGTGACGGTGAGACCTCCTTTCGAGAGTAACACGCCTTTCCGTGATGCTCGTCTGTTTCACAAACAAACTACAGCCGGATTTCTACCGTGACCATGACCAAATTCTAGCGTGAAGCTCACTGTGGAGAGTCGGCGGTTAGAGGAAGAGGCTTGTCGTCATACTGGGGTGGTGGTGTGAGGGGTTCGATAGTGAACACACTGGTCTGCTGGACATCACTCAAGCTCTTCCTCCGCACATTCTCAGACTTAATGCGTCGGATTTTCAGCGGGATCAGTTTGCGTCCGGGACGGCTGTTTCTGCGTCCGTTGCTGGGGTCCATTTGCCCCGATGGTCTACGTGCCTGGCTGGAAGCGTCCTCCATGATGTGCTGGTCCTCCTCGATCTCCTCATAAGCTGGCAGTTGGGTGGTGCTGTTGTTCCTCACTGCAGCCTGACTCACGGGGTAGCGCTCGCTCCCGACCACCTCCTCGTAAGTAGGTACCGTGAAGTTCTGGGAAAACTGCTCCGTTCTGAAACAGCGATGGCAGGAAATTGGAAACAGCCAGACTTTAATCAGAATCAGAAAAAATTGTATAGCCAGGTTCCGTAAAGAGCACTTTATGGAACGAGTCTTGTGTATTATTATATTAATGAGTTTATTGATATATAATTATGCATAATAAATGTGTGTACACTGACCTAGCGCCCTCTTCTTGTGGGTTGGCGGGCGTGGCGGTGGCTTCCTGTGCCCGTGTGGATCGGCGTTTGTTCCGTACGCTCAGACACACCGACAGCAGCAACAGCGCCACTCCTCCACCCGACAGCACGAAGGCCACGGAAGAGGTGTCCCGGATTTGACTGGAGTCCATGTTGGTGGAGGTGTTCCCCGCTGATCCGGCTGGCACAACGCTCCACACGATCATGACCACGCCCAGAGCGATGAGGCCGACGCCCAGTGCGGCAGTAGCATACTGGGCACCAGAGTTACTGCTGCTGGCTCTGCTGGTGGGTGAAGCCTGGTCGCTGTAGGACATGCTTCCAAACCTTACCATTGACTTTGTCGTCTTCGCTCACCACTAAACCGTTTCTTTGATCTTTTATCAGCTTACTGTGATATCTGAAAACGAATCAGAAAAAAAAATACTGCAATCAGGCTCATTGGAGTTCGGAAACAATCTAGCAATAAACACATTCAATACATTTCAAAGGTCCGATTGCTACATAAAGGAGTGTCTGTTTCAACACTAGCGAATGTATAATCTATTTTTTATGTAACGTAAAGCAATCGCCAAGGCCGTACTCCCGCGCACACGTTTCCGTGAGATTAAGCAAGTGTTCATCTAGCTGAGCTTTAGTTACAGGTGGATGAAAATGGAAGAAAGAAATGGATTCAAGAGGAAAAGAAGAGAGTTCACTGTTTTCGCTAACAAAGTCTTAGATGAAATTTCATCAGCCTCTGAAGACTTTACGTCTGAGTGAAGACCAGGCAGCCGGGCTAAAAATGGTGTTGCTAACAATGCGTTATTGTCTAACTGTAATGCACAGACCAAAAAAAAAACGGAACAGAAAATTCCCATCTGTGTCAACACGGATCCTAGGATCGTCTGAACTACAGAGTTAGCACATGTTCTCAGGTCAGCGAAACTCCTGAAATCAGGGCACAGTTATTAACAGCACTGACTCATAAATGAAGATGTGTGTATGGAACATTCTGGCCATTTGTTCATGCACATTGTTTTCATTTACCCGGCTGTTTCACATTTCCATTGAAAATGGCGGATCCTACCATCCTTCATGTCTGCGACTGAACAGCTGAAGATCTAGAATAACTTTGATTCTAGAGTCTGCATCCTTAAAAAATTAAAAACTGTAACAAAAACTGCACGTCTAAACATGTTGACAAAAGCCTGTAAAGCTTTGCTGCGGAATGGAAGGAATTTCTTTGCTTCCCACAAAGTAAAGTAAAGCTGAAGTAGAAATGTTGCAGAAAAACTTGTCGAATCCTATTTTAGTGATAAATCTGCCACGAACAGAACTGTACAGACATAATATATAGACAACGTATAGTTAATGGAATTGTCTGCATGAAAGCTTAAGGACAAAAACAAAGGTAATATAAATGAAACCATATTAAAGTTACACAATTGCATCTTTGTGCAACTTTGGGGAATTATTATGACATTTTGGAAAACGACGACAAACCGAACACGTGAACAAACAAGCAAAGGCTTGTAGATGTGATTATATTTAACCGATCCTCGATTAAAACGTTTATATTATTTATAGTATTGCTAAACGCAACAACGATAGTCTGTTAATGCGTGTCTCGGAAAAATCGTCAAACATTTTACTTAAAACGTGAACTTCAGTGCAACACAGTCGTTTCTTAAAACACGCTGCAAGTCACACAAAACTCTTTCGGGTTACACGTTTATGGACGCGCGGCTACCCAAAAACACACAGGTCACTTTCTCAGTAACAAAGTTTGATTTCCAAATGTTTAAGAACAAATTAAAAGCCAACGTGTATTGAGTGAGAAAGCACGTTTAAGGAGCAGCACAAGTTTCCCCACCAGCGTTCCATCGAGCTGCGTCCTACCTTGAGACGCGCAAATCCAGCTCGTTTTTAATCTCTGCGAACACACTCGACTTGTTTTAATCCATCCATTTCTTAAGAAAGAGTTCTTAAAGCGTCTCGGCCTTGAATTCCACACAGATATGAACATCTTCCTGTCCCTTCTCTCCGGATTAACCCTTTAACCGACCCATATCGGACCTCAGCTCCGCCCATGTCGTGCAAAACTTCCCCAATCCCGCTTCCCCAAGAGACAAACGGTGAAATTTGCCTTTGTTCAACTGTTTTTGCAAAGGAATTATAGAAAAAGTGCATTTTTAACAATAATATAATTACTAAAATAAATAGTCGTTATGCTTCACAACTAATTACTTACACAACCAACCAATTAGTCTGTCTAGCAAACAGAATTATCGGTATAACTAGTGTGTTTATATTCGTTGTTGTCTGTTTACAATAAGTTACAGCCTTTTGCCGTTAGCTGCTTAAATGTACTTAATTTGTTCCGTTTTGTTTTACATTTTGTTTTCACTTTAAACCTATAGTGTATTTTTCTCTGAGATTGTCTCTTTCTGCAGAATAGATCAATGGGAAATTACTATAGTTACTAAAAGTTACTAGAGAAACAATTACCACAATTGCTTGGTTCAGGAAGTGGCTGGCCACTGGTGCAGCATCTGAGCTGACAATGATGACCAAGTCATAACAACTTGTAGTCCGGTCTCCCAAGAATGTGAAGAATGAGAAGAACTCGTGCTAGTTTCTTCAGGAATTTCTTTATAGTTTAGGTATGTTTAATCTGTAGTTTCTGGAGCTCTGCTTCTACTGTTGAAACCCTAAATCTTCTCCATAGTAGGGATACATATTTTAGTCAAGTAGCTGCAGGAGTTTACACTAATTTATAACTTTGGAAAACCGATCTCTTTATCAGCCTTATTAATCATATCATGACAAACATGTCAGAAAACTTACCAACATAAATATGTCAAGTCGGCTTCACCCAAACACAACCTCTTAGAGCGGAACAAATGCTCAATAATATTTAACTAGTTTATCAACATGTGTGTTTGGTTGTGTTAATGGTAACAGACAATAGTTCACAATTTAGAGGCTTCCTCATAACTTTGGGTAAGTATAGAATCCACCATGTTTTATGACATGCCAAAGACCTCTTGTAACATTTTATTGTTTGAGTGTGGAAAAGCAAAGAATGGAAAGTGAGAATGTTAGCATCACATTTTGCCACAAAAAAGTATTTGATATTACTGTAGCGGGAAAAATAATGCTAAAAATCACAAATTACTCCTGTACGATGAAACACATTCAACTATCATCCAAGGTGCATTTTATTGAACAATTCTGTGCTGTGTAAAATCCAATCATGTTTTCACTTTATTTATATTAACTATTACAATGAAAACGTACATATTCAAATCACCGACGTCAACAAACCACAACGACATGAAAAACAGCAACACAGGCAAATCTGCAACACCGAAGCTTTTACAAATGTATTTGCAGGTATATGTTCCAGAGTCCTGATCCATAAATGTAACTGTTTTATACAATGGCCTTAGCTAAATAAAGGCAGCAGAAGCGTTTGTGAAGTGTTCATGAGTTCATACGTTGGTCAGCTCAGCAGCAGAGAGATGTCGGACCGGGCCGTGATCTCTTTGGAGTGACAGCTCCTGAAGTCCATTCCTGGGAAAAGACCCAGACTTGTTCTGGTGACTGATTTTTGGATCGGAGAAATGCATTGGAGTGAGACCAAGCTGCTGCTGTGGGAAGAAACAGGTCCATCAAATTTCTGCTTCACTGGATTTCCAAAATTGGAGACTCAAAATTGACATTTAAAATGGATCCAACTTTGGCCTCTACATATGATCTGTTTTATTAAAATGACATTTATTGTCATTCCAAATCTTCTGTTCGTAAATCCTTATATCTATTCATACTCCCTCTGTCCTTTTCATGCAGAACTGTGGGGAGGAAATCCCAACATTATTATTATTATTATTATTATTAGCATAACCTCAAAAGCCCTACCAAAGGTCCCCACAAGAGGCCATCGGTCCTCACTTTACTATAGAAACCTACTATCTGAGGCCTAATATAAATGTCAGGACACACACACACAACCCTATTCCCGACTTACGGTGATTTATAATCCCCAATTAACGTTGCATGAATGACTGTGGGAAATAAACCACACGCTTGGAATAACTCCAGCAATCAGGGAAACATAAACTTGGTTCCTTTCAGCTGAGCGTCACATTTTCTTTATTTGTGTGTTAAGTATAAAAACATTTTACCTTTACTCTCCTCAAAGACTGGTTATCATGACAACTGGGTGAGGATCTGCTCAGAAAACTTTGTCTACGTAAAGTGGGTGGAGTTCCCAAAGGCTCCACCTCCTGATCAAGGCCCGCCCTGAACGGAGCGATACACATTCACAGACTGGACAATTTCCTTGAATTAATATAAAATACAGAACGGGTCACTTTAGTACCTGACTGCACCAAGAAGCGCCTTTATTTCTTCATTCAGATGGTGACGGAGTGTACGCTTGTTGCTTGAAATGCACAAAGCCGTGGCCATCTTGTCAGAACTAAATGATGGGTCCAACACCATGACTGCACCATGAATGCCGCTGTTCTGAAGTGTGTCGGCAAACTCCTAATTCAATACAGGCATTACTTATGTCTATATCATTATCTAGCTCATAATGTGATGCAAAGTCTGAAACCTTAAGATCAATTTCTTTGATCCATTTGATGATGCGCTGACACGTCCACACTATTGGGTCCATATTCTGGTTCTCACAATCGGATCTTCTGGATTGTAAAATCTGCAACCAGTCAATAAACATTATTTTATTTACCAGGTCAATTTAATTCACTGCGAAGGATCTTTTGAAGCAGGTCTTAGGTAAAAAAACTTACCTAAGAACATTTTTTTAAATTACGTTTATTCTTTTTTAATTATGTTTATAATAAGTTTATTCTAGACATGTGATCATGAATCTAAATGTAGTATACAATAAGTAAACTTTGAATCAAAGTTATTCTAGTTAATCTAACCGTTGGTGGCCCGTTTATACCTCTTTGTCAAAGCCGAGGGTGCGCAGCAGTTGAATTCCCAGCAAGAGGCTGTTTTGATGAGCTCTTTTGGATACGTGAAGATGCTTTTCAAAGTCGGTGCTTGTAAGCGTGCCGAGAAGTCGCCCGTCCACCAGGTGAGTGATGAAAAACTGAGAGTACTGAGGAAGACCTACATCAGTCAACCAGGCCTGAGCCACCCAGTGATGATCCATATCAGCAGCTTTTGAAAGGCTGAAACCCAAACTCACATAACTCACAGTGAAAGCTGATGAGTGTCTACAGATGTTATTTTCAAAGATTTGCATCTGCAACTCCACTTTTATTGTGTCCTGGAATGTGTTGTGATTTATTCTGAAGCTAATCTCACCGATGTCCTGACTCTACATCCCGGTAATCTTCAATGGCCAGACGCAGCTTCCTGCGGTGCATTGAGTTACTGATGCCCAAGACGGACTCCAGGTCCTCATCAGTGAGAACTAACAAGACCTGGCAGGACAAACACATCATGAGGGTTTTCTCTTTCTAAGCCAATCGTTTAGCACAAACACAGCTTGTTTAAATATCAGTGATGAAGGTGCCGTGTGCGTGCACTCACTGTAATGGAATAGCTTCAGGGAGTGTGTGTACACTGGGCAGTGTTTATACACCACATTAGCAAGGTGACATGTACCTTCCCACTCTTCACGTTGTCTGCACACGAGCGGGCGTACATGGGCATGGCCATAATGACCTCCAGCCACGCCTGCACGGTTCCTGCCCGCCAGAGAGACATGGGCGCTGTCCGAGCGAGCGCCACCTGCTGGAACCGGTCGAGATGCTCTTCACAATCCCATAGACTCCCATTCAGGAGAGCGGGAAATGATAAACTATCCGAGTCTAGATTGGCAGAGGAGGAAAACGGACCATAAACGACCGTTACATTGCATTCGCTTAACTGTCTCATTCTTGATTGGTGGAAAAAAAGGGGCGTGACTCTAGTTCTATAAAGCGCATGGAAAATGTCAGTGTGGACGCTGCTAAATATCATTCCTGTAGCTTTCAAAGCGAAACAAATATAGAGTTTAATGATATATACAGTAAGAAGAGTGCGGTACCTGCGATAAATATTTAATTCCAAAAGACGTGTTTCTTTTTAATTGACATGTTTTGGACAAGCCACCAGTAGATGGCAGTAGAAGGATGCGCTTTAAATGATTAATAACCAAAACGCACTGACTGCGTTAAAGTATAAAGATACTAATACAGATTCTCTTTATCTCTATAAAGACAACTAGAAAAAATACAAACTACTTGTATCGAGCTTGAACTACAGCTTATTAAAGACGAATGACATGCCGAATAAATTCAAAAATTCACTTGGTTTTAAAAGCATTATTTAAAAGAAACATGTGACTTATCATTATAGGCCGGGTATACAGATGACAGCATTAAGCAATAGACACATATTAGAAGAATATTTTCTCTTTGTCTCAGACTTCACCACCTAAAGACACGCATTAACAGAAGCGTGGCGGTTGAATTTGCACATCACTAGGAGCTAATGAGGGATTAAGAAGAAAAAACAAGGTAAGGATGCTTTTAAGTGCTCTTTAAAGTCAAAGGCTGATAGCATATAGACTAAGCCACACAAAGCTTTAAGCACATGCACATGAAAAATAGGTTAATATTTAGTCAGAGTGAGTTAATTATGCTCACACACGGTCTACTTGATACCGGGTAGAATAAAGAACAAGCACATGGAGACACATTGCAAAGAACACAGCTACTCACTGTCCAGGGCTTTGTTTTTATTTGAAAATATTCCATAGTTTAATAACTTATTTTTATTTCCATGCCATTTAGAGTTCCATGCCATTCAGCACTTGCCTGAGCCATAACTGCAGGTAAAAAGAGAAAATGCAATATCTCTCTACCTGCATTATCAGATGAACATCATTACATGCTCTAAAAACCTCTGATTTCTTCATTTAATATCAGTGCAATATCGACGTACACAATACTAAGAACCCGCTAGTGAATGATATCTGGCTCTGATTTCAGAAAAAATAATGTTGATAAAAAATGACTAGTGACACAGTTTGATTTAAAATAGTCCTGTAAAGTAAAAATAATCCAGGCCCTTGCGTGAAAAACTAGTGATGCTTTATATGTTATACCCTGCTTTAGTAAAATTCTTTTTATCTCATAAAATTTGCAATTCCACGTTTTATCGTTTGTGCCTTTTGGTTAGTGACCAGAGTTAGTTTTTATAATATTGATCAACTCTCCTGTAAAGGCTGGTAAAATGAGCCACTGCTTGCCACACAAAAGTCACATGACTACATCAAAAGTTCTCTGAAGTATCATAAAATGCATCGGTTTGTGCTTAGACGAGTGAGTATCATTTGAATCACAGTGTGATATGGCAAACACTTCTATAACCCTGCTGGCTTCCTACAGGAGAGCTTAATCAATGTGTTTAGCAGGTTTTTAAAAACAGACAAACTGCATTAAGGAATATAAAAAGGCATCTGGAAGAATTAAAAAAAAAAAAAAAACATTCACAAACACAGAATGCACAATGCCTGTTATTTACACATTCAACTGTCCTTCAAGTTTCCAGTGAGATGACGAAGTGAGTAAAAGAGGTCCGGGTGAGATTTGGTGATTTCTGTCAGTTGTGCTCATAAAGACATGCGTCTAGCACACACAAACACACATCCAACACGCAAACAAGGTTATTTCATCTTTGTCACCAATCGGCGTCTTCTTCTATGTAGAAGTCAGGAGTGTTTGTACCGTCGAAAAGCGTTGGATCCATCGACTTTCTTTGCTTCCCTCTGCCAAACACCCGTGACAGAGACCCTAGCCCCATCCTCTCCTTCTTTTTCCTGCGTCTCTGCTCCTCTAAATCCTCTAGAGACTTAAGGCAAGAACGAGAAACCAGATAATGAGTGGCAGAAGTAAAGCGCAAACATCAAAATATTAAACTATTAAAAAAAGTAGCATCTTTATTATTCCACGTCACAGCCACCAAAAAATAAATACAATATCTGAAACCACTATGAATTATTTGTGTCACTTGAATGTAGCATTTCTCATGAGGGTCAAAAAATGTTGCATAATTATTGTTAATGCAGTCTTCCTTTATCACACTTATTACGCATAATAACTGCAGTATATAAATAAAGCTGCACATAGAAATCATAGAGTTGGATTTGATTATTATTCTCAGATGAATTTAACAATGTTTGTACGTTATCGGCTATGGCGTGCACCAACATCAACCATTATCATTGAATTATTTACAATACAATATGACGCTGCATTATTTTGTCCGTAAAAACACTTCATCACTTCCAGCCAATGGGAATTTCAGGTTGGCTGAATCCCAACAAATACAACCGGGGTTATGCTCCCTCTGGGGGTAGAAGCATCTGGCAAGGCAAGAAAGTCTGATGGTAAATGTTTCTTACATTGCAGAGAGAGTGTGTTCTGTGCCGGGGCGAGTCTGAAGGCGTGGACGACCTCTCCCCCTCCATCACTGACACATCGGAGAGGACGGAGGGTTGTTTAGAGTGACAGGGACTGATCCTGGCAGCGGCTGACGGCATCATACCGATGCCTTCCACCTCACACACGCACGGCGGAGCTTTCAGAACTGTCACAAACAATCACACGTGAGGACACGGACGTTTCCATTTGTTGTGTAATTTCGCATACCCTGTCTATCCATCGAATGGTAAAGATTCTGTTGGCTCTGTCGAATCGCTGCAGTCAGAGGAAGTTCTGCGTGCATCGCCCACTCTTGGTTGCCGTTGACGACAGCCTCCGTGGGCATGACCAGCGAGTGTCGCTTAGGAACATCCTTGGTGAGCGTAGCCAAAGACTGTTTTGCCTGGAACAGATTTAACTCAATAAGTCAGTTTCCGTCTCCAGTCAAAGTGTTTTGGTAAACAAGTGGAAAATGTGTGGAAAAAGAGTTTGTGAATGTGCCCGGAATAACTGTTCCAAACAATTTGCTGTGTCAGCATAGCAGTCTGGAGCTCCAGGATAAAAATAGGCCCAGACAAAATCTGTTCTTCTGATTCCAGCAGAAAACCCGTCCAAATTATAAATGCCCGTCTAATGTCTTCCCCTGTGGTGATTACGCCTGTCCCAGTTATTATCAAAGGCTTTCTTTGGTACAGTACAGGTCATTCTGATTCAGTCATTTATGTTCTTTTGCTAAACTTATTAGAGGACCAACATAAATGTCTGATTAGTGCTGTTCCTGAACTTAAGTGTAATTTCTTTTGGCATAAAATGTTGTAGTTGATGAGACAGGAAGTGGATTATAAGTGATTTGGAAAGCGCCATGGGTCAAACACAACTCTTTTTTTCACAGTGAAAATAATGTTAGTGCAAGTAAAAGAAATCAGGCCACAGTCCGTTTTATGTTCCAGTCATGTAAATCAAGTCTGAAAATTAGTTATGATATGAGACATTTTGATATTTATATTGTACGATATATTTTATTATTTATTTGGTTCACACATAATTCATTGTAACATTAACTACAAAGACGGATTATTTTTGATCAATTACGCACATTTTTCACATTTCCCTCCTTTACTGTAATCATTTGTGTACAGACTCTAAAGCTTTAATCTAAAATGCTTTAATCATGCCATGCGTAAAACATAAGCATGCTGGGAAAAACATAAAACACACCGCACATGATGTGTAAATTCAAATACAGGAAGTCTTGTGATTCCACCAATAAACCAAATTCCATCTACATTCTGCACGTCGCTGCATACCAATCATGCGAGAACTTGAGGTTGACTGACAGGCTCGGCTGAACTTACCGACAAGGTTTTAGGTGAAGCAGGTCTTTCTGGAGAGCGAACAAACACACGACTCTCTAGTTTCTGCGCCATAAAGTTACTCATCTGTTAAAAACACACACAGCAACACTGAATAATCTGCGCTTTTCTGAGGTAATACACATGCATACACTCATATTTATTTATTTTTTTTAATAAAAATAACAAGATTAAAAAAACTGTAATGAACAAATAATTTTTTCGAACAATTAAGAATTAGAATCAGATCTATTTTTATTTGTCACTTATGCAATCATACACAAATTCAGAAAAAAAATATATATACAAATATAAAATGTATATTATATATTTGAAATGTGCAAAAAAGAAGGGGCGGGGGGTCAACTGTTGCTAATGCAAATGTGCAATCAATCTCACCATAACTAGTTCAGCCTCCAGCTCCCTCATCCGGTTCTCTTTCAGGTCCAGTGCAGAGCGAAGTGCACTTGCATGTTCTGTAGCCTCTTTGGTTTGACGGCGTAGATCCCACTTTTCCCGCTCTAAGAGATCTTTTTCCCTCGCTAAGACTCTCACTGCATCCTCACTCTCCTGAAACACAAGAGATGATGGATACTCATTTAAAACAAAAATATAGAAGTCAAGACAAAGTCAACAGTTGGCAATTCTTCCCCATATTTGCCTATATCGTATATTCGAATATATGTTCCTCTCAGTTCCTATGTGATCACACAAGTGAGACTCAATCAAACATAAATATAGAAAAGGCAAAGTAGAAAGAAAAATAAAAAAGTAGGAGAATCAGAAATACAGATAAAGATATTCTCTTGAACAAACAAATACATACTTTTCGATGTTGCTCGTAGTTCCGTATGAAGTCGCGCAGCTGCTCCTCTCGACTGTCCAGGGTTGTGTAGAGCTGCTGCATCTGATTCACAAGATCAGTCCGTTCCAACCGCAGACGCTTCCGGTCAGCCTTCATCGCTGGAAGGAGAAAATAAACAACATATGCAACATCAAATCTACATTATTACAATAAATCAACCAAAAAATATAAAGAACTTGTGGACGGCATTGCAAAATTCACTGTTTGTGGAAATTTGAAGTAAAACACAAACAAAAAAAAAAACAATAGCAATTTTAACTAGAAACACACAC
>CM051498.1:22171534-22270254 GCA_028031935.1 Paedocypris micromegethes | reverse complement strand
ACACACACACACACACACACACACGTATAAATCTATGTAAAAAATGTGTGAAAATCTTGTTTGTGTACTTATACATATATAAATGCATATGCACTCATGTAAACATACCGGTATTGCATGGTGGTTTTTACATGCTTATACATTAAAAAAATGAACAAACACATTTTGTCTATATAAATGTACAAGTTACCAATTTTTTAGAAATGTTCCCCATTAGATGTAATATAACATATAGCACTTATGTTTAAATTATGCATTTGCAATTGTTTATTTTATTTTCCATGAATAGTCAGAGAGCTTTACAACACATGCGGAATATTTTGAGTTCTGAACTTGTGCCAAAAATTTAGCCTCTTCTGTATTTGGTTTGCATTAAAAGGTTTCTGTTATTCTAGTGAGATGGAAGGCGATCATTCTCTACTCTCGTTCCCTCGGTTTCTTCACGGAGCTTCTTTCTGGCCGGCTGCGTTTAATATCGTGCGATAACACAGGCAGTAATTGACTGTTTTAGGTTGTGTGTAGCTCCTGCTCTGACTTGCAAATTGCTGGTCCTCTTTTCCAAGGACATTGAGTCCATTCAACAACCACTTAAAGACTCATTATACAGCAGCCAATCTGTAGACAAGAAAGCCTTGGTGAGCACAGGAACACCTGGTGGCTTGAGGACGGAACACGTACAGAGCTGGATGCTGGAAAAACCACTGATCTCGGAATCTCGCTTAAACAGCGTAAGTTTAATTAAACACAAGCGATGGAACAGACGGTAATGCTTTCCTTATCAGCTTTCACATACAAAGCAGACATTATTAGATTTTTTTCCCTACGTCCTACTTCTATTGTAAATGTAGATTTCTTAAGCTGAATTATATTTAGTAAGTTTTTATCTACAGTGATTTCAGGAAGACGTCCCACTCCTTTATAAAAAAAAAAGACGCCTCGTTGCAGCAGATTATATGACATAGCAATTGTTACTGGTTGGCCAAATGCGCGTGCACACACACACACACACACACACACACACACACACACACACACTAAGAGAACATTGTTTTAAGGAAAGTCAGACCAAGGAGAGAAAAATCCCCCGATACCAAAAGCTGAGAATTTCATGGCACTTTTGTGGTTAGCAATGTTCCAATAACATTCCTATTCCACAGACTTGTTAAAAGAAGAAAATAAAAAAAAAACTTGTACTAAAAATTACATTTCTAGAACAAATTCTTTAAAATGTGTACAAAATAGTTTTTAAATTTAATCATTTTTTGTTAAATAATACCTTCTTTAAAAACGTATTCTTTAATATTTCTCTCGAGAAAACATTTGTCTGGCTATTTTTAAAAAATCAAATAAATTTCTATGTCTATTTCATGTACATTTTTACATTTAGACGCATTACGCATTTTTTACAAGCACACACTGCTATTGAAACAAAAGCTGTGCTTTCCTAAACGAACCCACAAGCTTTTCAGTGATAAACACCACTGACCGAGCTACAGAAAACTCCTTTTGCTCAGAATAGCAGGTGCAGTAAAGCTCTGAATCTGATCTAGACTCACCTTGTAGAGCCTCTTTAGCTCGGTCCAGCTCCTGCTCCTTCTGCGTGAGCTGCACCTTGAGCTGAGAGATGGACAGCAGCTCCACGGAGCAGCCGCCTCCTGTTTCCTCCAGCTCCCGATTCAGCATCTCCCTCACCTGCTTCAGCACCGACACCTCCTCCTGGAGCCGTGACACCTCCTCACGCAGCAGCACTACACAACCAGAGGAACACACAGTCACACCACACCTTCATTAGTCCCACCGCAGACTACAACTAAATATGAAAATACAAAATCTTTTTTTCCATCTTCATAGTTTTTTCTTGTTTTTTTTCATCTTTTTATTCTTGTCTTTTTATTTAGTTTGTATTGTATTTTTATCTCGTATCTTTTTATTGTATCTCTTTGTTTATCCCCCGTGTTTAAATGCTGGACGATTGTAAAAATACATTTCATTCCATGTTGTGCCGTGTAAAATGTACTATATGACAATTAAAACTGGAATTTGAAGTTAATGTCCGGAAAAATTTTCTATTTGCAGAGAAAATGGTGCACATGGTGCGTATTGCATCATTTACACAAATACATTTTACTGAAGGACAAGTTACTTAAAATACGATTTTAAAGTTGCCTTTTATAAATTAAGAAAAATAATTTTTTGAGCACTGCAAATAGGTCTTGCACTAATTAGCATGATCAGCTTGTGAATTCAAAATTAGATGTTGTCATCTTACTTTTTTATTAATAGAAAACAAAATGCATTGTACGTTTCTTTTCGATTATAACACTTTTTGTTAAAGTGTCAGCCCAGAATTTTGACAAATTGTCAAAACCGCTCTGCATTCCAGACGCATGCACGCACACACACACACACACACACACACACGCACACACACACACACACACACACACAATCACATTTTGAAAATAGCAAGTCATATTTTGTTTGCCAAAGGACGTTATTTCCTACATTTTATGACATGTACATTTTCTGCATTTGGCAGATACTATTTCTCCAGAGCATCTAACATTGTATTACAGATTCTCATGCCATCATGAACACACACACACACACACACACACACACACACACACACACACACACACACACACACACACACACCTTTGCTACTATAACAGTCTGATTACAAGGCTTTGGAATAGGTTCTAGTTTTTCTTCTAAAAGAACACTTTAAGGTAATTCTTTATTTTAGTCACAGACGGTGTATAAGACAGCCCAGTTTCTGCTCTATTTTATCTCAAAGTGCTCAAGAGGAAAAAAAGAAAGATCAAAACTTTGAGCAGGCATGGCAAGATTCTCTTAATGTCCTTATGAACTGTCCATACAAATAAAGTCTTAAATACTGAACTATGCATGCATAATACACTACGTTACTATATTTTACGCATTCAACGTTACTTTAAATGAAACACATGAAAACAACAGTACGCCATCTCAGAACTTTACATTTGCAGTTAGGTACATATGGCTCTTGGCATCAACAAAGCCTGACTCATCCATCATAGTGCCAGACAGAGAAGACATGATTCGTCACTTCATGAAACATGTCCACTTGAGGCTCGGCCATTCTTCAAAGTTCTTTACTCATAGTTCTTTAGCTACTCTGAAGGCTTTTTGAACATAAAAGGCCTGTAGCTTCACATGCTGACCCGTCTCTGAGATTGTACATGGCCTGCAACTTCATGACTGAGCTCATGTTCTTCCCAGTTGAATACACATTATTATAATGCCACAATATATTAATACTACAATATTGGGCAATTGTGGAAGATATAGTGAAATTCCAAGTGGAAACCAAATTAAAGAACCGTACTTCACAGAGTGAAGGAGATTGATCCAATAGAAGAAAGTAGTAGTTGGATTGATAGACGTCTGATAGAAGACAGAAGATTAAACATGTGGGTGTCTGAGAATATTTAGCAATACAGTCTTCATACGTGCACAACTTACAAAATTCAGTAAGTAAATAAACATATAAATCGTATATATATATATATATATATATATATATATATATATATATATATATATATATAATGGTTGTGACAGGTGAGGAATTCTGAACACCTGGCGTATCTCTCCACGCCAGTACAGACCGACACAGGCATCTAATGCAGTTTCACAATCTGCTGCACTATGAGACTGAGAAATTCTGGCATTGTGTATCTATAGATTAGTTTTCAACGTCAGTCTCGGCTAACACAAAAAAATCAGGATCTAGAATTCCGATAAGCTGGGTTCAGTGGAAGGCTGAGATTTGCATCCCTGAACTGCAAGGGATCTAGATTCTTGTTCCCCGGGCTGGAATTGTTTTTTTTTTTTTTTTAAAGTATGTGGTCCAGTTTTTAATCGTGCCTTTATAAATAGGTTATCGGCGAGATGGCGTCTAACGGAAACAGGCGGAAATGTGCATGCACATACCAGCACCTTCACACATCACTGCCAATCCCCGACAAAATAGACCGAGACATTTTCAGAGTCAAAGTCAGCTTGGATGCAGCAAAATGAGAATTATTTTCCAGAGAAAATAAAACAATTTCACAATGTAATATATGCATGTGCTCTCCTTTTCAAATGCCACTTGCACTGCTATTTTACAGCCGTGACCTTCGTACATTTAAATGTGACAGGAAAGGAAAGAGGAAAAGACAAAGACCCCAAAAGAAAGCGGCATGTGCTCTCTTGAAATGTGAAGAGTCCTGAGTGCTGTGGCCTTTGAGGAGACCACAGAAACCAGTCGAGATCTGATCGCCACATTCTGAAGGATTCTATTTGATTCTATTAAAGCACAGAATCAGACAAACGGGCATAGGGGAATTGTTTGAACCAGAAAAATGTCCAACTCATACACGTGCATTTCTTCGTCATAATGTAACATTTTAAAATTCGACATGAAAATTGTAACAATGTTGGGTTTAAAAAGGACAAGAATAAAACAGCTGTTGCAGCATTATTCAAAAAACAACATCTCGTCTTCCGGTGTTACTCCTTATCAGATTGCAGTTAACAACAAGACCTTTGATTTGAGACAAGTATTACTACACTACTGTCCTGCAGTTTATGCACAAATATGACGCAACTGTCTAATCTCAATACAGTGGCTCGACTACACTGTAGAATTTAATAAATAC
The DNA here is from genome assembly GCA_028031935.1 of Paedocypris micromegethes. Taxonomy (NCBI): domain Eukaryota; kingdom Metazoa; phylum Chordata; class Actinopteri; order Cypriniformes; genus Paedocypris; species Paedocypris micromegethes. The sequence continues at coordinate 22,265,566 of CM051498.1, read as the reverse complement.
CGTTACCATGTTCTTCAAATCGCTAATGACTAATTTCACTGCAATGTAATTAAAATCTACCAACCGAAAAATAAAAAAAATCTATAAACTAAATCTTTTAAGTTTTTTCCCAGTTATTTGTACTGACTTATCAACGATAAGCTTTTAGTTATATTTCCAGCAGCGAAAAAAAATTTCTTTAAAAAATAATTTTCCTACTAATTAATAATTTAATTTTACATATACTTACTTTAGAATTCATTGTGTAGTGTGTTTACCAGCATTGTAATTTTCAGCATTAGTTTAAATCAGACGATTATGAATTATAGATCACCACACTATGCTGGTTATATATAATTTAACACCATATGGTTAATTGTAGCTGTTATTGGCACAAAACCATGCACTGCATTTACGAAACAAATGGAGAGAAGCACATTATCTACACACACAGGTAAACAATCTCTGTGTGGAACCAGTGAAGCAGGAACGAAGCGCTCTGCGTTTCTCTCTTGCCGGAGGGAAATGCTCATGATCACTCATTTACTCACCACCATTCACCTCTCATCCTCGCTGTCACTTCCACAGCGCAGTGACCAACTCAAACAGCCCAAAATAAAACCATCAAGCGTGGAATCCAAATGAAAAGAAGACTGATTTAAACCATAAAATGCCTTTTCACCTCTTGGGGAATTTTCAGATATCAATGTTTTTCAGTCTGGCCTGGCATTCTCTGCATACAAGGTGGAGATTCAAGCGACACCGCAGCTCAACACACAGATAATCACATGCGGCTGGAAAAGGAAGGATCTAAGGTCAAGGTGCAGAATTTCAAGCAGGTAATGAGTCTCTTTTCATACATCCATACACACACAGCACTTTTACTTACCAGATTCCGGTAAGAGGAAACCTCTCATACACACACACACACACACACACACACACACACACACACACACACACACACACACACACACACACACTTAACAACTAGCACACTGTTCTCAGGATAAGCAACAGGAAACTTTGCGTTGGCTTTTATTTCCATCCACTAGTTTGTTCCTCATCATTTTGATCTCAGTATCTGAAGAGGAGACTTTTTGCAACATCAGATCCAATTTGAGGCTGAAGAGATGACGTGGTTTCATTTGTTTTACATGGTTTAATATGATTTAAATAGTTACACATACTTGCTAATAATACAATATATAGAAATAATATTAATAGAAAGGTATTATAATATTACATTGAAAAAAGCTCAATAACATTATAAAACAATAAAAAAGTATTGTTGACAATTTTCTATGTCAATTCATAACAATATTACCAAATATTATAAGTTACAATTCAGCCTGTACATTTTCTTTACAGGTCAGTAAAGTTTATTTACAGGTCAAACTGACCTTATTCACAGGTCAGTGAAAATAAGCAGCACATTAATATTTTTGTGCCATGAATTACACAATTTACTATCAGCATTAACTATGTTACTAGTACTAGTTAACTATGTGCTAGCCTAGGTTTTCAATATGCACATCTTACTTAATAAAATAGTATTACATTTTAACAAAATAACAAAAGTAAAATTGTCAATTATGAACATTGCAGGATGTTGTATTGATGTTCTATTGATGACAAACATTTTCTGATTTTTTATAATATAAAATGGATATAATTTTGGTAAAACATTATTATCGCATTTACACAATCACCTTTCAAAACTTAAAAAAATTACTTGTTTTAGTCAATTTAATCCTTTAATAGTGCATATGTATGTTAACATAAGCAATAATAATCAAATGTGTTTATCACACTTTATTGATTCGTATTTATTTTTGTTTCATAACCATCTGTATATTAGTTGTTCAATTTGTATTTATTAATTATGTATAGTGATTTCATATAATCATTGCTTTTTTTTTATTCAATCAAAGTGTCATCCATCCATCCATGACATTATTCAACCTCTCACACACTTAAAAAACCAAGACGCTGCAAAACACAATAATTCAGCACTAAACTGCTGGATTTCGCTAAACAAAGCAGCTACAATCCAGAAAAAAAGTTAGTGATAAAGCGAAACCTCTATCGATCGCCAGAGAAGCGGGAGATCTACTGTACGCAGGGCCGGTTTGCCAATTCACAGCAGTGTTGCTTTCAGCGCTGGGCAAAATTCTATTCATCACTCCGTGTGGTTTGTCAACACGAGTATTACACCTGTCAACAGATTCCACCGCCATATACAATCCAGCACATACACACACATTCCACGGAGCATCGTGAAGTGTGACTAGCTGCGATTGAGGGAACATATCACCAATATCTGGAACTTTACAAAAGTGTTAGAAAAAGAGATTAAAGCGGACACTCATTCAAACCAGCAAGGGCTTTGATAAACTACAGATCAAAAGCTGGAATAGATGAGTGATAAAAGAGCAAATGTTTAGTCAGCCTCCCCAGAGACAAGCAAGATTATTAATCATTTATAACCTTTGATTTATTAAAGCCAATGGCCAGAAGCCCAAATGGATGTGGTTGTTCCGTCAAAATCTGCAAGACATGGTAATGTCTGTCTATCACGCCGTCTCCGAATAACGAGAGAGAAGATAACTCACACTGTAAAAGGCATGACAGGATGCTGACACGGTGGGAAAAATGTGTGTATGCATGAACTTCTTATCCTGTTCGGATGAAGAACCAACCAGCTAAAAACCGTAGCTCATATGTAATGCCTCATGACTGACCCGCACCTGCAATTCAAATTTTCTTGTCTGAAAAATAAGTTTGTAAAAAATGTGTGGAGTATGTTCAGTGTTTCCAGACGTTGGAAAATTCTCCACTCTTAATCTCTCAAGCAAACACCTCGTACATCAACTACCATTTCCACACAGTACACGTGGCTCTTTCTTCCCTGCCAGAGGACCTTTTAAGAAACGTGGAGTGTTTTTCTAAATCCAAGTCTGGTTTAATGGTTGAGATGCTTCTGAATGTGAGCACAGGTCTTACCTTTGTCTAATGAGGAGTCCTGACAGACATCAGCTTTTTGTCTGATTTCAGCTAGAGCCTTCTGCCTTTGGACCGGTGAATCTGAGAAGACAAAAACAAGGATTATTGTGAGGCGAATGGAGGTTTGCTTGTGCACATCATGTGAAATGACGTTAGGAACTGTGTGAACTTTCCGTCCTCGGTTCAGCCGGAATGACCTCTGGTATCAGAAGCGGCAGATCTCACCTCGAAGCTGGTTGAAATATCACACCATTCACGGCAGAATACGCTGGAAGCATTCCGCACACAAATCAATGACAGTCCAGCAGCTCGGTTACAGTAAATGCATGTCAGAACACCTATAAAATAGATTGCAGTGGCTGTAAAACCTCCATCACAAATTAGCGTTTTGTTGTGTCATTCCTGGCTGCTTTCGGGCTCCTCCGTATGATGGAAAGATGAAACGGTTCCACCAGACCCAAATGTCAAACACAGACATATGATAATATCGCGGTGCTGTCGGAGACTCGAGCATACACACGTGAACACACACATACTCCTGCAAGAAAATTGATTTTCGGATTATGAGTGACATAAAATCACTACACTACCAAGAGCTGGGACGTGTATTTTCCTTTTCCCACTCATTCAAGTAAAAACACTGCAAAAAAGAGCTTCATTAAATGTGCACTTCTTTTTAAATTGATCTTAAAAATATATTTGTTATTCAACTTTCTGGCAGTTTGCAGCTTTTATTCCATCAAGGATTGAAGGAATGAGATGTTTCCAGCTGAGAACAAAGAGTCTCAAATCATAAGAGCGTCAGAAAGTTTTGTTTTCATTTATGTATTCAAGAGTTATTTTCTGGTTAGTGGCATCCTTGAAAAGATCTCGTCATACTCAGGAAGACACATTCCTTCATCGGGAAACCAACTGAATTGACGGTAAAGAACTGCTCGAGACTAGAGGCTAATGTAGAAGGATTTACGCTGTGGCTTAATCTTGCACGGAGGAAATGTGAAATGTCTCAATCTGGGGTCAAATCTCCTCGGGGCCTTGGGCAGAGCAGAGTTTGGACATGATCAGGGGTTGCCAGGCAACTAATGCCAAGGTAACATGCCCAAAAGGCAAACACCCCGTTTAGCAAGAGGGGCCTAAATTTAGATCTGGAGAAGACAAGTGAGTGTAAAATACTTCTTAAGTGTTGATCTGGACTAACTGCATGTTGTCATAACTAAAGCATCTGCGGATCTGGTTACCGGTGTTAGAGACGTGTAGGATAAAAAATAAATAATTTATATCCATGCAGAACATCTATGTGCTTTCTGTACTCATTCAAAGTGTAGTGTTATTTATGGTAATGCTTAAGTTTATTGATAATGTGTATCTATTATTTAGTGATGATCTGCACTAATGCATGTGGTCATATCTAAAGCATCTGCGGATCGGCTTACGGTGTTAGGGACGTGTAGGATTAAAAAACAAATAAATAACGTTAGCCATCTATGAAAGCTACTATGACACACAAAACCATTGTTAGAGAATGATGAGATGCTTATTACTTAACACTGCTCAATAATTTACAGCAAATTTAATTTTACTGAATTGAATTAGACGAGTAGAAAACTGTAACATAGACAAATAAAAAGACAACAAACTATGACAACAAAAAACAAAAAAACAGATGGCAGATCAGATGCTGGTGTTTTTAAAGCAAAAGTTCTTCTTTTAAATAAAGTTGCTTATGTAATCAAAACCACTACAAAGATAAGCACCACTTTGAGATCAGCTTCAGTCAAATAAGAGACATGAGCCGAAATGAAGTGGATTTTGCAGGCTAGAGGACAGAGCAAATGAGCTTAAAGCGGGAGTTATGTGCATGATGGTTAAATAATAGTCACGGCTAGAGATACTCTGAAGAACATTCACGCAGAACAAGAAGAAAGCCGGACCGTGTTATTAGCCATCGGTTAAATCCACTAGATGTGCGCAAAACTCGTACAAGTAATTAGCTGTGAAAGCCAAATCTGTTAAAGCTATGCACTGAAGAAAACTGATGGCCTCGCACACTCATCCATTAAGACATTGAAATGTCCTGAGAAGCACTGAATGGGAAAATGTCAGTCTTTTAAAATGTCAAACTAAAACTAGCATCTAATGGGGAAAAATGCAAACCGTCTTCCAAGTATTTAACCAACGAGAATCTGCTTTAATGTAAAGAGCCAAAACTCATTTGTAGAAGGAGGTTTATTTCGGATGGTGTCTGAGGCTGTAAATAAACATACATTTTCTGACTCTCTCTCTCTTCCTCTCCATGTCTCTCTGAGTGTCGATCGCTCACTGGTTGGTAACCCCATCCGGTCACCCTGATGCCAAACGGTAAACAGATATACGCTTGCTCTCAACATCTGTGCTTAACATTATGGTGAGCACAGGGTGACGGGAATGTGAACATACCCTATATATTTTAATCATATACTGTACATAAGATTGACTAATCAGTCAATTTATTCCTTTGAAAAATCATCTAGAAAATATCACTCCAGTATCAAGACACAGACCGTTTTACTATGGTATAAGGCGAGACAGGAATAAAAAAAATTAACACTGTTACGGCGATGCAATAAAATGACATCATATTGTTGATTCTAGTGTCACATGAATGGTTAAAAAATTCTGCAGATTCAAACTGAGCCGATTAAGGAACACAAACACGCTGCACAACTTGCTGAATGTCACAGGCAATGACAATAAATGCACTTTTCCTGGCTAAGTAGGTTTACACTGCACATACCATTCACACTGTGTAGTAATCCGCGAAAAAATGGGGAGAAATGTGTCCTGTTCGTTCCTCCAGATCGTCCACACTAACAGAGAAGTTGGAATATGACACTGACGTGTGTGTATGTGTGTGTGTGAGTGTGTATGTGTGTGAGTGTGTCATTAGAGCTCTTTAAAAAACTGTAACCCTGGTACTCTATAAAAGATATTCAGCCTTGTAAGGGAGAATATTTCAGAACACTAAGTTCAAAAACCCAAATGGAGCCAGATCCATAGAGGTCAAATCAATATAAAGCTGCAATTTACTGAGAACACTCAGTTAAAAAAATGATCATTGGCTTTCCAAATAAAAACTCAAAAACGAATTAATGTCACTAAAAAGCTTGGAAAACGTTGGACAAAAAGGTGAAATAGTCAAACTATTGGACGCTGTGCTTCAGTTGAAACGCTGCCATCAATTCATTGCATTTATCAACGCATGGCAATAAAGTTTTATTATTACAGTGTGACTCGGACAACACGTCAACAACAAAATGATGTAAAGGTCACTTTCGTTTCACATCATGTCTAAAGAATACAAATCGACTAAAGAAACCAATCTGGCAACCTACTCGATTGAAATTTTAGTAAAAATAAATATACACAGTACTAGTTTGAAAAATCTTACTCACATACTTTTCAGTTTATCTTACTCTTTATTTTCCCGTACATTAAAAAATCTGAACCTAAGTCAGAGTTTATATAATCACAACCATGTCATCGCTGAGTCAGTCATATCGTTGATAATAAAAATAAATTAACTGTTTTCCTACGTTAAACCCAATGAGTCACAATTGTAGGTGGTAAAAGGGTGTGAATGTCGACTAAGGTAAAAATTTTATAGACATTAACCCCTTAATTGTCCCACTGTGGAAACATTTACAGTGTTCTGCATGTAACCCATCCAACCAGTCTTATCCACTCCAAGTGTGTATACACACACACACACACACACACACATATTGATGTGACCACACACACACACACACACACACACACACACACACAAGACCGGAGCTCGGGGAGAAGATCATGTTCAGTTTCTTGCTCAAGGTCACTTCAGTTGAGGTACCTGCCGTTCTGATATTTGACCATTCGACCGTTTGGTTGCAGTTCCAACTCCCAACCACTAGGTCACATTCGCACAAGCTTGCTGTGCTCAATATTTACAACAATCAATTTAAGAAAACAATAAAGGATGAAGCGGTAGAAGATGAATGAATGAATGAATGAATGAATGAATGAATGAAGCATTTAAAAAGCCAAATTCAGACAACTTGTGAATCACATGAAAGACGTAAAAATTACAAGAGGTGAAACAATCCTTCAGTACTGTCGAGAACTGAAGCGGGATCAAATAAACGTAGAGAATCGACGTGGAATCCTTCTCCAAGCACATCCTTCTCAAATGTCTGATGATATTAGATTAAAAGTGAGTCCGGAACTGTCTCGAACATGATGAGGGTGATTGAGTCGGGCCTGTAATGCGCCTTTAGTGCCATTTAAAGTGTCAGATCCTAAATTATGGCCAACTCTTTGATCTGAGCATGGAAATGGTCTTAATAAGTAAGCTGATCTGTGTGCGGTTAGATCTGACTGCGTCTTGATCTGGATGTATGTTGAGAAGTTTCATCTCCTGCCTTGCATTTAAATTAGGCAGTTCACACATTCACTGGGATCAGGATCAAGTCGGTTTTCAGCGGCTTCTGTCTAAGCACATGTGCAAACAAACACACACACACACACACACACACACACAGTCTTTAACTGCACACTCAAGCTGTTATATTTTGCATTTAATAATAAAAAGGGAGACACAATGACGAGCCGAAACAAACACACACTTACGGTTCAACTGGATGACATAATTGAAAAGCTAAAAAAGCTAATGAGCCACTAACAGCTCGTTACTGTCACTAGAATAAACTAAAAGCATTGATCAGCTAGAGCAAGGAGAGATGGAGAAAAGCTTTTAGCTGCGTTATCAGCCCTCCCCTTTGTGATGTCACAATGAGAGAAGATTACCTAGCAACCCACACTGCTGCTTGGATACGGACTGATGGGGAATTCAAACTTGAATGGCCCGGTGACATAATCCGAGCGCAATGTGAAATCACCTGCACGGAGAACATCTGTTTGCTTACCAGACTCCAACCCGATTTACAAGACACCATGCTTTTTAATTTTCAATCAATGCTAAAGACATTTTCTGTTCTCAAAGGTACGTGTGTCTATAGTCATTAGCATAAACGGAGAGACGCGGCCGCATCACACGACAGCTGTCATATCAGAACTCTCACCAGCCGAATCATGAAGGCAATTTCAAAACATCAATATCACATGAAGCCTAAACATGCCAAGCGCACTTAAACGCCCGCGTCGCCAACTATCATCAGGAAATCTGCTTTAAACGTCATGTCGAGATTTATAACAAGTGTGATTTTCAAAGTAGCACTGTCTTATAATTTCCGAGCATGATTAATGCAGAAACAGATCCAGATTCATATTATTCTTTTAGAAGATACGTATTGTATGTCCGCACTGTGGTTAATTTTCCGAGATTGTTATTTTGCAGATACACTGTATTTAAATTCTAACATGTTGTTGTCTACGACACCAAAGCCTTTTGGCATTTTGTGAATGCCACTTGTCCATACACAATACATGTTTATAGATCTTTTTATAATAAGCTTTGGAGGATGTTTTACCCATTTCAGAAGCGTAACTGCAAATCTGGCTGGTGACCCACACCAGGTGCTTTTGCTGGAATGGATGTGGCACATTAGATGCAAGATCGCAATCTGCCGAGCTCTGAATGAAGTGCTGAATGAAATCAGATAGATCTGTGGCCAAAAGGCATCTCTGTGATCCTCTAAGTGTCAGGATTCATCTAGGACCTGCGGTGGTGACACAAATATGTGATGGAAAAAGAGGATGAAACACGGAAAGATTCAAACATTGTGCTCAATTGTTCTGCATGAGCGATGGTGACATTTGTCTTCATTAAAGAAGCTGCGCAATGCAAATGCAAATCCTAATGATTTGTGATTTACGGCACAGTTGTTGTGCTACACAATTAATTGTTAATTAAATGCAGATTTTAAAAAGATTCAATGAAAATTTTGAATATACATAATAATAATGTTCAAAAGTTGTAAGTAAAATAGAATGCAAATTAAAAGCTTGTATTTGGAATTCTCCACTTTGGAGGGGGGACAACAGGATAACAGGTTGAAGTATAACTTTAGATTTGAAATCTGTAGTATAATTGGAGATTTAACACTGAAGTATTATCCAGTTGTTACTAAAATATAAATGCAAATGTGTAAACAGTGCGCTTTTAAGATAGAATCATGTGATCTTAACAGTATGTTGCATATGATTGGAAGCATCGGTAAAATGCTCCAGCACAAACCGAAGACGTCCACCCCACCCAGAAAGCAGGTGGATTGTGCTTGAGGGGCGGACAGTGAAATTCTGATCACCCGAGAGACTCGGAACTAAAGCCGACAAGCTACATCCCAAGCTAAACCACACAGCTTAAAGGAAAACAATCAAAACCCAGACCGTCCGATCAATGGCTACACTGCACACAGACCGGCAGCAGAGCCGTGCATGCTCTCTTCAGTGTGGTTTACCTATTCTGACAGCATTAATAGAAATGAAATCGAAGGCCATTTCCTGAAACATGAGCCCTCTTCAATGGACTCTGCTTCTCAGTAACAGAGCATGCAGATGAAAGTCCAGTTCAGGACAACAACTCATGCCATTAACCTGAAAATATGGGAATAGTTTGGCATACGTTATATGTATATATTTTTTCTGTGGTAATTTAAGACAATCAAATGATATTTTTGAAGCTATTAGAAATGTATAGTAAAATAATGTTGCAACTGCAAATAAATGTAAAAGCAAAAAAATATATATATATGTTTTTATAAATACCATTTTGAACAATTTTGAAACATTAAAGAAAAAAGAAATCCATGTCTCCAACCATCAATAATATTAAAACAAATTATGTTTAAAATAGTTTAGCAAGATCTATATAAGGTAAGGAATATTTGACAAGGCTTACTTTACGGCCTTTTATATATATATATATATATATATATATATATATATATATATATATATATATATATATATATATATATATATATATATATATATATAGGAAGAAAACTGAGAGATTGTATCAACAGAGAGTAAAAGCAACATTGATAAACAACTTTTTAGACATTTTTAGACTAAAATAATACTGTAACTGTAATCAGAGTCGATTTCAGAGTCATCATTACCAACAGTAGCGGAGTTTGTGTAGTGCTGGTGTCACACGGGTGAGTAAGATAGTCGGTCCCGGCACAGGTGCGTGTTCTTACCGTGGTGGTTGTGTTGCTGCTGCTGCTGCTGCTGCTGCTGCTGCTGCTGATGATGATGAAGATGAAGATGATGCTCCGGCTGCTCGCCCGGCTCTTCCAGCTCGCCGAGTTCTGCCAGTCTCGGGCCAGTGGCTGTCAGCTCGGCTTGCACGCTTGTCACCTCCGGGCTCAGAGAGAGCTTTTGATTTTCCTCCATCGTTCTCCGGATCGTCACGTGCGGAGAGAATCATCCGTCATGTTGCCAGCTGCATCGCAATTACGGCAAAATTCTCATTCTGTGTTTATACGCGCCGGAATGCAAATCCGATGGCGGTGAGAGAGGCTATTTACAGTCCCATACTTGTTCACTTTATACAGTTGATCGGGAAGTTAAACGATGAAACTCGAGTACGAGTATAATCGGCGTACTTTACTAACGCAGCTCCGCCGCCGCGCGCTCTCGTGGAGAGAGTTGAGCGCGTGCGGCTTCGAGCGGCTCTTTATACGGACTTTACCATCTGAGGGTTAACGAGGGGGGAGCCGACAAACTACCACTTGGAACAGTCCAAAGCGATCCAAAAAATTTTTCTACGCATTATAAACGGGTAGAAAGATTCGTAAATATCAGTAATTTTCATTAACCCACACGGGAATTTCATTTTGTTGAGGAACATGATTAAGTGAACCTAGAGGAAATTCTGACAAAAATCAGTGTGGTGTTGCATTGTTCATTGTTTAAAAGCATCATGCTTTTAACAAATCATGCTGTCTCGAATCAACGTGAACAGCTTGTGTATCCTTTTGATATTATGTAGCTAATATTCTGTTTTACGCTTTGATTCATATTTAACTTAACTTGAACTCTTTTGTGGGTAATGTTTAAATGCTGATTTAGTTGGTATAAGTCTGAGTGGAAAAACAGGAGCTTATAATTTGTTTCGAAATACCCACACACATTCTTTATTTTAACTCCGAGACTGCAGAATACTGTGGTTTTGGGGGGATGAGTGTATGTATGAGCTAAAGTCAAACAATGAGCTTGCTTCAAAAACGTCCTTTGCATCACGTACAGCTGAATAAAAGCATCTCCATCATTTCTCTATGTAAACTAAATAAACACAGAATTATGTGTTTTCTAAATCCTTCCTGGTCGGTGAATCTTCACTGAAACCACAATAAATCATCGGCTCGGTTTCTCTTTCATGTTAATCTTTTCATTTTCTCTCTGTCAAAATGTCAGACTTTTCAAAGGCTTAATGCACTTTCAGCCACACCTGCAATCCACCATTCCTGAAGTTTCAACATCCTTATCATCCGTTTAAACATTCTAATTGGAGTTGTGCAGGAGCAGCGCTGTGGCTATAGGTGTGGCCTGTGGTCTGCATTGTTCCCTCACAGACAAAAAGGGCCCGGTTCTGTTCATTATGTAATCCGGGACTGGTTTGGAATTTACATGTATTCTTTTACATTCTTTGCCATAAACACCAGAATCTTGTGCTGCCCTGTCCACAATATCTTGCCTTTGAACTGACCTTCAGGTTTAAAATAAAATAAAAAATGGCCTTTAATTATTGTCATCACCTAAAATGTATCAACTAAAAGGCTAAAATGTAACTGAAATACAAAATGTGTGTGTGTGTGTGTGTGTGTGTGTGTGTGTGCTATATACAGTAATATAAGTGTAAATATATCTACAGTGTAATTTTTATGATATTTTTTTCACATGTCTCTCTGACTCCAGTCCTGATTTTTTTAATGTATGCAGTTATAATAAAGCAGCTGCCATCATCATCAATCATGAGTCCAGCAGAAGAAAAAAAAACCCATTAAGCATTTATCAATACAAACAGCGATTCAGCAGAAGTGTGTGTGAAATATGAAATAAGTTTTCTCTAAATCTGGACACCTCCTTTAACTGATGACATCACTTCCTCCGGGGGGCTGTCAGAGTAGTCAATGAGGGTGACATTCAGCTGTCTCTCTCAATGTGTTTAGAGTCGGTCACAAGCGGCTGTGAAATCCCTGGAGGAGAGATGTTTCCACTGACCTCTTCTGCAGCCCAACAGCTAAAACGTGTAAATAATTTCAAATTTTACACCCAGACTCTTTCATCCCATTTTCAAAGGTCCCCTTGAAGGACTTAACCGAGCCTTTCATCATGCACATTTTGATAATTTCATTTACTATTCCCTCCATTATCATTACTTTATTCCTCTTCTAGTCCTTCTTTATTCCGGCCACGTCTTTCTCATTTTCTCAAGCCTTCTTCTTATGTTCCCCCGACTCTTTCCTTTCCTGTCCTTTGCCCTCTCTCCCTTTCTCTCAGCCTTTCTTCGCTCTGCTGAGCAGGAAAATGAGGAGAGGAGAGACAATTAATGTAGCTCTCGCACAACCAGAGACAACAGAGCCGAGGAACCCAGGCACCGCCATCGATTGAAACAGTCGCTGAGCATCATGGCTGCTCCACAAACCAGTAAAAGAACACACCATCAGCTAAGAGAACGCAACCTCACGTTACGCTGATTTAACTATCACCGCGCTGAGCTCATCACCATGGCAACATCCAGGCCCTCTAATATCAGTCCAGTGTTTCTCTGGTCACCATGTGTGTCTGATTGGTTTGAGGCCTTCTGGGATATCGGAAGCAGATGGCATTATGGGATGCGTTAGTCATTTGTGACATGTGCCCTCTGAGAAGCAGCTGGGCCTTCACGCACTGACCAGAGTGTGTGTGTGTGTGTGTGTGTGTGTGGAGTTTAGCTTGATGAGGAATAGTAAATTGACTCTTCCAGACCTTATCAATCCCCCAGGGTCTCCAGCAAGAGTCTGTGTGAGATTAGTCTAGACCTCTCCAGGCCTGTCTGGGCCTGATTCATACGGAGGGTCACTCAAGTGTACCGGGATGCTTAAAACACCAAGGTTGCATTCATCACCAAGTCGAGATAAACCTTGGTACCCTATTAACGTCTTGCTTGAGATAAATGTATGTTGCATGCCAGTGAGCAGCGTGATGTTTAAGCGTAAGCTCCGGGTTATTAAAAATGGCAGGACGATGGCATCGCCGTTATTATTTCTGCAGCCCCCCAGGCCTGAGTGGCAGGTTGGCTGATGGATCGGTCCAGGATGGGGGGAAGGTTCCGGCTCTTCCAGTCAAGAGCAGATGGCAGGGCGAAATTGTCTGTCCAACCACACGCAGCAAAACAAATAGAAACTCGCACTTCTGCCAGACTTCGCAGTGAAAGTCAAGCTAAACTTACACAAGTGCAACTTTTTGTACGTGAGCATCTGACAAGGCAGTGGACAATAAGTTCAATGATTAAAGTTGATAAAATGTAAGAAACAGAACAAACAAAGATCAAAGGTACTGTGCTGTATTTGTACAACAAATCACACGTGCATTATGCACCTACACCATTTGCTTATGGGCAACACAATACGTTCTGTTTATATTTTATTTTTATAGCTAAAACTTAACTCATATTTTAGACCAAAATATTTTTTGCCCGAATTCAGTTGCAATGTATTTTATCAGGACATAATAAAAAAAGTATATATTTAAAAGCACTTTTTACAGTTACAGTACTTTTTAAATTGTTATATTAAATAAACATAATAAACTATGATAATTTTGAATTAGGTTATTGGTTTAAACATTTGATTTCCAAATTACTTGATCCGTGAATAAAATTATTTACTTAGCTAGTAAATTAACTAAAAGATTAGCAGATTAAACACTTCTTCCAGAGTTTTAACCAGGCTGAAACAACATTCTCATTCTGATGCAAAGCTCCATCGCAGAAGCAAGCACACATATGCAAAAACTCATAAAGCATATAATTGACAGTGGAACAAAACGAATTACAGCGTTAAAAGCTGAAGTCCCTCTGTGATCACTATTTTACATTTAAGTTAATCAGGATTTAATTTCTATTTGAGTTAATGAGTTTTTAATTAAGTCGAGACTTAATGAGCAGTGCGGCACTGGCAGAAAGACCCCTCACAAGGAGAATATGAATTCTGTCATCAGTAATGGAATATGATGAGCGGTGACGTTTTATTAAGACATTTTATTGAGTGTCTGGTTTGATTAAATGTTACAATAATGAAAAAAGACTATATATATTTTTTTGTCATAATCTGTGTAATACGTGTTTTTCAGATGACGTTTTCAATAAAGGTAAGAAGATTTAGATTTACAGATTTACACAATTTCTAGTTAAGATTAAACATAATTATATACGTATAGTTAGATTTGGGTTTTATTGAGTTTATTTAAAAAATTATCTAGACAGAAAATGTAATTACTATTACAGTATGACTGAAAACTATAGTATTATGTTTAATATAAGTATTAAACATACAGCATTTTGGAAAGATTTGTTTCAAATGCAATTCAACACAAATTGAACCGCATTATCTTTTGTACAGGAGAGTTAAGGAGCACTCAGCTACATCATTAGCTGATGAAAGATGCTCCAGCGAAAGCACAGCACTTATCATTCAGAGCCTCGTCATTGCTTGATAATTAAAAGCAATCCTAAATTGTAAAGCACATGAACTACCATTGAACACAACACAAGCAATCTGCTGTTGAAAAAAATGAAACATGTAAAAAAGATATTTAGACAAGGGCCTGACATATAATAGACAGCCACAATTGCTGCCTGTACACGTTCAAAACACTAGTATATATAAAAAGGATTAACAAAACTCGTTGTTTAGTTATCGTTGTGTCATTTAATCTTTTTTAAATTACATAGTTTTTTTTCTTGATGCTTTATTAGTGATGTGGTTCATTGGCGCCGCCTAGTGGTCATCTATTCCAGCCACAAGCCAAACTGCCTGTAAAAGCCAAACTGACCAAACGAGCATAACGTTTACATATGATGTAACAACTGTATTACACAAATAAAATCTCAAGAACAGGCAGTGTCACATCATAAATAAAGGCTAATATGAATAAAGTATTGCGACACAAGAGAGCACAACATGAATGTATGACAACATTCTATTGTTTAATGCTTCAGAATATTATTGTCTCAAGATGAACAAAAATAGGACGTGATTTCAGAGAAAATCAAATGTTGACCGCTCCTAAACAAAAGAAATACGAGCTCTTGTAATAACTCTATGTAGCCACTAGTTGTCAGCACATACCTAAATCCATACACAATCCATTTATTCGATGTCATGTTAAATGGTTCTGATGGAACGCAGTCGTGATCCAGTAAGCGTCTGCTCTTTTCTAATGGACAGTTAATTTCAGAAAGGGAGATGTTGAAAATCCAAGTGCAGATATGATTTATTAAACAAAAGCAACTTAGTAGATTCAGACAGGTTTAGTCAAAGTCCGAATAAAGTCCACAATTTGCTGGCCAATGCCTCTGGTAGCGTCCCACTTCTTTTTAACGGAGAGAAGACTCAAACTGGTGAAGGCATTATATGTGCTTGCAATGTTTGAGTATAAAACGAAGAACTGAAGAACCGAGTCAGCTTGGCAGGAAACCACAGAGTCGGCTAATTTGGACAATTTGGAACCAGCATGAGCCTCCACCAAAAGACTAAAGAGGCAAAGTGAGAACATCAACGTTTTCAACATGCTGCCCTGCGGATGGCGCTATAGAGCAGCACAAAACCCGGACCAGCTTTTCCCTGGGCTATCCACGCTCTGAACACACCAAAGACAATCTAAACATCTTAATAAATATAAACAGTAACTGCACTGACACTTACAAACCCATGCACTACACCACTTTTGGTTATTTGTGTTTGCCTTTGCACTATGTATATTTTGACAATTGCATTTTTCTTGTTTTTCTTGGGTGTCTTGCCTTACTTTCTAGCACATTTTAATATATTGCAGTTATTTATATTTGTTTCTTCAGTGTGTATGTATTGTTATCCCCATTTCCCACTACACACATTCCCTTAAATACATAAATCACTTTAGCATTTCTTGGGATTCAAATTCTAAATTCAATTACAGAAACAGCGTCGAGCACATACAGAGACTTATTATAAGGGGCAGGACCACCAAACATCAATGCCCAACCCCCTTGCCCTCCAAAGGCACATACTCAGACCAACACACACTTACACTCTCTCACTTTGACTCTGCTCCGGACCTCGCCATCCCTCTCCATTCAAACCAACTCTGAGGGTCTTTGGTCCAGAAACCGTTGTATGTGTTTGGGTGGTCTGACAGATTGACACTAGGAGAACAGAACTGTGAACGTGATGAGGATCCTACTGCTGCTCCTGGTCACCCTGGTGGGGCCTTTCTCTACCTTCACCAGCGCAAGTAAGTCTGCACACACACACACACACACACACACACACACACACACACACACACAGATCGCTTTATTCATTCACTCGCTTTCCTTCTCTCACTCCTCTTTTGTTTACACAGAGAACTTGTGTGTGCACAAACAGGGCTTCAATAAAATCTTCTGTTAAAAAAGATTGTCATGAAGGAGAAAACATGTTTAGGTTTTAACAATAGCAGTGATATTAAGATATTAATAAGATGAGATATTAAAAATAATAATGATAATACAAAATTCAGAGTTATTTGTATTGAAGTTACATTGACGCTTTTATATGATATAAAAGTGTTCAATGAATAATTGTTCAATATTGTGTGTTAAATGCTGCATCGAACCATATTTGCAGATACAATGTCTCTTCGTTTGGAGTCTAAAACGGGAAAATGATGTAATGCCACAGTGCTGCTGTTCCATCATATGCCAGTCTGGAGTTAACCACTTCACATCTTTCAGACTTTTTTTTTCGCTTTTCTTGGTTGAATAAGAGTAGAATCGAACAGTTAGGCGACTTCAGTTGGAGAGTAGATTTCTATACAGATTGAGAGAGAGAGAGACGTCCATTTCCCGTCCTTCCCGCCGCCCCTCCCTCACTGGTAACCATTTTTGGCGGGGTAGCGTTCACCCTCTCAGAGGTGGGGTTAGAGGGGCATGCGTGTTATTTTTAAAACAGTCTCTGACTCACTGCCCATGGTTGGGTACAGCCCTCTTAACGCTACAGTAAAACACTCAGCAAGTTTGTAACTTCCTCACATTCTTCCTCTCTCTTTTTCTCTCATTCTTTCTCTTCCCCTTCTCCCTCACTTCCTTTCCCGTCGTGTTGTGCCACACCCCACTTTAAGTAAGAGTCCGCCGGAGCTTTAGGTTCTTCCTCTACACGTTGTGTGTGCGCGCGTGTGTATATGATTACTGTCAGATGTTTTCATGTGTAATGAGAAGGGTAACGTTAAACCGACACGTGAGAGCGCATGTACGTGTTCCAGGGCGTTAATTTAGCCGCATGAACCCTGAAACTCTCACAGGGCCTCCGGGTGCAACCACGGGTTTCTCCAAACCAGTCCCTGAGTAAACAGACTGGCTATTAGGGCCAAATCAATCAATCAAATTAGCAGTGGTGTAAAGTACTTGAGTAAAAGGACTTTTAATTTAATTTACTTAGTATTTTTTGGGCTACGGAGTGTCAAACATATAAGCAACTTTTACTCTCCACTTGACTACATTGTTGATTAATCTCCACTACATTGGAACGTACAATTAACGTTACTTCTCACATTGTGATTGTGTGCGACAAGTCAACTATTTTTTCTACCTCAGTTTATTACTTGGGCGGATGAGGTGATATCGCCATCTGCAGGGTGCTGGTGCTGTTGCACTTTGTTTGCATTTTTTAATTTGACTGAGACTTGTTCTTTTTTATCTATATTGTTTTGTCCTTTTGAAACGTTGAGGTGGTAAATTCCATTACTTTATTTGGAAATAATACCTACATAAAGAGTTCTTGATTTTCACATTTCACATTTTTATGAGCCTAGTCATAACACTTAAGTAAAACACTTACGTTCTTATAAAATTGGATACTTCACGATTTTTTTTGTTTTTCTTGGAATTGGTGACATATAATGGAGTAATTTTTATAGTAAGGTATCGGTTCTTTTACTCAAGTGTGGTTGTCAGGAAAACTATTGCTCACTTTAATTTGATCCAAATAATCAAACTCAAAGATAAAAGTCTACTGATTTAACATGCTTCAGATCACACTCCACTACTAAATGTTCTTATTTTTATTGATCTGTATTATTATTTGTTTAATCATCACACTTTAAACCAACGTTAATCCTTCTATGTACTTCACGGGGGTCCGTGTGTCATTTTAACTCTCACACCTCTAACAAGGTGCAAATCACCCGCTGCTGCTTCATGGAAATGTGACACCAACATTTCAGACCTCCGCGGTTTGAGTTAAGGAGCTGCGAGAGTTATTTTCTGTTAACGTTTACCAAAAACGCTGATCACACGCAAAACGCTTCTTTGCAACTACAAGATTTACGTCATAATGATGACGGTAAAATCAGAAGTTCTGCAATGGACTTCCTGGACCCTACGGTACGATGCCCATTGAAACCCCCATTCTGTGAAAACACATGTCTGCTGCTGATCCAGTGATAACAGTGATTTTCCTCTTGTCCTGTTCTTAGCTGTTCACTTATCATCTGGTATTGTGTGTTTTCGTGCCTGTTTCCTGTCGAGTAAATCTGGCCTCATTAGATGGTCGTCTCTCCTGGTCTTTACCAAAACATTCCCGCTTCACACTCCCTCACTACAAACAAACACACACACGTTCATCAAACTCCTGAAAAAAACACACGTGTTAATGAAAGTGTGTGTGAGAGTGGGGGAGTCGCTTTTGTTTGCTACTCAAAGATATTAAAAGAAGGTTCTGATAACACACACCACTTACTATACATTGTATAATTTGTCTAACTTTTACTCACAGTACATGTTTATTAAGTTTTTTTTTACGTTTTCTATTCACCGTAAATCAAATCAAAGTTGTTGGTCGATATGAATGTGCATGTGCCTGGATCTAAAAATACAGTGGGATTTTTGTGAGTTGAGCGTCATTATCGCCGATGGCTGGTTTATTACACACTCACAACTGTCTCGCGAACATTATGGAGTTATATTTGCATCTCGTGCTGCTTTCATTGATTGGAAGGAGAACAGCTTGCTCTTTCACCACACTCCATGCCTCCCGTCACATCATGTGTATATGTGAGAGTGTGCGGTGGTTGGAGGGGAAAAGCGCCATACTTAGACCTAATTGTTGGGGTCTCAAACATAATGAGCTGATTGTTAGCAGCAGTCAACAAGAACATTAATATAAACACACAAACGCACACATCACACGCGTGAACACAAAAGGCATTCAAAACCTAAACCCCGCCCATTTTACCCCCACAGCCCCACCCTTTTTGTCTAGAATTGTTTAGTTTTACAAATAAATATATTTCTCTATTTTAAGGTTCTTGTAAGAATTAATTTTGACACTAAACACACACTGTGCTGCAATGTACTTTAATACTATTATTATGAGATTATTAAAGTAGTTAAAAATGTTTGCATAATCTAAATTTTGTTGTTTAGCTAGTACTGTAAATCTATTTATTAACTCGCTCTTTTTTATTTAACTCCTTTTTTTGAGCAGCTTTCAGGTTTTTAATTAGTTCAACTTGAGGAAAAATCCAAACTCCTACGAGACTCAATTAATCTTGAAAAAATATAAACACAGTACATATTTTTGAAAATAGATGGAGAATAACAGTATATTGAGAATGACACATGGATTGTCAGGGGAAAAAAAATTCACACTTCCACAAATCTGTGGAAACAATGTGACTCATGCGAGAAAGTATTTTGTAATGTTTATGCCAACAAAAATGCACAATAATCGGTAAGTCTAACTTATGCAATACTTGATATCTTGAACTGTGTTGCTCAGTAGCTGAGGTGGATTTTTTATCGGGAGTATCCCATCGGAATGACGAAAAAGACTTTCATATGGAATCCATCTGGCATTGAGCAGATCTGAGATTATTCTCAAATGCTGTTGAGGTCACAGCCAGAGCTCCAGAAAAGTCCAAGATCAGCCCCAGAAGACACAAGACATTTCTCATTTCATCTCTCCTATGATTTTCCTGCAGTGAGTTATCGCTCCACCCAGGAACTGCTGCGATTATTCTGACTGAAAGCAGAATTTGGAAAGGAAGTGATCTCAGTAGTATGGCGCTTTTTAGGGTGGGATTTTCTGAATAGTTGGTGGGGTTAAATGTTCTCGTGCGTAACAGTCTGGTGGATGTACGTGTCCACTGTCTGAGAAGCTAGAACTTTCCCATTATTCACGACAGCTCACGAGAAAATGTTGGAACTCCCATCTGATACTGCGAGGAAAAAAATCTCTAGCAAACTCGTCTTTTTCGTCTTTCGTCTTGCATTTCGTCTTTCTTTTTCCTGCACTTCTATAGTTTTCCACGTTGAACTTCCTTCTTCACAAGTCTCTGTTTCTACTAAAGATAATTTCTAACTTTGTGTGTGAAAGGTACTTTGGTGGTGCCAACAGCTTTGGCTGAGGATCCGACAAAACCACAAGAACAGACAGAAGAAGCTCCAGCTCTTCAAGAAGCAACAGAAGCCGCAGTTGTTCCTGATGCTACTACGGCACAAGTTTTGGTAGATAGTGCACCAGAGTTTACTACACGTACAGCACAAGCAGAACCTACAACAGTAGCAGCAGCTCCAGAACTAACTTCAGCAGTGAAAGCAGAAGAACCTGCAGCAACAGAAGCTTTGGCAACAGAAGCTTTGGCAACAGAACCTTCAGCGGCAGAACCTTTAGCAACAGAACCTTCAGCGGCAGAACCTTCAGCAGCAGAACCTTCAGCAGTCGATCAAAAGACTGAAGAGTCAGTAACAGAAGTCGCTGACAATGAAACGCCGGCAGAAAGCAAGGAGGCCCATGAAACTGGACACGATCCCATTACAGACACCGAAGAGGAAGAAGGTTAAATTTATATTAATATATTGTGTAAATCGTTTCATAACACTGTGAAGTAGTTGTTGGTGAAGGTAATGGTGTTTTTTATGTTTCAGCCATTGGAACAGGGCAGTTGGTGGGCATTGTGATTGGCGCGTTGGCCGCTGTGATTTTAGTCATTGCTGTGATCATCTTGGTGGTCCGGAGAATGGGCCAGTATTCGTAAGTACCTGTATCATCTCATCTTTACCATCATTACTCATCTCCTTGTAGAAGTTTACAGGAAAAGTCATATTTACAGATGGTGGACAAATAGTGGCAAGGTGGAGGTTTTTTACAAAAGAAAGTAGATATTGTAAATGTTGTACAATTGATGCTTATTTGGTATATTGTTGAAGATTTGGCCACTTTTCACATACCAAATGTGGATAAAAAATGTTGGTTTTGCTGGTTAACAGGAAATGGTTTTATGTTGTAGGACTGCAAAGAAACGAAAGCCTCGAAAACAAGACAGCATCTTGATTTCTGTAATCGCTCCATTTGTTTCAATGATAATCTCATTAATCAATGTAACATATATTGGTTATTAATCCACTATTAATCCAAAAATTAAATTATGGAATTTTAACACAACTGTGCTGCAAAAAATGTAAAGGTTCCCAGTTCAGCTCCTCTAAAATGTCCTTGAATTGTAAAAAGACCAGAATGTTTTTGTAAGACTTTGTGAAGCAGTGAATCTTTAATCCCTTCACATTGATTTACAGCACAGTTCTGCTAATGCTATTAATGTTCTCAAATTTCAGAACACACACTATAAACAACATAACCATATCCAAAAATAACCCAAATAATTATTAAGTTCCAAAATATAAAGTCACAATCTTACTGCCTTCTTGGTTGAATCCAAAATAAAACACAACTACCTAATTTTTTGTAAAATGAAAACTTGTCAATATTATATATATATATATATATATATATATATATATATACACACATATATATATATATATATGAATATGTATGTATGTTAAAGATTTGAGGGGTTTCTTTTGTACTGTATGTGATACGTGTGAGAATGCTCATTTTCTTTTTTTCCTTGCTCTCTTTTTTTCTTTAGCCCCTGAAAAGGAAACAGGCTCGACAGGAAGAGAAAAGGAAGAATTTCTGGAAGTTCTAAATAATTGTTTTGATGTCTAAAAACAGTGCAGCTGCACTCATGCAGAACCATTGGGAGTGAAAGAGGAGGATTTTTCTTTTTGTTTTTTATTTAAAAAAAAAAAAAAAAAGATACCCTGCCATCTTCTGTCTGCAGCGTTCTTTATTTAGTCTAAGAATCCTAGCGTAAGCCCCTGCAACAGGCGGACCCCAAAACTTATTTTTTCCCAAAGCTTCTTTATTTGAGTACACAAATAATTAGGTCTCACTGAATATATATATATATATATATATATATATATATATATATATATATATATATATATATATTTTTTTTTTTTAAAAACCACTGATTGAAAGTCAAAGTAGACAAAAAAGTGTTTTACCAAAAATCTGGTAGGGTTTTTTCCCCCCAAGTGTATTTGTAAAAGAAGAAAAAGTATTTGACAAAAACTACTCGTGACATTCTTTTTATTTCCTTTTGTCCTGAGTGTGCAGAAGTGTCCAGTGAGAGTATGAAGCATTATGAGCAGCAACATGAGCTGCTGTAAGCGGATGCTGAGGACGGATTCTGGTTCTGGTATTCTCACAGGTCTCCAGGTCTTATTTAGTCACCACCACCATTACTGGGTTCTTCTTAAAAGAGAGCAGCTCTCTAAAAACTGCATTATTGTGAGTGACTTGAGTGGGTTTTCTCGTCACCCATTCCAAAACTGACATCACTTGCGGAACACGCTATTGCTTAACGTTGCATTCTGCTTAGCTATAGATGATAACATCTTCATGTCTGCCATCTTGGCAAACTATAACAGCATACAGAAATCCTGTACGTATTATAATGTCTGTGCTTTGTGTGTAAACCAAGAACTTTGTCATTACTGATGTTCTGGCGTGTGGCTGTTCGGTTTTTGGCTGTAAAAATATGAATAAAATAGTGCACTGACAGATCAAAATTAAATCTTTGGGATTAAATGTCCACAAAAGATGTGGCTTTTGACACTGCATTTGTTTGCTACGATTTGTTCATGTTTTTCTTCCGTCTGGCAGAATCCGAAGTCAGAGTCTTTGTGCGTTTGAGGGAAAAATGTTTGCTATTGTTTAAATAAAACCGTTTTGAATGTATGTTTTGTCATTGTGTCCCACTTTTGTCTTTATATTGCTCTCCTAATCTTCTCACTTTCTCTAAGACTGTAGAAGAAGGCTTGCAAAGAGGAAGAGATAATGAGAGTCAACAGATAAAGACGCCTTTGTCTAGATACACATATCTTCTCAAGTGTCCTGTTGAGTGAAAGAAATGCCATCAATGAACCCAGAAAAAGCACGTTAGACTTTGATGAAGTGTGTATTTATAACACACACACACTGATAATTTGTATTCACATTTAATCCAACATTGAATCCCATAATAAACGCATATTAGTTTTGCCTAAACGGTGTGTTATATAAATATTTTCTTTTGATTTGCAGACCAATAGTCGATTTCTTTCACTCCCACAAGTCCTGATCAGGTAAATACTGAGAGTGTTTGTGGGAGTTTGTTTTTGAATGTGATTTTAGGCAGCGGCCCAGTCACTTTCTCTCTCTCCGGCCGTGAACAATGGGCTCTTTTAGTGGGAGACCCACTCTGACGTGATGCATCTGAGCTATAAAACACACTGTGCGTTTGTGATACACTGATTCCTATATTGGTTAAGGGAAGAACGCTTCCTGACCGGTAAAAGCACACATGCTCTGTCACATGGACACTAAGCCAAGGGAATGTCTGCACTAGGCCTAAAACACACCTTAATAATTATACCAAATATTATTTGATGAAAAAAAATTAGACATACTTGTAAGTATCCGACTTCATCATCATCCGAATCATTTCAAGACATTAAAGTTACACAAAAGCACATAATACCTGTACCTGTACATTCAGGGCCCGGAAAATGACGTTAAAAAAAAACAAATAAATATATCGATATATCAAGCCTGCTTTTTATTTGATTTTTTCTGACCTCTCCATTGGACCAGAGCGACACACTATCAGTCCTGTCGACTTGCTATGTGAAATATTACTAGGGAGTGTGTACCAGTGCAAGTAGGAGACCGGACTGATTAAAAACTGTGAAGGTTAATAGTTTTGCATAAGACACGGGCACAGGAATCATTTTAAAATATTATTTTAGGCATTTTCACTAAATACAGTCACAATGCTTGAAATTTATAGATGTAATATATAAATGTTTTACACGGTATGGTACCATTAGAATTTACTGTATAATGTTTAATCTCAGCAAATTTCTAATGTGTCACATGCAGCAATCAAATAATTATAGAATATATTACATATATACACACTGTAAATATAATATTATAATATTGTTTTATTATAAAATTATAAATATATTATTATAATATTTTATTATAATATTGTTATATAAGCTGTATAAGCTATATAATAGATGTATACATTTAAATTTTTACTTTATACCTTTTTAAAATAAAAAACATTTGTTTTTACCTGATATATTATCGGACCCTCCAGCAATGGCCCTTTTAATTAGCCATTTTTTGTCTTTGAGTGTTTGTGTGTGTCACATATGTTCAGAAAATGAGAAGCTGATCTCACAAGTCAAACTTGCATTTGCATTTAGATAGTTGTGAATTGTTGACATGTTTGTCAGGATGGAAGCTGCTGACTTCACATCTGGTGC
Organism: Paedocypris micromegethes; assembly: GCA_028031935.1. Taxonomy (NCBI): domain Eukaryota; kingdom Metazoa; phylum Chordata; class Actinopteri; order Cypriniformes; genus Paedocypris; species Paedocypris micromegethes. Next base: position 22,240,707 of record CM051498.1, on the reverse strand, counting down.
TCTGTGATATGTACGTCTCCCTCTTTCTCTTTTGTTCTGCTGTTCTTTGTGCCATGTGGAAGGAACATGCATTGTGTATGTGACAGTAATTGCAAACTCATAAGTGCCTATTGTTCTCTGTGTGAATGCGCGTGTGTGTGTGTGTGTGTGTGTGTGTGTGTGTGTGTCCATGTTGGCTTTATGGCTTTACCTTATGAAGGAAAATGTTGATCAACAATTAACCATTTGTAAAGGCTTTAAATACAAAACAAAACTGAAATACACATATTATACATAATATAAAAAGTATTATTGTAAAAGCAAATCTGTGGAATCAATGTGAAATTATTTAAAACAATAATTACAGATTTCTTTATTATTTTTGTAATGCTTTTGCTAAAATAAAGCAATTATGAAAATTGTACTATTCGATATCAAGACTCAATCAAAGTTCTGGACCACAGAAGCTCAGCATCCAGGTGTTCACTACCAGGTTTATGTTGCGGTTATGTCTAGTCAATTGTCGTGTTTGTATGTGTATTTGTACGTGTTGAGATTCACCACTTGCCAACACCAAGGAAAATTCCAAGCTCTGTAAAGTTCTCTCTACAGGACCTGGCAATAAAGCATTTCTGATTCTGATTTCTGATCTGACACCAGAGGACCACAGCTCAAACTCTGAAACTCCGAGACTAGAAGACCGTGGTTTAAAGTTTTACACCACAATGCAACCCCAAAATCTGGAGATACGTACAGAGTGCAAGCCACAAGTTCCAGACTGAAGGCACGGCTCCAAGCTCCAGACTCAAGATTGGATACAGGAGTGAAAACTCGAGATTTTACGTAAACCCGGATGCACAATTTGGCCATGGCTCCGGTTTCCTTCCTCAGTTCTCCTCACTGAGTCAGATGAGTGGAGAAACGTCTGAGTCAAGGCAGTGAGAATCATTAAAACAACATCCTGATCTCTGACAATCTTGGATTATTGAGTATTAAAGAGACACAAATCACTTTGAATCATATTTTTGTGTTTGACATAAGTTAGAAAAGTTATGCTTTATATAATGTGATGATTCATGGTGTCGCTCATTAGCATACAACATGGCACGTGTTGGAGTTTACTCTCACACAAAACACATTCTAATTCAAAAGAATGTTCAGTATGATGATTTTATGAGGGTGGAAACGCAGATGATTGAATAAAGTGGGTTGACAGCAGATGAAGGATGAGTAGGTGAAGATTAATGCGCTTTAATATGACAGTTCTATAATAGCTGATTGTTGGATAGAACAGAAGCCTGCTGATGACAGAGACCAATGAGTGCATTCCCTACACGGTCCGTGTGCTTCAATCAGACGTTTCATTTGACAATATACATTGTATACGAAGAGTTCCCACTCCTCAATAAAAAAGTGAAACGGACATGGTCTGACACAGAAATACACACACCCACACAAACAAACACTACAAGAACATTGTGGGATGCTTGACAATGAAGAACTGCTTACTGTAGAAATTCGCGAATGGTGATGATCCATTAAATTTTACTCTCTCGAAAATACTGTATGGAGTCATCGAGACACGAGTCACTTCACAAGATGGGTTACAGCGACATCTGGTGGCGATTTTGAGTATGAAGTTGGGTCACTTTATATAGGTACGTTATTATTGGTAAATCATTTATATAAATAGACATATAAATTATAGGAATATAAATTATTGAAACTGAAATTATTCCAGGTCTTCGGTGTGCTGACTGACTGACTGTTTGGGCGATTTAAAAAGCCCATGCTCCATTTAAATTCCTTGCATATTCTCTATTCTAACCCTGTATGTGTTGAACGAAGCGATACGTTAATCGTTTAAACGACACTCCAGTACGTGCCGATTCAAAAACAGGCGCACGAAATTTCGCACATGCGCATTTACGTCCGTCTGCAGCAGCTCGCGTGCTGCGCGTGCCCACCACCCTCAAGCAGCCCGGCGTCACAACAAAGCTGGTAAGCAGCACAAAGATATTGTCATCTTTTAAAACAAAACCTCAAAGCAAAATAATGTACGTCGCATAATTGCCAGTGTCTCTTGCGATACCCTAAAATGTCCATGTTTTGTTATTTATATGTGATTTGCTCCCAGCCTTACCGTCATTCTAATGCATTTCCGTGTTTAGCACAACAATAACAAAATAACAATAATAATCACGGTATTTTGTACGTGGCGCGCGGTAGCTGAATGGCTAAATGTGATACGTGTATATCCAGCCTTGACCTTCTCGTCTGCTCCGCTCGAGTGCCAAACGAGGGCTCGACTTATTTAAAGGGCTGCCACCCGCAACATGTGCTTCCTGACTCCACATCACCAGTTTTACACGGTCATATCTGCCTTAAAACCAACCCACCGCGTGCGTGAAATGTCACGAGACGCTCTCAGTTATAAATCTAATTACCGTATGTCTATTTGAAGTCACATTAGCTTTATAGTAAATCGATGTGGAGGGCGGGAATGCGGCATATACGGGCGCAATATAATAATGTCATGTGGGTTTATAACAAAATAATGTGTTTGGGTTGGTTATGGTGCTTATTGTACATTTTTTAGACCAGTTTATATATATGTATATCATATAGGTACAACATTTTCTGACCGTATCATTATTTTACATTGACTGGTTCTTCTTTTTTTATCATGTTTTAGAAATTGATAAAATAACAGTATAGTAAAATAATATAAACAAATTGATATTGGGAAAATCATCTCAAACAAAGCTTTTTTATTTTAGAAAATGTGTGTGTTAATCCATGTGTGTTTTACAAGAGTGATATTGGATCTATATTGACCTTCTGAGTTAGATGTGTGTTAGATTTATTAAGTTTCCATTTATTCTGCAACATTTAGTTGTTGTAATTCTTATATTTCTTTCCCCCTCAGTACACAGATCAACTTCTCTAACTAAGAAAGAACAGTTATTAGAAGGGTCGGCGATGTCAAGATCAGAAGACAGTGAGTTATTTATTTTTTTATTAAAATTATTTCCCAGCGTCCTAAGTGATTTTTGTTTAATATTTTTATGTTTCAGTTGTGACAGAGACACCTAACGTGCCATTGGGAGATTTACTTCAGAAATCTCACAGCGACCATATCCACACTGATGATGCTCAAGACAACATCCTGGATAAAGAAGAAGAAATAGGAGGAAATGACGAAAAAGTGGATTGCAACGACAAACTGCCCGTGTCCACAGTTACCCAGACCACTGTGCTTCACAATGAGATGAAACATGCTGGAACCATAACAGTGGATTATAGGAAAGACTTGTCTATAAAAAATTCCAAGGGTGAGCTAAACCCAGACTTTGAGTTTGAAAATAATGTCCAGAGTTTTCTTCAGCTTTCCGGTCCTCGCAGCGAAAGGCGGTTTAGGAATAGTCAAGGCCGAGAGCATCATATACAAACACAAGCTCTTTCATCCTGTCCCACACAGAGACATAAATGCAGCCTCTGCAAAAGATCCTTTAGTACACTATTTAGTCGTCTGAGACATGAGAAACAACATGAAAACAGAAAAGGTAGAATAAAATCCCACAAAGACTCTACATTCCATATCGGGCCAGACAGTGGTAAACCCTCAATAAAGACAACACAAAATTTAGATTCAGTGAGGTTTAAAGCAGCTGAACATGGGCAGAAAAATATCTCTGATAAAACCCATGTTAGCAAAGTTGCACATGTCTGCAAATACTGTAAAAAATTATTTAGTACACGTCCTAGTTTGAGAAGACATCAGCGTAGAATTCATGAACGTCAGCTTCGTCCTAGGCAATTTTTTAAGAAGGTTCAATTCCCAAAACACGAAAAAGAACTGCAGCTTAAGACGATTCAAGACACTAATAAATCAGACCCGCAGATTACAGAAGACACTGAACATGAACTGAAATACATGGTTGACATCTCTAGTAACATTTCAGAGAATCTTAGCTTTTACATTGATGGGAAAATAGTCTCCACAAGTGCTGTTAGTAATTATAAAGTAATGGAGACCAACTCTGCTATGATTGGACTTGTAATAGAACCAGCACAATTATCACAAGCTCTTGATTTAGAGATCAATATTGGTAATTTGACCCTTGACCGTTCTGCGCTGTCCTCCACCAGACGAAGAACTTCTACTCCACCTTTACTTCCACAAATTAAATCCGAATTGGAATCTGAAACCAGCCTAAGCTCCTCTTCATCTTCCTTATCCACGACCGGATCATTGATCACTGCTCATTTACCCCAGTACAATCACAAGGAAAAAACAGTCTATCTGTCTCCCAAGCTACAACAGATCATTCAAAACCAGGACATTGGTCCAAATCTTGTGTCTCCGAATTCACTGACCGTTTTGCCATCAGAAAGAGCAAGATTCAAAAGAAGGACCACGTCTCCTCCCAGCTCACGACAGAAAAGCCCTGATGTAAGAGTAGATAGTGGGACTGCACATCAGACGTTTGACAGCCACAATGAGTGTGCGTATATCTCAGGCACTTGCTCAAATCAGCGTGTAAGTCCATTAACCAACATCTCTGATGAAACACCAATACAGCGTTCGATTTCACCATTAGATTGCTCCATTTCAAGAATCGGTGGCAGTATGTGCAATCAGCAGCCCCTGGATCTCTCAAACTCCATGGGTCTGCAGGAAAACAGTGAAGACTCCATTCTTGACTTGAGTATTAGTGGAACCGGATTTAACTGTGAAGACTCGGCAGGAAGTAAATCTAACTCTATACTGCCTCCAGAGGTCCGACTGAATGCGGTAGACATTGCGCCTGTTGAAACGATTCCAAACGACGAAGGTGTCTTCTGCTCTCCTGAAATGCCAAATCTAACAGTTGTAAAGTTGTCTGATACTTGTGCAACAAATCCAGAAAACATTTTGCTTAATTTAGCACTTCCTTCTCCTTCTATCCATCTTAACTCTTCATTTATTGCTCCTGTTGCTATCCATCAATCTACCCTAGTTCCTCCTCCTCCTCAATGCTTAACATCTCTGCCTCATTGCTTCCTTCCTTTTTTACCTTCTTCCACGATGGACCCCAATCCACAATCTTTCAGCTCCTCTCTCTTGTTAACCGAAGCAATTCCACTCTCAGGGTCTGCAGAAGTTGATAATCCTTTACATTTTTCACAGGGTGATTTGAATGTGGCAATCCCTGATGGCGTGACTTGTGCCCCCGGAGCTCTCGCTCATACTGTTCTACCCACTTTGCCTTGCTTACAAGACCCTCTCTGGATTACTGATCCTGCTTTGTGTGAACTATCTCAAAGAACGTTGGTTGTAGACTCGGTGTTGTCTTCTGATGCTCAGATGTTTTCTGCCTCTTTGCCTAGTGATCCATCCAACGTAGCACCATTGGCTCTTCCTCTTAGCACGATTGTTATTGAGTATACAGTTGCATTGCAGTCTGCTGAAAATATTCTCCCTGGTAATTCTGCTCACTGTCTTTCAGACAAAATGCCTGTTGATCCGATACATCAAGAAGCTTATGAACCGTCCCAGCTCAGTCCTGACACCGCCAAACTGCCTGAAACGTCCCCTCGAGCAAATCACACGCATTTGGCATCTGCAGAAGCGTTTGAACAGAGCTCTACAGATGGTTTGTCAGCACTAACTGTTGTAAAAGCAGAATGTGAAGACGAAAAGGAAGAAAATGATCGTCTTTTTCCTGATCATGACAACCAAATGGAAGAATTGCCTCCGTCGCATTCCTTCTGCAAAAACTTCACGTGCAATGTTTGCCAACAACCATTCAAATCGATGAAGAGTCTTGGCCAACACATCATTGAACACTCCACGGAATGGCCTTATAAGTGTGAATTTTGTGTACAGTTGTTTAAGAGCGACACAGGTTTGCTGGAACACCGCTCAAGCTATCACGGCATTGGCCAAAACTATGTCTGTAAGTCCTGCTCTAAAGAATTTGCTTTCCTCTGCAACTTAGAACAGCACCAGAAAGATCTTCATCCTGGTCATGAGTCTTCACACGCTGAGGTGGTTCATGGCAAGTTAAGACCTGAAAATCACAACAGTCCCAAAACGGACATTTTTAATGCAGACGTGTCGGCCACAGAAAACAATTATGAATCGGACAACATGAATACCGAACCTGAGATAGACAGCAATGAAGATCTTCTCAACACCATTAAAACACTGGCATCTGAGGGGATTAAACCTAAAGGGCCAGATGTTCGTCTAGGCATCATCCAACACTACCCGAGTTTCAAACCTCCTCCTTTTCCATATCACAGTCGCTCAACAAACGATGCCACAGCGGTTTCAGCAACCAGCTTTACTACCCACAACATCCCTCAGACATTCAGCACGGCTATCCGATGTACAAAATGCGGCAAAAGCTTCGATAACATGCCTGAGCTACACAAGCACATCTTGGCCTGTGCGAACGCAAGCGACAAAAAGCGTTACACTCCTAAAAAGAACCCAATCCCTCTTAAACAGTTTGCAAAAGCACAAGGAGTGTTATCGCCCAAGATCGTCAACAGTCGACTGAATCTCTCTCAAAAATTTCTCGAATCAGCCGGGAAGATAAAAATGGGTCATTTAAATAAGCGAAAATCCCACCTGGTTCACAAAGGTCGACCCTCAGGGGGCCGGAAGACTTTTACGCAAGATGACCTGAATGTTTTTCCATGTCCTCACTGCGGAAGGGAATTCACATACAATGCCAGCTTAAAGAAGCACGTAGTCTTTAGCTGCCCATCGAGACCACCGAGTAGACGTTCCAAACGAAAGACCCTCTGCCACGTCTCGACCCAAGAGAACAGTGGGAGTCTTCGGAGGCAACTTGCAAATATCAATCTCAAGCCACAAGGATCGAACCAGGGGCCAAAAGCAATGAATAAGAATCAGTTCAACAAGTCAAACGCTTTGGATGGCGCGCAAGGTTTTCGGGTCAAGAGATCCACCGTCTTATCAGCCGCCGTATCTACTAAAAAAGGACAATTGAAGGAAAGTTTTGTGTCACAGACGCCCTCAAAGCCAAGAGTCTTATCCTCTGTTGTTCAACAAAACTCTCAGGACGTTGAGCTGCATGTTCTGGGAAGGACGCTAGAGCAGAGAGCTGAAGACTTGAAGATACTGTCTCCGAAAGTGGATCGCTTGTCCCCGAGGTTGCGTGAGCGAGCGACGGGTCCCATTACACGCAGCGTTCAGAACAACAATGCTCCGTAAACCTCCAGACGCGTAGTAAGATCATCCGTAAGACTTGGCAAACTAGTAGATCATTGTCAAAAATACCTACGTGTGACTTTTTTTTTTTTTGACGTACGAGTTTAATCCGTTCCTTATAGTGATTAAAATTCCTGTATGTTCCAACACTCAAAATGACACCTAATATATTCATGCTATTATTTTCTTCTACAAAGTCCATATAGATTCAAGGAGAATCCAAAAGAGAGAAAGAAGACTTTTGGTCAAAAGAAACACAAGTTTTTCGTTTTAAATCTTCGCAATGACTTTGCTTTCACTCATTGTGTTTTTTTTTGCCACATTTGTCTCGTGTTCAAACAGTTTTTTTATTTCTTTCAAATGAATGAAATCGAGGTCAGTGTTAAAATTCATGTAGCACCTTTGGCTGGTATTTTAAAACTGCATTGCCACCATCCGCTTCGGGTTTATGCCGATTACAGGCTTTGAATGAACACTTTGCTCTTGTTTCTATATTTTTTGGCATTTAGTTTTGAAAGACACCATTCTCTCCAGCACTTGTCACCAGCTCTTACGCAGTAAAATCACGAGCACCTCAAAGTTTGGCCGCTAGGGGGCGCGTGACGTCACGCACTTATGAATATCTTGATTTTTATCGAACCTACTGACTGCTCATATCTCGTAACTCGCACGTCTAGTCACTCGTAGGTCAAGGAACAACTGTGTACGTACACATGCGTACTATCTATCTAGGCATGGAGCAATGTTCAATAAAAGGTTTGAACAATTCAAGTTCAAATAAGACCATCACGAGTTTGTCTGCTGAACACATCGCAGTTATTGAGCTGTAGAAATGTACTTTAATGTTTCTAATCGGTTCTTTGTCAGGTCAATTGGCTTCCGAGTACTGTCCTTGCTCTACCTTATCTTCCTGTAGTTTTCAAGTGACCTTGATAAGCTGGTTTGTGTTAGATTAGACACTGAACTAAATCCTACAGGAAGGATAAATGTCTGGAAGCAGAACTAGTCACAACTGCTTATGTGTTGCATAAACATTGAGGCTTTGAGACATTTAAACTAAAATGGTGTATATGAGGGTATGTTCCAATTTGATATTATTGGATAATGGTCTGTGTTGATGTGTATTTTCTTTTCCAAAGTAGTCAAATTGTGTTTTTTCTTTGTTGAGTGGAGGGTCTCATGCACTTTGTCATACTGCGTTTCACTTGTGTCAGAAATAACATGGTGAGATGTTTAACGCTAATTTCTATCCGTGAAACTATTGTATGTTTGTTTCTACTTCTTTATATTGTGTTGCATTTGGCTTTTAGGTGCCGTTCGTACTCTTTGTGCATGAGAGATTTAATGTAAGGTCTGAAAAAGTTTTGAAAATACTTGACATGCCTGCCTCTCATATAATATGTATGCACTGTCAGATAATATTTGAGTTCTGTTCATACAATTGTTGAAATTGTTAAAGTGCTCTTTGAATTTAATTTGCTAGATTAAAATAGAATTGTATAGGGAGACTGGACTGAGATGTTTTATTTATTGATTATGCTACATTTCTTTATTTGTTTTAAGGGAAATAAAATTATTGACAAATCTGTTATCTGATTTTTATATCTCCGTTTTATGCTTCTCATGTGCAATGATGGAATTCCAAAAATGCTGAAAATGTTATCTTTTCTCTTTGATATAGCAAAGGCACATTTGAAGGAAGTTGATCTAAGGACTAAATAAATTTCACATTGTTGTTGTTAAGTAAATGTGTGTCACTTATCAATTTAGACATTTTAAATTTTGCCTTTAGTAACTTTAGTGCCTTTAGTAATATTTTGCTCTAAAATGTTTTACAGGCTTGACTGATGATTATGTTTCAAGAAAACAAAATGTTTAGAACTATTCAATTGTGATTTAAAGAATATATGATACAAACATAAAAAAGTAAAAAAAAAAATCTTGTCAAGAAAAAGGCAGTCACTAAATAGAAATTATGTTTACAGTAAAGCGTGAAAACAACTACACTGTTACTTAAGAAAACTAAATAAGGCTAGTCAGTTGGTTGTCCCTATTATACTACAACAACAGTACAGAAAAGTAAAAAATAAATACTAGAACGATTGTCGATGCAAAGCCTGTGGTAACTGTATATAGCCACAGGGTGGCAGTGCTGACTCGCCGCACTTATAGCATCTTCAATCAACGTTGCTCTAATATAAATGGCGTCTCGACGTTTCCATTGTTTAGAAATGCATGCACTGATATCACACTTTTGAGAAAAAGACTTCGTCTATGTTTAACAGGGAGAATTTAAGAAGCACACGCTGATATACAGTCATTCATTCAGATCATCCTATTGTAACTCAGATTTTAAAAGAAAACATAAATAACAAGTGTCACGCCATTAAAGCACCGCCCCAAAAAACGTTTGAAAGAGCTGATTGGATAAGAAATTTGGCGCTGTGAGTTGATGAACGCGTGGAGTGGAAATGTGAGGGTTTCGAGAGCCGAGTGATTTAAAAACGACGATTTCCCACAAGTCTTCCTGCAATAAACAGATCGCACGTCGTCTTTGATTCAGAGCCTACAAAATTGTAGATTTTGACATAACGCCCGAATGTGTCTAAATTTACAGTTACCCATTGTCCTGTCAACACCCCCGGCGTTCTTGGTGTAAACAAAAGCAAAAGTGGGTCATTTCATATGTCCAAGTGTTGCGATTTCACCCGCGAACAGTGAGCTTCCGCATCCCTAACGTGTTACACGTGCACTACTACCGCAAACGTTACGGATACAATAGAAAGTAAAACTAAACACTTCGCTGTGTGATGTGCCAAACTAAAAAAGGCGTTCCGTTATCGTTTGACCTTAAAACACAGGTTTATTCGAACTCTTCGGCGTTATGCTGTTGCCATGATACCAAGAAAACGTCAGCTGTTAAACAAAAGAGGGAAGATGCGCATGCAGGCGCGCGCTCGCTCGTGTCCCCGCCTCTTCATGGTGTAGGGAAGATGCTTTACTGAACTGCTCCTTTTTCTTACCATTTCAACACGTATCACGAGCGACAGACGTTGGTGTCCCAACGAAACCAAACCAAACCTCCCCACGCCCGGTCTGAACCGGTTCGGGAGCAGGGCGCGTTCTTGGAGACTCCCTCCCCCCTCCGCCTTACTGCAATTCCTGCCACGCGCTCACACGCACACACAAAAACCCATCGCTGACGCGGACACGCGCACACGTAACCCCTCCCCCTCTGTCCATTCCCCAAGTCTCCCATTGGCTGCAGTTGACATCTCGAGCCTCCTCTTGTTCTCTCCTCCGGTTGGTTTGTGCTGAGGATAATCTTCTGCGATTGGCCCGTGTTTAACGAGCCCTTCTCGCTCATTGGCTGACGGGCTCCGTCTGCGAGCGCGAGGGAAAGAGTTGTAAATGCTAAGCGCGTGCTGGAAAAGCCGAGGCGTAGGGTTGAGAGAGCAGCGAGCATCAGAGATCAGTAGGGCATCACTCGTCGTCACATCCAGCCTCTCATCCGCCCTATCTCCATTTTGTCGCTTTTTCTGTTTTGTCGCCCAAGTCTGAAATCGTGCTCGGCGACAAGGATTTTTGCTCATTGGCTTTTGTTTGCCCGCGCTGGGCGCAGTTACCGTTGCCCCTCGGTGGGGGACCGCATTGTAACGTTTCGGTAATTTAGGAGGCAAACTCTTAGCCGCTTGACGCGTGGTCGTCTCCGTCGACTTCTAGGTTCGCTCGGTACCGTTTCCGCGGACTTAATTTAGTGTTTGAGGTGGTGCTTTCCGAAGCAGCCGCATCCCTTTGTGTGGCTTTAGCAGTCTCGTTGTTGCGGCTACCGAAGTTCCCCGAGCTCCAGAAACATGTGCTCCCGGGTGTGGTTTATCACAGACCGACGGATCAGCCAGGAATACCCGCAGATTCAGATTCTGCGAGCTCTGAAGGAACGCTGCGTCGAGGATGATGTGGAATTCCGCTATCTCCTGATGGATGAGATCGTCCTGACCATCACGGACGGACAGCTCGGTAAATACCGCGCACCACACACACACACACACACACACCACATTTGCACGAGCATTGAAATTGTTTTGTGTTTAAACTGTTGAGTTGGCTAAATAACTGGTTGGTGTGGACGGTAAGCGCGCTTGAATTGAGCGGATGTGCATCACTGTGCGCGCGCGTGTGTGTTTTGTGTAGATGTGTGTTGCTGACCGCTTAACCCACTTTCAACCAGTCAGCCGCCTCAGCCGAGCAGATGCACGAGAGGCCGGATTTATACATCGTGCTCGCGTGAATGATGCGCACGGACATGTGTGCCGGCGCATGTTAATATAGCGTTATAACGCGTTAGTGTGTGCGGTAGGCCGAACCGAGAGAACAGTCACGAGTGTGCGGCGCGAGCGCGTTCATTATCTTCATATAAAGCCGCCAACCCAGATGGCGCGACGATCACAAAGAGCGGTTGTTCAGGTGTTTATAGTTACACCCACGATCATTTTCATCGCTACTGTCGGTTGCTACTGTATATCGTCGGCCTGTGCGATGCGTTAAGCGCATTTACGGCGCCGTGTGGAAGTAACGCGTTGCGCGAGGCGGCAAATCTTTTAATCGATTCATCGATTGGTCTCCAGGAACGTGGCTTGGTGTCTGAATCCAATAGGTTTCGTAGTCGGTTCGATGCTCCAATCGCCTTTTTCAATCGCGCGACGTAATGGCATAATGCTGTCGTGTGATATCGGCTCGTGGTTTCCGGGGCCCCTGATGTGTCTCTTTCTCTACATCACACTGCTCTGCTAGCCGCACATCAGATGTGGCTAACGATTAAAATAATGTGTAGCATACATAAACGAGTCACTAGTTACTCCTTAACAACCCTGAAATCATCAACACTAAACCTGAAACAATTTCAAAAACCCACTTTTATATTAAATCTATCCGGTTGCTGTGGTTTATTTACAATGCAGTGACATTGAATGCTGCCTGGGGCTTTTACTTTTACAATTTTACTAATTTGGGCCAGGTTTACAAAGGTAATTGCAGGTAAACTGTTACAACACATGTAATATGAAATTGTGATAATCAGGCCAATAGTTGCAATCATGTGGGTGGGTTTGTTTGGCTATTTTGCATTGATCTGAGGTAAAGGGAGTGGCTCTGCACCACAGCTTTCAGTCCGTTCTTGTAAGTTCCAGGGTCTTAACCTGACAGAGGTCGAATCAGAAAGACCTGGACAGACCAGATTGTCAAACAAGATGAACTGGAGCCATATTGGCCTAGTTTTCTACAAAGGTAGCCTGCTGTCTTAAGAGCACGTCAGCCGCACAACTGGAGCAGGTTGACGGCCGGCCATGTTTCTCTGTGTTTAATCTGCTGGCCTGGTTCCTATCTGCGGCCGATTAGGTGCTGGTTGACAGTTGGTCAGCTCTGGGATTTAAACCTCACAGATCCTGACATACTGCTGAGTTACATCATCCACATGCGACAATAAAGCTGAGTGGGTCAGCGTGTAATCATGCACAGATGATGTTGATGTGGCGGTTTCAGACTAGAGAACCTAGTGGACTGCGTTTTACTTTTGCTTTTGGGAAATTGAATCGTCTTTGGAGACATCAACAAACGTCTGTAGTCATGGAAACTAAAACACTGACTGTTTAGCAGGGCTGGTGATTGGTCGGCCACTGCTGATAGTTTGCCTCTGCAGAAATTGTCTTTTCAAGTTGAGCCGGAAGCTATTTAAATATTCATACATTTAAATTAATTATACATTTTCCTCTTCTGTCAATTTCTTGGGTTCTTAGTAACACTTACAGTAACATAATTATACAATGTTGCTGCATCTTTTGTCATCTTCACATCCTCTTTTCATAATCTGATACACAATCTTTTCACATGACAGTTTGCATGACACACATAATCAGAAGTTTTTGTAACTTTGGCAACAACCAACAACACTGGATTTGTTCAGCAATGGCTGTTGATTTGGTCGACCACCATCTCTCAAAATGTCTTCAGGAAGTGCATCATCTTTTAAAATTTAGTAGCCCTTTAGTTTCCCACAACTTAATTTTTCCCCACGTGGAAACATATAATCTCTGGATTATCACATAACAGCATTTTGGAAAACTGAAGTTTTGCCTAATTTGCCAGCTTTGTGTGATATGAGATGGTGTATTGTTATATGATGTATATTCATATGTATATGTTTAGTATAGATAGATTATATATTTGTTGAGTTGACCGGCACAAAGCTCTGACTTTTATCACACAAAGCAATCAATCAATAGATCAGTACTTTCTCCGTTGTGCTGGTGCGACTGTGTTACTTTTTAATGTGCGGTGTCCATTCCTCTAAAAGACGAGAAATGTAGCACTGATTTACTATGTCTCGCAAATTGAAAACGACATATTTCTCGCACATGACTGTTCATTTAGAGTTTGTTGTTAAAGCGGACCGTCAGTTGAATTCACCTAGGAGAAATGACTAAACACGACTTTATTAAACATCAATATTGTCCTTTTCTTTTTTTTTTTTTATTTAACTCGTGAAACTCACCCTATTTCATAGTACAGTTCTAATGACAAACCTTTTTTGTTTCCAACTGTTAGAGGTGTTCTAATTACTTTCCAGTTATTTGCTCTGTAAGCTTCCGTCGACTATGTAGCATTTGTTATGCGATAATAATTGACGTGGCGTATTTCGCATTCATGGCACCTTGTCACAAGCTTGTGAATGTTGTATGTGTGTGAAGATTACAATTATAAAGTGATTTACACATAACAGTCGATCAATGTGTCAGGAAACTCTCTATTTCACGGGGTTTTCTCATTTCAGCTTTATTTAGCGGAGAATGACATGAAGACCAGCAAGCGTGAGGTCAGACTGTAATGGGGATTATAGTGCTTACGGTTCACGTCTGTTTACGTGTCTAGATCTTATACCTGCTCTCCTCACGCTCACCTATATATCTGAAGTAGGTTAAACCTTTGTCGCTCTACATCGCCAATGATCAACAATCAGACTGAGACAGACGTGACAGGAAGTGGATCAGATAAACAGCACTGTTTACATCCCTCAAGACTCCAAATATATATGTGTCTACAGTGACGGGTTAATTTTCTATGTTTTTTTTAGATGTGTCTGTTATGGGCTTTAGAATCTTTTGTAGTCTGTGGTGGTGTTGTTCCAATAGTCATGTTTCTCTTATTATTGTCGTCTTGAAAAACGCAGTGAAATAATCTCCACCCTAAATACTTTGTTCTAAAAGCCAAATCCAAAGCAGCGCGCAGTGGAAAACTCTAAGATGGGACACAGGAACTTTTGTTGTTTTAACATTTAGCCGAAGCTACAAACGACGAAATCCGATTTTAGTTTTTCCTGTTTAGTTTTTTTTAGTTGGCATGAACAGACTTTTAGAGTTATATATAAAAATACTAAAGTAATTTCACTATAAACAAAATGAACAAAAATCCCACTGATATATATTTTGTAAACCCCCCCTAGTGGTGAAAGACGCACTTTTAAAATTATATATAAAAAAATGCACAGTCACCATAAATAAAACTATATTAACAAAGTCCCTCTTATTATGATTGCTATTTTTTTATATATCGTTTTTTAGTTGTCAAAATGCTGAAATCATATAGAAATGAATGGTTTGGCCACTTTTTCGAGTGTTTCAAGTTTTAAAGATCCATGAAATGATTAACAATAGAATTTTAGTTTGAACTGAAATGAATTAGTATGCAGCCTTTTATCATTTCTCCTTGGCTGCATGTGCAGATGTTCCACACCTTTCCCTGCACTGAGGTCCAGCTCTGATGGGCGAGAGGAAGAGGGAGTGCTGATGTAGCAGTTGCTAGCGAAGATGCTGAGTCGCGGTTTGTGTGTTTCTCCCTCCTAAAATGGCGGAGAAGCCGGGAGAGATTACAGATTCTGTGACGCATTTGTGTTTTGTCTCCCTCTCTCGTGGATCCGGTTCAATTCTTCGCCGGATACTTCCTGTTAGCCCGGTCTCATTTTCCAAGGTTTTCATGCGAGCGATGGCGTGGCATCCCTGCGTTCTGTTGTTGTTTTCCAGTCAAATCTTTTTCATTTCAAGGGATTGCTCACATCCCCATTAGCAGCCAAAGCATCTGCTCGTGCGAAGTCCCACCAGCATCTGCTATAAAAACCCAATGTTTAAGTGAAGGCTGACGGGAAGGAGCATAAAACCAAACTGCCTTCTTAATTAACACCAGCAAGCGGGTCAAACTGGGTTAGTGGGTCATCCATCGTCGCAGTGGGGAGGCAAAAAAAGCAACCTTTCTGTTGCGTAATGGCTCTCAGAAGGATCTCTGCTGTTTAATATTACAGTGTGTTTTGCTGGGCTTGTCCACAGTGGCAGAAAACGGTGTGACGCATCCATCGGTGGCCGTGTAATCCCACCCCGGCCAACATCTCTGACCTCTGACCCCACGTGCCATTCATCATCCCTTTCTTTGTCTTCTCAGGTCTGCGGGTCGGCCAGGAGATCGTTACCTCGTACCCACAGGTCGCGGTGGTCCGCGTTCCCACCCCCTGGGTCCAGTCGGACAGTGACATCACCGTCCTGCGGCACATGGAGAAGATGGGCTGCCGTCTGGTCAACCGCCCACAGGCCATTCTCAACTGCGTAAATAAGTTCTGGACCTTTCAGGAGCTGGCTGGACACGGCGTCCCTCTGCCCGACACCTACTCCTACGGTGAGCCTCCGTCTAATAAACACATATTTTTGGAGTGCCGTTTTTAAATCCATAAGACGATTAGTTTTTACTGAAAAGACATTGAATTAACTATTTCTGTGTGTTTTACCATCAAATATTTTACAGGTTTTATCAAAAATACATATTATAAAGCATGTTTAATTTTTTTTTTATGGACTGTATATAACTAAGGAACCGTTTTACTAAACCCATCTTGTTATAATATAATGTTGCGTGTTCTTTCTTGTACATAAATACATGTAAAATGTTGTATATGCCATGAAATAGCCTCTGCGGCTTAATTGGCAATAAATATAATCATAATTCACAACACATTTGTTTTCAATCCGTGTTTCTAATCCCGACACGTACAGATGCAGCGTTACATAAATGGCTCCATCCTTCATTAAATGTCAGAATAACAGCACTGCAATCATGCTCCTAGCGGAAAATCTTCCTGTTTTTCCCCCTTCGCATCCTGAAAGATTCGGTGAATAAATAAAGGCCGCTGGGTATTTTTAGACCTGTGGGAAGCTTTGCATTTTATTATTTACGGAAAAAAAACATCCCTGTTTTGATCGGACCAGGAGGTGTCGTTCATTTAATCGCAGACGGTTTATTCAACGGGCCCCTGAAAGGGGAAGCGCTTCTGACCGACGCAAGAAAATGGAGAAAGAGAAGAGGCTGCGAGGGGGGGCGGAGCCGGGGGGTGAGGGGGCGGAACAGCCGCTACAGCTGCTGATGTGACGTGTTCCTGGCTGCGACTTCTCCCCACATACCCTGCATTTCTCTCCCCCACTGGAAGAGGCTTAAAACCAGTCTGCAATAATAAAAGAATTGGATATGATTTGAGACTGGAAACACTCATTTGTTTCATGTGGTTAATACACAATTTTCTCGTTATTTTCCTTACTGCTTTGTATACATCACCCTCTTTTTTCCCCCGCATGTTTCGGATTAATTCGTATGGACTGTACATTTCATAGTTTTGAAATGATACGACTTTAAATTACAACACCGTGTGCAAATATTTTCATTATCATTTTTTTCTTTATTAAAACAAAGTTCACATCAACAATTATTTAAAAAAATCTTTTTTCAAATATATTCGTTATAAATATATTATTGTAAAAAATACATTTTATTTTTTTCTTGTGTGCGCTTTGTCTGAAAAATGACAGCGTGTTTAAAGGAAAGAAAACGTTAGCATCATTGATTTTTGTTGTTTCAAAATGGCATTAGCACTAATGTGTTTTAACTGGCAGAGCTAATTGTTGTTTCAGAGCAATAAACCTCTATCGAATACTGTTTGAGACCCGAAGCTTTAAAAGCTGACCCGGAGATTGTCCGAGGTCCGGCTCAGGAAGCTGAAAAAGTCATAGCTGGCGGAAAAAAAAAAGTGCCAGTGTTGCAGCCTTTCTCATGTGGCGATTAAATGTCTTTTCACAAGAGCCGGAGCATCTCTTAACAATTCAGTGCGTTTGTGTCTCTAGGGGGACATGACAACTTCCGCAAGATGATCGATGAAGCCGAGCCACTGGGTTACCCTGTCGTGGTGAAGAATGCTCGTGGACACAGAGGTGCGTTTCTGATCCCAGAACAGTGCAAGTGTGTAGTTACATGATTTCAGATCTGGGTGCTGACAAACTGCTGGTTTAGGACGAGCCGGGTCTCAGGTTCTACACACACACCGAGTCATACGGCGTTACAGTAAAGAAATCAGGGAGCTTAGAGACGGACTCCATTACCAGAACACAAAGCTTGTCTGTATTCTTCTTTTGCACAGTGAAGCCTTTGTTCATCACATTTTCCTCTAAAACTGATCGTTCTAAGCATATTTAAAATTTTATTTTAATTTTACTATAATATATTTATTTTATTTTTACATTTTACTATAATATTTTATATATTTATATTTGTGTCTCTGTAAAGTGTAACTTGAACAGTAAAAGAGAAACTTGAGTAAAAGTACGGAAACCTTACCGTAAAAATTTACTCTTGCAAGTTATGTCACTAATTCCAAGAAGACTTGAGTAAAAATCTCGAAGTGTCCAGTTTTACAAGAACTTCTTACTTGTACAGCTCAAACACGACAAGAAATGTGCGGGAAAAAATTGAGGTTTTGTCATGTAACATGAAAATGAAATGTAACACCTCAATGTTTCAAAATTGCAGAACAAAATAAAGAACAAAAAGTCTCAGTCAAACTCAAATGTACAAAGTGCAACCGCTAATTCATAGTCACATGATTTAACTTATAAATAGCATCCAGTACCGTCAGCAGCCTGCAGATGGCGATATTTCCTTGTCCACACCAGAAATTAATCGTAGTAGAGTAACGATATGTGTACATCAAAATGTAGTGGAGTAAAATGTAGTCAAGTAGAGGGCAAAAGTCACTTATGTTTTGATACTCGGTACCAGTACAAAGTAGCCAAAATACATACTCGCTTACTCAAGTACTTTACACCACTGCTTAGGTGTTGTCATTTTTTTTCTGCCTAGTTTTCTTGAAGACATTCCTGAGAGTTGCACGTTTCGCTCACAACTTCCATCTCTTGATGATTTAAACACACGGCCCAAGGGAAGCAGTTGTATCTGACAGGCTAGGGTTGTTTTTTGAAAGGCATCATCTCTGGGGCAATAACCTCTTGCACAACCTCTGCGTCACTTTAACCAGTCTAACGCATCTCTTTAATTTCAGCCTTTTAACCACCTAGTGCTAATTAAACTATTCCGCTGAGACAGTCTAGATGGCGTGTAAGTGACCGAGTTGGTGTGTGATCTAAGTGTGAAGGGCTGAATTTGACACTGCACGTGGTTTCATTCCAGAACATGCTTTTTCATTTAAACCCCGTCTGGCCTTTCGATGAACAGGTAAAGCCGTGTTTCTGGCCCGGGACAAGCATCACCTCTCGGATTTGTGTCACTTGATTCGCCACGACGCCCCGTACCTGTTTCAAGAGTACGTGAAGGAAAGCCACGGGCGAGACGTGCGAGTGGTTCTGATTGGAGGGCGAGTAATTGGATCTATGCTGCGCTGCTCCACCGACGGACGCATGCAGAGCAACTGCTCACTAGGTAAATATTGTTTTATTTTAGTTTCTGTCTTTAAGGCGCAAACCACCAATGAATGTTTTAAACTGTTTACACACAAGACACACTGGGTTATAAGGCACAGGAAGCAAAACAAAACTTTCAGAAACCAATTTTACCAAACTCGTTCACAATAGCAATTGTTTCGTTTAAACAAACAAAATACCACCACGTTTTTTTTTTTTAGTTTTTTTTTTATAAACGACTTGACTATCTAGAGATTGGAGGTTTTTTTTTTTTTGATCAATTCAGAATTTTGAGTTTGGACTTTTTTGATTAGGAAGTAGGGGGCGTCTAGTGAGAGCAAAATTGTGCAAAAAATTTCAATTTAATTACAGTATTCTACGTAATGTTAAAAAAAGCGGTGAATGACAGGGTGTACGCTCGCTGAAATTGTCCCCCACTTCCTAGTCATTTGCTGCCAATCACATTGTCACCAGCCAATCAGAGTAAGGGCCGCCTCCACGTGAAACTAGTGCTAAAAGTCCAAGCGCAAAGTAAATGTAAAGGCATTTTCATTAGTTTCTTAGAAATTTCCGATGTTCTGTTTCCATATTTTCGGCACTAATCTGATTTGCATAAATCATGTCTGGTCTTATGAAGTGTCAAGATCATTGTGATTTTAGCTCATTACCGTATTGTTCGGCCTATATGGTAAATGGCCAAGTGCTGCGATATTTCTCCTAACCCGTTGGCATGGCTTTATTTTCAGGTGGGGTGGGCATGATGTGCCCCCTGAGCGAGCAGGGCAAGCAGCTGGCCGTGCAGGTCTGCAATATTCTGGGGATGGACGTGTGCGGCATCGACCTCCTGCAACTCAACGACGGCTCCTTCGTGGTGTGCGAGGCCAACGCCAACGTGGGCTTCATCGCTTTCGACCAGGCGTGCGGGATGGACGTGGCGGGCATCGTGGCCGACTACGCCCTCTCCCTGCTGCCCAGCCGCCTCAGCAGAAAAATGTCCCTGCTCTCGGTGGTCTCCAGCACCAGTGAAACCAGCAGTGAGCCCGAGGTCTGCATCCCCACCGAGGTCATCATTCCAACAGAGGTGTGCATTCCCAACGAGATCTGCCCACCCGGTGCCACCTGCGGGATCCCCGACGGCATGTCCACCATGAGCACAAGCTCCACCTCCAGCGAGAGCGAGGTGGACCTCAACGAATCAGGCCCCGGCGCCGTGACCTCCGACTCCGCCTACAATATCAACTCCCTACTTGCGAGCGAGATGAAACTGTTGACTGAGTGAGCTGGAAATCCAGCCGCAATCGCATCACACACACTGACGCGCACACACACACACACACACACACGGATATGGACAATACACACGTTGCACATCATCATACTAACCCTTCCTGTAAAGTCTTTCTGAGGCTGCTCCCCTGACGGTTCTTCTCCACAGATGATTGTTGGCTTGTGGTTTCAGGGCGCATGCACTGTAGAGGTTCCCCAATGCATTTCACAACTGGATTCTGATGTACATACTGGGTTAGGATCTACACTCAAGGACACGTTTGTATTACTAGGAGAACGAATGAACGAATTGTCTGTTACAACGGTGGAGGCTGGTGAGACGATGGTGCTTTGCATGTCTGAGCGAAACGGACTGAATCAACCGCCCAACGGGAAGGCCCGCGCCGAACTGAAAAGCTGTGAATATTCTTCGATTTCAGATAGACATCCATCCTAACTCTTAGAGCGTATGACTTCTTTTAGGCTGTTGGAATGGCGACCTGCAGTAAGAGGATTAACGACTTGAATTTGCCGAAACTGAACGGTTGACGTTGGGCCCGCTCTCGTTCTCCTTTTCTTTTGCCACGTCATGAAGGTTCGGCCCACGTGAACTGACCCTGGACTCTCAGGAGTGTTCTTTAGCAAACGATTGAAAGTTCCCGCTGTCCTCCATTTCGAGCAAATCCGGTAGTTTTACCCAGCGGACGACTCTTTTTAAACGTACTGTAATTTGAACTTTTTCCAATTGGCGTGTTTCTAAACTTCCGGCGAATTTGCATGTCCGCTGTCTCCAAGGCCGTTCTTTATCTCCTTTCTAATAGAGTCTGAATCGTGAGTTGATTAGGAATAGCGGAGGTAGACTTCTCTCTTTTTCTCTTTTAAATACTAATGTTTTAACCACAAGGGCTGAACATTTTGCCAACACTAAACGCTGACGATGAATTTGTCGATTTGTTTGTACAAAAATACTGCAACAATAAAACTGAAGTGTCAACTGCAATGGCTGCTACAAACTCCATTACTTCAGCCCAGTGGTTTTACAGGACGTATTGTAGCTGATTTTTCTACCGATTTGAACAAAATTTCTAACTGAAACCCAGTTCGATATCCCAATTCTGCTCAAGAACCACATCTGAGATTTACACGGAGCTCATCCGAACCTGGAGTTCACCAGGGACCAAAACGCTCAAGCCGATCCGACTCCGAACGGTTTACAAAGTTTGTTCCGAGTTTGTGGAAAGCGCACGCCAGCTCCATTTTAGTTTCATTTGCCGTTTACATTCAAGGTCAAAACGGTTCCATTTCACGTGAACTCAGGGAAGCAGCCTTGAAGAAACTCATCTCCTGGGAAACATGTTCATCCTGCCGATGTATCAATAAACTAAAGGACAAAGATTTATGAAATATTAAGGGATAGATGCTGTGAGACATGCACTCTTCTTGTGTTTTATGAAGTTTAGTGTTGTCTTCTGTTTTCCTAATTTTAGGAGGGTTTTTTCTTTTGTTTGGAAGGTTTGAAAGTGCGAGGGTGGCTTTCTCCAATGGGTTCTGTACCACCAGACACGCAGACACTCTTCTCCACCTTCTCAAGCGTCGTATTTGCTGTCTCGTGTGTGTGTGTGTGTGACGTGTTTCATCAATCAAACGCAACCAGACTGGTTTCCTCCACCTCGTCCCACTCGAGAAGAAGTGTCCCTGTTGACACTCTTCCGTGTTCGCTATAACACACCACACGGTCATCGACATGTCTCTGCCTCCACTTCCTGGAGAAAGGGACGTTTTATTTAAGGTTTTCAGCCGGCGGATGAAGCACACACACCAGGAATGGCTAAAATGGCAATGGATTCGGTCAAACCCTTCTGATATGGTACCAGTGTAATCTTCTAACTTGTACTCATTAGCGATTAACGTGACATCAGAAAGTTATGAGGTATAACTGAGAAATGGCTTCTGACCAACTTGTAGCCCTACTGGTTTGGAAAAGGGAAAATGTTTTGAGACTTCACGTGTTCATTTCATTGCCTCTTTCCTCTTTTTTTTAGTGGGACCCTAAATGCCAAAAACCAAGCAATGTTGTATAAATCAACACAGAAATCCGTAGTGATAGAACGCTAACATCGATGTTATGTGTTATGACGTATTATAATTAAAATCAATAAAGACATTTTTTTTTAAATGTCCACCATATGTATGTGTCATGTTTTGTACGCCGTAGATTTACAATGATTGGCATTGCACATGTAATTAATACCGTAAAATCTCAAATATAACCCCCCCCCTTGACGGAAGAGTTGAAAATTAGTCAATTATATGTATATAAATGCAGATAAACCGTAAAACCTCTTATATGCCATGGGGTTCTATTTTTCAAGTATGTCATAATGGCCTTCTATTAGAGGTTTAAAGGATGTGTATATATGTATGTATGACATTGAAGTATCTGTATTTTTAGATATCACAATACTGTACTTTAAAATAAAATAGTTCACTATTTTAGTTTAGCAACTTGATTGTAAGAGCTTTGGCCGTGAATAGCTAATGCTAGTTTGAATTAGCTTGTGGTTGTTAAACAGTTTTACAATATTTGTCCAAATATTATATAATACGTAGATCTCTCCCTCCATGTGACAATATTCTATTTAAATACACACTGATTTTAAAATGTAACCAATGTTTGTCATAGAATTACTGAACACTGTCTTTAGGCCATAATCATATTAAACTACTTGACATCCGCTATCAAAGATCCTTTGTGCCTCGGCGAGCTAGTCGACTTCACAGGGACGTGACGCACAGTCACATGCTCAATCACACTAGTCAGCAATTCAGCGTCACCAGTTTACACTTCAATGTATGTTTTTGCCAAAGAAAACCGGATGAAAATACAATCAGGAAATGAAAATTTGTCTCAAACTTCCAAGTGTAATTGTAGTAAAATACAGTCAATTATTATTATATAATTGTTAGAAAAATTAAGAAATTACTGTAAACCACAAGTCACTGATTGTGCAATACTTTTAAGAGCAAAACAAACATTTAAAATACAGATTGATAAAGACATAAATCAGGGGTGTCAAATCCGGTTTGGAGGGCCACACAAGTTCCGATCCAGTTCTAATTAAACCGCTAAACCACATACGTATTGAAGCCTGAAGATATGTGCAGGACATTAGAACTGAACAACACAGACACAAGTGAAACGGGAACTTTTATAATAGAAATATAATAGCATCAACATTTTTATTTTAAACTTTTTTTCAACTCTAGACTTCTTTTTAACTAGTTTGAACTTTTTATTTCACACCAGAAGTCAAAGCTGTTTTCCAGAAGGCAGTTTAAATAACTCAAGATTTATTAGCTGGTGCTTCGAGAACTGAAATTAGTTTGGGATCAATGTGAGGAAAGTAAATGAAGAAAGAGACCCCCCCCCCACGGGATTTGGACCATTTGAGTCACTTATGATTTATTTTCTCACTTTTGGTACGTACACAACCTGGAGCAAATTCAAAGCTTTATTGCAGCGCCACTGATTTAAGTTTAGATTTCCGTGACATCTTTATTGTCGGAGTCTGTTTATCACAGGTTTGGGTTTTCAAGGCCTTGGTGATATGTGATTGAATAATGCAAGATAAAAGATTTATGAGAACAATAAAAATTTTCACATAAAAGTTTTTGCTGCGATAAAAAAGTCTTTAGTAAAGAAATACATATTTTTCATCAGTAGAAAAATGAAGTATTATGTTTTACATTTTATAATTTATGCCAAATGTGTCAAAATGTATTTGCTATGATAAGGCTTGATCCAAATTTCATAAAAATGGCAAAAAATATTTTAATATGCAGTGAATAAATGCATGTAAAATAAACTTACTATATTACTTTTGATGTATTACGTCATACATAACGTCATACATAATGTCATACTAGTGTGTATTACTTTTCTATTTGATAAAATTGAACATTTCTAATAAGTAAAAAATGTTTATAAATGAGTACATGTACAAAAAACACATTCCTGTATTAATATTTTATTTTGTTATTAACACCCGTAAAATCCTTAGCTTTGACAAGAATACATACATTGAACATACATGTTTATTATTAAAAATAAATATACAGAATATTCTTGTCATCCTAAAAATTATGAAAAAGAAATCCTGTAATATTTTATATTTACAGTATATTGTATACGTTGTACTCATACATTGTCACGTAATAAAAACCTAGAATGTTTCAATGTCAATACAAATGCTGCCCGACTGAACCCATAAGGCTCCACTGACCCGGTCCAGAAAGTCTCTGTCTGCCCTACAGAGCGAATAAGAGTAAAGCGTGTCTGAAAGATGTCGGTCATGCTTGTTCCTCGGTGCCACACGCAGCGACATGTCAAGCCAGGGCGGCTGAGCTGTTTCCTGCTGTACACTCATCCAGTCAAAAGTCATAATAAGTGACTAGCCAGAGGGTGAAACCGGCGCCAGCCTACTGACCTGAGGTCTGAAGCTAAGAGGGCAGGAACCGGCCCTGACCACACAACACATCTCAGCTCGCCACGTCAATAAAAGACTCCGCCAAAACACGGCCGAGGTTAATAGGCTTAAAGAGAGAAGCAGGACAGAACTAGGTCACGTCACCACCATGTCACGCCTGATCTTAGTTATCTGAGGAGTCAAACAGGTTCTGCCCTGGGAAAACCTCGTGACATCCTTCGAAAAAACAGCTAACGTCACTTCTCACAACGCCTGTGATGCTCACACACAATGGATAATGTTGTTCTTCAAACCACCTCATATACACACTTTATAAATACAGTACTGTAAATAAATAAATGAATAAATATACATACAATTAAGTGTTGCAATTTGCACAAACCTTTTGAAGCAAAGTAGTAGTACTGTTTTAGTATGGTAAATAGTACTAAAAACAGTAATAAAGTACTGGTGTAATTTTGTTATATGACTTTGTTGTTTAATATTATAGTGCAATATATTTATAGTGTAATTATATAAAGTGCAAATCTATAAAAAATGCAAAAAGGTTTTTGATGTGTTGTATGTATACACACACGATACATATTTATTGTATTTATATTAGATATATAAATATATACAGCATGTACAAATATAGATGTATATCAAATATTGTAAATAATTTGTGTGTGCGTGTGTGTTACATTCTTAAATTCCAAAGCGAAGAGGAAAAAACATGTGTGGATGTATTTATAACAACGAGTAGGTTGGAAAAAAGCATTAAAAGGACCCACATAGACATTAGGTTGTTATAATTATTGCTCATCTGACGGATGCCTACCTTTAGGTGATCGTGTCACATGGCATGAAGACAGACTGGCACAGGCTGGTGCGGAAGGCTCCAGCTCCCTGTGACCTAGAAATGGACAAGCAGTTCAGAAAATGGATGGATGGTTGCAATATTTACTGTATAACTACAGTACAATATTTCATAGGTACATGATCATCAAAGAAATGCTACAAAGACGAAAAATGATATTACAAAGACGGAACACTGGAGCATTAGCTGTGAAGCCTGAGAGATAAAGACTCACAGTACTCATCTGAACGTATGAGGAGTATGATCCTGTGTAGAAGATGAAGGACACACGAGTGGTTTTATTACTGTCCACTGAGGTCAGTGAATAACCCAAACACATCTCAGAACAATAATGCAAAAACCATCTCCTAAACCCTTTGGGGTACAGTTGAGATCTCTTTATCGTTAAATGTGGACGGGCCAGACAAATCAAACATATCTCTCAGATGTCATTATCACAAGATATTTTTGCGATACGTTTTTCTCTATAAGGAGTTTGGTCCAAAACCAAACTAGCTTGTGTTTGACTAGTTAACACACAGAGAACATGCAACACACAAAACATCTCCATTTGTAACGCCATCAAATCTTGAACCTGTAAATTCCCACCGTGAGGCTATTAAAGGTTTAATACTAATATATGTCTGTATAAATTACATAATATACATGTATAATATAGTTTTGTTTATATACAGGATACATTATAAACCACTGCGGCATTTTTGTGTTGATATAATGCTACAGTACTGCTTTTAAAAAAATGTTCACCACGGGATAAACAAAGAATCTCTTTTCTATATTTCATATTTGGGAACCTTTCAGTCCAGACTCCGCACATCTGTGTTAGTAGTCTGCCACATCCTGAGTTACATAACAGTAAGAGGCTGCTTGTGCTGTAGCTCCGCCCCTCAGCCCCTCCTACAGGAAGTGAGCAGGCCTTGTGCCAGCTGTGGTTAAACAAGATTCCTTTAGTTTATACTGTCAAACTTAAAAGGAAAGTTATTACTTCTCAGATCTCAGAATGAGTTTCTTCGTTGGTCTGTTTGTAATGGATTGAAATGAGATTCAACTGCAAATCATTTTTTTGTATTCTAATGGCCGTGGAAAAACAACACGAACCTCTAAAATTTACATGTGCACATCCGCTTGTTGACGTCTATTAATCACATGAACTCTTCCGAGTGTTGATTTTGTTTGTTGGTGGTTTTGGTTCATTGGGTCAGAGATGCAAATGTTAGATTCCTTATGTAATTAGCTTGGTGAAGTGAAACATGGTCGATAATAATAATAATAATAACAACAACAACAACAACAACAACAACAACAACAACAACAACAAGAATAATAATAGTAATATCATTATTATAATTACTACTAATACTAATATTACCATGAAACAGTAATAGTCATAGTCACACTATTATTATCATAGTCAACAGTAATTTCCTGATTTATTTAGCCCACTCTGCCAAATCAAGTTTGAAAGTTAAAGCTCTGGTGTTTTTTATATATAACAACTTGTGCTTTCTGATATAAAGTTTTGAATAAAGTTCAGAGTTGTAAAATATCTGGCTGCGTCTTTGAATAGACAAAATGTAAAAACAGATACACGATTTGTAATGTTGAGGGTGGAATTAAAAACTAAAAGCATACCAGATTCTTATGTGGGGGAAAAAAGGCTGAACGACTATTATATAACATACAGACAGCGAGCGCGCGCACGTGTGTGTGACACATACAAAAACACAAGTGGCTAAAAGGCCATTTCGACAAAACGAAGCACTGCGGTTTTCGCCAATCATGGCGTCTTTTACCTAGTGTGTTTGGAGCTCGCTTTACACCCGGTCGCTGATTCTCCTGGTCAGTCTCAAACACGCACGACTGGCTATTATCTTCCCTTTGCACATAATTTCTCCTCCAGCTGTTTGAACTCGTTCAACCTTTCCATCTCCTCAGTAGCTCAGACGAACAATGCGAGCTGACTTACCTGCGCTTACACCGCCACCTGCTGTCTGATCACGAGCATTACACATCACACACGACTCCTTTAAACATTATTTGAGGGTTTATGATTTTCTTTAACAATTTAGAAATGTACCACAGAGTCATATAACACGTAAATAAAACAGCAGAACATCATCACACTCACGTGTTGTGTACAAAATTCATTTCTACATTCGTGATTTTGTCAAAATCATGAGCATTAACAACATTCTCTAACACTGGTTACTCAGAGACTACTGGTGCGAGAGGTTGTTTCTAAGATTATTAATTTTGCATCAACACTTTTGTCCGTTTTAACTCGTTTTCGAAGTCAAGACCGTCAAGACGACCTCTTCTGGTTGGGAGGTAAATGTGGTAATACGTAAAGTGTTTGATGTACATTTTACAGTTTTATGGAAACATGTTAATGCTATTTTTTATTCAAATGTTTCACGACATTTAACACTTGTAGTTATGTATGATCCTGGTTTACAAAATTGTCGTAGCAAAATTCAATTTGTTTTAACGAGTTTTAAGAGTTTTAACGCCCTCTAGTGAAACAAGTAAATATTTTCATTTTCAGGATTCTCGCAAATCAGACAATAGTCATATTCAACTATTTCAAGAGTTTAATTATGGCCATTGTATTATTTTTGTGACGCTTATGATGCAACTAAAATGTACAAATGCAATAGCTTGAAAAATCACAAAACCAAGAAAATTACTTTTTACATTCAAAGTTTATTGTTTGACTCATCCACACAAACAAAAAAAAAAACATTACAGTTACAGACTTGACCTGAACAGACCTGGTTTCTGCTCAGACTCCATTCACTTCAACATAAATCACACAAGCTTCCGGAAGAATCTTCGCACAACATCATTAGTGTTACTGCTCTCACACTTACAAGCGACCAAAATAAAACAGAAAAGTGTGACTCGTTTTGTTATTGCATCTTCTCAGAACGGTGGTTTTCTGCTCACTGCTGTATTTCCTTCACATAATAACCGGTTGAAAGACACTGGGAATAATTCACCTGCACACAAACACGCGTTCAGTCAGAGAACCGATACTGATTTTATCTCCAGCTTTACTGAAATCCAGTCCGCCACAGCGTTTTGTCCTGCGGTGGCCATTATACGAGCGGATGTGAGATTACATTACCAGCTCGACCAGAACACAGCGACACACTTCAGAGTTTCACTCGCTCTCTCATAAGCGTTTCCCAACTAAAGTGCAGCACAAACACTGATGCTGGAGTAGCTCTCCGGCTAAATCTGATGTAGTTTGTTCATGGTGCGGATCTAAATGTCTCACACAGAAACACACACACACACACACACACACACACACACACACACACACACTCGTACCGTTTCAGAGCAAATACAGGTTTTCACGCGACACGCATCATTTGTAGGCCGCAGTCTTTCTGCTTTGCATTTCGAATGAGCTTTTCATATCTTTATTATTGGCTGAGGATCAAATGGAGAAGTGACTAAAATTGCTCTCTACACGAGACAGCTAATAATGTTTGGTCTGATAACAACTAGAAAACGAGGCTTAGCTTTGTGACAAATGTGCTTGACATACTGTACATACAACACAAGGCACCAGATATAAGGCACGTGATCGCTTGGCCGTTTCAAAGAGCAAATTGACTGGAAACACTGATCAGCAAGAACCCAACAAGTTTGACGTTTTGAATCAAAAGTTATTTACGGAGGTTGATTTCTGTTAGTAAAAGTGTGGTGATGATGGATCATGAAGACCTGGAATGTTCTCCAGCTTCAGACCTTCACACGTCTGACATCAACATGAAAATGGAAAAACTTGTGGCAGTCAAAGAGCAAATTCTACACATTAATACTAAAAAGCCTCATACTTGAGGTTTAAAATAATACGTCCTACAAAAAAAAAACCAACGAACATTACTTTGATGACAAAGTGATGGACAAGCGTGACCACGGACCACCAAAAGTCACGTCTTAAAAATCTAGGGTTGTGCACTGGAGTAGTAGCCCGACAGGAAACAGGAAATGACACAAAGGTTTCTCCTACTTCACCTAAATGGAAGAGATTTTAGAAGCAGCAGAGACCAAATATTGACACTAAAGTTCATTGAGACGTTCCAGACACTAGCTGGAGGGTTCCAGAGGGGAGGATTGGACTTAAAATTTTAGACATTAAAGTCGGAAGATCGACGTGTGTGTGTGTGTGTTATCCGTCTGTTTTGGCATTGTGAATCCACTCAGGAATCCCACGTGTCTCCATCTGGCTCCTTGGCGCTCTCGTTCAGAGCATTGTCAATGTTGGTCTCTTCATCCTTCCCTTCCTGTCTGGCTTTTCTCTCCTCCTCTTTCTTCTCCTTGTCCACTAGGTGGTAGTTGATTCCCATTCCCACAAACAGGAAGACGCTGGCAATCACCAGGACAATTCCACAACCCTGATACGTGTATTTGTAGTCGAAGTAGATGTCATTGAGTCGTCCTGCAGAGAAAGAAAGAAAAAAACTGTTATAAATCCACAACTATATCTTTAAAAAAAAATTATTCGTCATGTTTGTCAAACCATAAGAAACATTTTAAAGCTGATTTATGCCAAGTGTTACTTCACCATAGTCTTGCGCATTTACGATTCCCTTTTATGACAATTTTCTTCTAATGCTCTTTTTTTGTAAGTCCCATTGGACAAAAGTGTCGTAAAAAAAAATTCACTCTGCAACGGGGCTGGACAATTAATCGAAAAGTAATCGAAATCGACTTTCACATTTTATAATCAATCACATTTTCCAGGTTAATGATTTCCATTTCTAATCCTTGACAAAAAACAAAAAAAGAAATACTAGTGCGCGTGGATGCTAATAATTTATGGCAAAAAACAAACATGCAAGTTATTAATTTTTACATTTGTTTGTAAGTTTTTACATTTTAAACAACTGAGGGCAGAAAATAAACAAATGTATTGATATTGAGATGATTTTGATAATCGTTCACTATTTGTAACCGTGTTAAAATGTACAATTAATTGAAATTTTCGGACATTAAAGACCAAATCGCCCAGAACTGCTGTGCTCCTTAAATCAAAAATAATATGTGATTATATAGGTTGCCTTTAAAGTCCAAAAAACACAGTTCAGCCGTGAGTAAATCAAGACTTACCCAACAATGGAGGTCCGAGCAGCACTGGTGCACACTCCACAATGGTGACCAACCCAACCGCACTGGAGAACCTCTGAGCTCCTACTAGGTCCATGAGAGTTTCAAAAAGCACAGAACTGAGCCATCCGAACGCCACGCCAAAAAACACAGCGTAAATCGCAAACCCCAGATAATCAGTGGAGAACGGCGCCAACAGGTGGCACACGCCGTTATACAACACAGAGGCGGCGAAGAAGTACTGGATGCGAGGACGGACCCAGCGAGTGTTGGCCACCAGACCCATGGACGGGCGAGCGATCATGTCAGTGAAGGCAAGGATGGACAAGAGAAACGCCGCCTTGTCTTTAGAAATGTCTTTGCTCTTCGCGTAGTTACTGAGGAACACCAGGGGCGCGAAGAGGCCGAAGAACATGATGACGTTCCCGAGCAGGTAAAGCAAGAAACCTCGGTGGGTGAAGAGGGTGAGGTCCAGAAAGCTGTTGATGGTCTGCATGACCGTTCTCTTCTCTTTACGCGTCACTTCCACTTCCTCTTTAGCTCGGACGGGTTGCGGTTTTGGTCCAATGGGTCTCATTAGAGACCCGGCAACGCAGCAGTTCAGCAGAGCTCCCCCTAAAATGAGGAAACTACCCCGCCATCCATACTCATCAAACAGCCAACTGTTGAGCGGAGCCAGGGTGGACAAGAACACCGGGCTTCCTGCCATAGCAATGCCATTAGCTATCGGCCGCCGTTTGTAGAAGTATTTTCCAATCATGGTCAAGGCTGGATTTAGGTTAAAAGCCAAACCCAGTCCTAAAATAAAGGAAGAAAAAAAAACACGTCAGTCTACTCAACGAACCCTACAAATTAGACAATAAATACAAGTGTAAAGGGTAAAATTTGGAATTCAGCGTGTACTCTTCACTTTACTTTAGATTTGTAATGCGATTAGTGTGCGATTTCGTTGGTTTTGGTATGAGATCAATAATGGAGGAAGGTGAGATTGGTGTTTCCATACCTCCTATAACTCCAACACACAAGTAAAGGCCTTCCACCGTGCTACAGAAAGAAGCAGCGACCAATCCCGTGCCAGACAAGCAGCCCCCAGCAATCATGATTGGTCGACTTCCAAACCGATTTACTAAAATACTGCTGACTGGCCCTGTGGAGAGAGAGAGCGAGAAAGAGAGAACAATTTATGACAAAATATTTATTATAAATAATTCACATTGTGAAAAAAATGTCATGCCTGATTTATTAGCTTGGTAGACTTAAAAAAAAACACTATAGTTACAAAAACACATCCCTCGTGAACCTCTAGGTGGCGTCCTAAACCCACTATCAGCAGGTGACTGTTGATATGATGTGCAAACATGGAGATACAATACTGAAATACACGTGATGGGTCAAATGAGGTGACGAGGGGGAGAAAACACCATTCAGCAGAACGAATGCTGAGCTATGGAGTCAAAACAGGAACTGGATGTTCCCGAGTGTGTTGCTGCGGCACGTGTGCGACAGTGGACGTATTTCAGGAGCTCACCAGCAGCTATTCTCACGACCAGGAAACTGAGACTTTGAGTGATGTGTATTGAACAGATGCTGTGATGTTTGGCTTCGCTCCAACAACAACCAACCTCATCATCAGGTTTGTAAAAGATCCACGCAAAACGTCTTGGCAAAATTGGCAATTTAAATCTTAATTCGTACTCCACTTAATGTATAAACTGCAAAATACACAACATTATAAAATAACAAAAACATCATTAATTCCCGGGAATCAAACCCTCGGCCTTTGCTGTTGGAAGCACAAAAAGAGCAAATGTCTCGAAACTCAACAGGAGGAGGAGCTTTCCCATAAGATTCATGTAGCCAATCACAGTCCAATGTGAATTATCTGTCCCCCAATCACATTCATTCGATTAATTGATTGCGACAGGCTTTGTGCAGCCCAAAAACGCTCTGTCATTCCAGTCCCACACAACACCCACACAAAGACACTAGTGATCCACCAGCACACTCACGCCGACAAAACGTGTACGCAGAGACGCAGCACTCAGACTCAGACGATCACAGGAAAGTATTACATGGCGGAACTTTAAACCTTTGCTGCCGACACCAGTCTAAAAAAGCAGATCAGAATAACACGCTCAGATCATCTGACTACAAGGACAAAGTGGGGCAAACTGTGTGCGTGTGTGTGTGTTGGCAAAAGACATTTTCTTTTCTTTTTTGCGAGTAAAACTTAATGTTCTAATTTTTATTCATTTTCCCAGTTTAAAATTATTTGTGGATTTAGAGGACAGTCCAAATATATTTTCTTAACACGCTAATACATAATTAATTCAATAAACACTTACAGTTTTACTTAAACTCTACTACTACAACTACTATATTCCAAAAAAAATGTTAAAGGGTTTGTGAATTGTACTTGCACAACGTTAATTCAAAAAGGTGCAGTGCTAACGCAAAAGTTTGGTGTGTTTAAAGAATAAAGTGAATTTAATAAGCGAGGTCAATTCATGAGGTCACAAAAACCAGCCAATCTAAGGGTCTACTACAAGACTAACTAATGACTATTTCTAGAATCTAAAGACATATCACAGTTCCTAAGTCACGTTATTCAAAACTTTATAATTTGGCAAATGCAGAATGAGGATGCACCAGGTAAAACGGTCCTTAAAAAACCCAATTATATAAGATTCTCAAAGTGATGTCAGAACAAGTAACCAAAGCCCCAGATGTACTGTAGACACGGTTTCATAAGGGAGAAAAGCCTCTTTCTTCTTCCTCTGCTCAGCTTCTCGCAGGTCATAGGTGACCGAAACAGTGGAAGAGGCTCTTTGTTGGATTCAGGCTACGTGCGTTGGCACTTCCACGAGCATGTGAATGTGTGTGCGCATGTCTAGAAAACCACAACCAGTTTCATTTCAGGAAATGACATCATCAGTTCTCAGTTTCTCGCTCGTTGACTGCAAGTATTCGGATTACTGATGATAAGAGCTCGAGTCTGAACACAGAATGATCTGACTCTTAAACATACCTTCCCGACCTTTCAACGTCGGCGATTTATTTGTGCAAAAAGGTACTTTATACAAAAAAAACGTGCTTAATTACAGGAGGTGGTGAACATGCGCGCACACAGATGTGCATCAGGAGCGCAGCAGATGCAGAAAAGCAGGTCAGAGTTTAAACACACAGCTGTGTTTCAGTTCTACGGTCGGTTCATTCAACCAAAACAGAGCTGAAAAGGCGCTTCTTTAATTCATAAATGCAAATCAACTTGTCCTCAACGAAAGCAGCCAAATTAAAACAGGAGATATCACAATAAGACAATAGAAAGCATGTAACTTCTACTAAAATACCAAGTGGTTTGTTGACAATTTCACTGAAATTTAATTCTGTTATTATTATGAGGTTATTCTACTGTGTGTTTTTAGATATTTATCTTAGATAGTAGTTTTAAATTATTAAAGTGAAGAGGTAAAGCAATGTACTAACCTAAAACATTTCAAACATAAATAAAAAAAGAACATTCATTTGAATTACATTACAAACGCGGAATAATTTTCTGATAAGTTTATTTTATGTCAAAGGTCTAAGTTAATTTATGATGTTGCTGTGGATACAGTCTTCCTGTGTTAAAGTGGACTATAAAAAGAGTTAGGACTAGATAAGTTGTGCTTCTTTCTACTCCCTTTCAAACATCTATTATGGGAATGAACGAGATGATTGTATTATTATTATTATGTTGTGGTTTCATGTTGTTATTATGTTACATATACATATTTGAATAAATAAATAAATGGAATGGAAAAATGCAACTGACCTCCAGCATACATGACGGCCAACATGATGGACGAGATCCAGGACACTTGGCTGCTGGTGGCATTGAAGATCACCTCGATCTCTTTGAAGAAGACGGTGATGGACTTGGGAAAGGCGTAGGAGAAGCCGATGCTGATGAAGGCGCCCACAACCACGGCCCAGCCCCAGCCGCCCTCGGGGGGAGTGTAACCCACAGGCCCTCCGGTCGCTGGTGGCATCTTTACACGCGAGGATGAGGAGGATGAAGATGAAGATGAGCAGAGATCAGTCCCGCTGTGTCAGTCTGTGGAGAGCAGAACAACGCATTCAGTGAGCGTGAAGATAAAAGTGGATAAAACAAACCATCTCCTTCAACAAATCATCTCTGTGAAGTGTGTCAGATGCCGTGTACTTTAGATGGGAGTCAATTCATGGACCCGGACACACAGAACAAACGATCATGTGCGCGAGGGCAAGAGAACTTGAGTAAACAGCGTGTATCTTGTGCGTAAATGCGACGGCTTGTTACTCTTTAACAGAGATGATGTCAAAACGCACGCTGGGTCACATCCAAGCGTCCTTCCTGATGCAGGTAGCTGGGAAAAACACAGATAGCGGCCGGGATGCCTTTACACACGTCTACACTCTTCAGTCCCGTGGTCAAAGTCCCTCGGGCTTCACAGCTCAGAATACGTTCAGTGGGCCGTGAAAGTCATGGTCGTGGATGGTATTTGTGCTAGAGGAGCTGAAGCTTAGTCACTATTAGGCCGTGGAAAAAGAGACGTGTTAAATCAGACAGAACACAAAAGCGGGTCATGAAGTCCAAGTTCACTTTATTATAAGCTTGCTTATATATACAAAGAATACTTAATAAACAATGATATAAAAAAGATGCTTTTATTAAAAAGAACTAAAACAAACAAAAGTGGGAAACTCAAGATGCAAAGATTTACACTGTTGTGACGGAAACACTACAGAAAACTCTAGACTCTGCAACTAAACATCACTAACGTACAACACTTAGACAAAGAACTAGCGATACAGACAAAGAACTAGCGAGTAAAAACAGTGAATGCCGGCTTCAAATTCATGACCAAATGAACGGTTATAACAAGAGGAGCATGTGAACAGAGGAGCATGGAAGGGTAAGAAGGTCGAGACCCAAATGTAGTTCGGAATGGTGTGTGTTTCGAGTGAAGTCAATAAGGCAAAAAGCGTAGTCAAAATACAGGCAGACGATCAAACCAGGGCGGGCAGAGACAGAAATATATTTCCTATATATTTTATACATGTAAAAAATAACATGTGAATGTCCTGACAAGCATTTACAGTAAAACAGGTATTTACAACAAACTTATTTCCAATGTAAAAATAGTTGCTTTATCTGAAATGATCTGCAAACAGAAATCTTGGGTCTCTCACATACTCTGCACGGAGAAAGACCCAATTCTGTTACCGTAAAAGGCATTCCCACTCCTTATAAACTAATGGAAACTAAATGGATACGGTCACAATCCTCTAACCAAGACAGCTGGGTCATTTTGGATTTCATTCTGAACGTAAGCATATTTCTTGTGCTCTGATCCTGAATGCAAACACTGTGAAGTCATGGTAAATGTACACACACACACACACACACACACACACACACACTCACGGGCTTGTTTGAGGCCAGACAAACTGGGGATTGAGACCTGAACGCATGATACCAAGCTCTCCAACTTCCTACTGATGTTTTATTGATGACTGCAGACTTTTCCATCCAGACTGTTAGCAAAATAAAGATTCCTTTAGGTTGCTTTGATAATTTAGAAAACTGTAGCTTTATTTTCTGACAAAACAGACTATTAGACAAATATTGGATGTTTATGTGTATACAGTCACGCTGATGAAGCCACCAGCTTCAGAAATGCTTTCCTTCTAAACTGCTGATGTGTTTCCTATTCCGCTCAGACTCATGACGGAAGATGACGAGTATTTTAAATACTCGTGAAACATGATATTATTGCTACCAGAGTTCCAGAAACATTTAGGAAAATGCCTCAATGTCGCAAATGAAGTGTTATTTCTACTGACGTTGCATTTGTAGTGTAGTTTAACTATTTTACTGTCTTTTATAAATCATTCATAAAGTGTATGACAACCTTGCAAAAACAATTAGCGATTAATGCCTCAGGTTAACTGATGAACCTTCTTCTAATAGAGTTCAGTGTGTATGATCCGCTAGTCAGTTTTGTTGTGATACAAACACGTTCTTACTAAAGTGATGAATAATTAAAATTCTAATGTAATATCAAATTGCCTTTTTATTCTGTCAACTTGATATGACATGCGGTGAAATGTTTTGTGTATAAGTGACACACACACACACACACACACACACACACACACACACAGTATAGACAATGTAACTATGTAATAAAGTCAGTCAGTCATCTTCTACCGCTTCATCCTTTACAGGGTCGCGGGGAGCTGGCGCCTATCTCAGCGTCTTAGGGCCGGAGGCGGGGTACACACTCTGGATTGGTGGCCAACCATTCGTAGAGCGGGACACACAGACAAACACATTCACACACTCACTCATACCTATGTGGTCAATTTTCCAATTCCAATTAGCCTGTAGCGCATGTTTTTGGTACAAAAACTTAATAAGAACAATGTGCAGAGACTGGAGAAAATATACAGTCAAATAATAGGAAAATGTAAAATAAAAAATGGCTCATCACATCTAAATGTCAAATGTTCTGGTGACGCGAGAGACAAGTAAACAGCCAATGAGCTCGAGCAGCCACACTTGTGGTTGTTGAGTTCTGTCTAACAGAAAAATGTGTGGGAAGTGAGAAGTGATGGGACAGTGACTATAGGAATACACCAAACGCATTATCAGAATAAATGACAGAAAAAGATTTTAACATAAAACCCATTGAATACAGTACTACACTGTACAGTTAACATTTTTTAAATGGTGTATTGCTTAAGTTAAAATTTTTTAACTTTTTTTTTATTCTTTAAAAAATGTATTTTGAACATAAATCATTTTGTCTTCAAAAGCATTTCGAAATAAACCGTGTTTTATTTCCTTTTTTGTCATTTAGAAATGTATTTGTAAAAAACTTAGCAAAAAAGTTCCAATATTAATTTTTTTAGATCAGCTTGCAACTTCACGCTTCACGTTATCCAGGATTTTTCAGCACGGCCCAATTAGTAAGTGTGACGTTTCTCCAGAGACTCCAGGATCCGAACAACCACTGGATCAGTCGTCTCCTGGGAGTCTGTGGATTTACACACGCAAGTATCTGTAGAATCATAATTAAAGTTATAATGCTATTGCTACGTTATAATGCTAATACTGATCCTGAAACTATATGAACAAACGCTGCCATTTTTAAACACGTGCTTGAAAAAATGAGAAAGTGAGATTTGCACTAAACAATGTGGAAAGTCGCGTTTCATTTGGTCCTTGCTTTTTATTTCCAAATGTTTGGTACGTTACACAAACAGCCATAAACACCTGTTTATTTCAGTGTCATGTGTAGACGTTGTGACCTTGATGTTGCTGCTATGGCAACCAATGAGCCCGACAACCCCTATCTCTCACACACACACACACACACACACACACCTGGTCCACAAAATTAAATAAAACACTCTAGTCAATACTGAAAACTAAAATAACATTAAAAACGAGTGCTGAAAATCTTTTAAATGTTCACTTTTATAATGTTCAAGACAGCACATCGTTTTGTTTTCTTCATAAAAGTGTGCATTATTCTGCCACCTTGCAGTCCTTTTTATTTGTTTAGTTTTTTTTTAATTAACTTGGGTCTTGGTTACTTTAACTATTTTAAAACATTACTATTTTTAATCACAGTAAAATCATTATTTTCCTCTTTGATTACACTGTATGAACTCAGAAAAGGTAGGAAAAGCCTTTCACTGCATGTGAAGTGTATGATAGTGTATGTACGCGCTGTGTTTACTTGAGTTTAAAATAAAAATGGAGCAGCAAAAACAGGACTTTGAACAAAACAAGGCATCCCAATCAGTCTGTTGTGCTTCAGTGTGGACGAACGATCAATCTACGGCTTTTGTAGCTAGATAAAATATGGACACACACTTACAATCTCAGCCGCTCTTTACCTGGTTAAACACTTCATTCAGTCTGAATATCAACACGGTGCAAACATTACATGATTCACAAAGGTCTGCTAGATTATAAATCCATCCGAATAATCACATCTTTAAACGTTAAGCCAATTAAGTGAAAGCATTACAGAACATCCCAATCCAAAACATCTCAAATAAATTGCTTTAATGACTCCGAATACACCTTAAAATTCACTTTCCATCAGTAAACAACACTTAAGCCAGAAAGAGTGAAGTTAAAAATGGAAAATAAGGAGAGACTTACTCCGAACAGCAGACACACGTCTTGTTGCTGGATCGTACAGTATGGATTAAGATTACGATTGCACAGTTTGACTCAATGTGCTCGCTTGAAATTCCAATTTGATAAATGAACGTCTTTCAGATGATTTAATACGATCATGTGACTTTGTGGTTCACACTGTTTGATACATTCTCCATGGAATCATCACAACCATTTGATTTATTATCTAATATTTCATTAGTGGGAAAACATTACGTCGTGAGAACAGCAAACAGTATTTGTGTGCATCCTGAGCGCAGGTGCATGATAGAAAAGAACTTGCCATTACGTCAATACAGCCAAAATATTTGCATCAAAAGTGCAGGAAGCGATTGTCTCCTGAAAAGCGTTAAAGTTAAAATTTGCGTGTGCAAAGAGAGAGACCGGCAATGTAGGCCATTATGTCAATTTAATTATACAAGTCTATCAATAAATTGTGTAGTAAACATCAACATTATTGTCACTATGTGGGTATATAAAAATCTGCAGCCTAATTTTCCACACGAAAGTGGCACTTTTTAGCTCTTACCGCTCTAACTCTGCCACAAACAGAAGGGTTTGATTAAAGGTTTATAGAATTACAAAATAAAACTAGATGGGTTGGTAGTGTGTGTTTATGCTTTAAAACTGAACCACCACCACCACCAGAAATGTGTTTTTAATGTATATTAAATAATGTATTTAATATTTAATTTTAATTATTAATATATATAATAAGACAGTCACTGCTTCACATATTTTCACAAAATGTAACAAAGTAATAAGATAAATGTTGCCAGTATGTTGCCAGGAACTAGCTGTTCCCGAGAGGACTCATTCAAGGTCGTTCAGGGCCGGTTTTGTAACTCGTTCACAATTTAAAATGCACTTAGTCCCGACAAATGGCTGGCCACCAATTCAGGGTGTGTTTTCAGCCTTCATGCCCACCGAGTTTGAGATTGGTTCAGACATCTCATGAACTAGAAATGGACGAAGCGTTTCAGAAGATCATCTCTGTCTCTCACATCAGACGATTGATCTCCTGCCCTTTGTGACATCAGTCAGAACTGTTGATCAAAAGACGAGTGTTTTCTCACGTGGACATCATGATGAATTACCCACTTGAGTGAATCAGCTCATTGAGATGAATCTATTAAATTGACTCACTAAATACACACAAAGCAAAGAAAAGCAGTTCATCTCGTTCCATGATGATCACAGACAATTATCAGTAAATGACAAGTTGTGTGTTCTCTTAAAAAGCAGAAATTTTGCAAGATTATCCAATTGTGTTAGTAAATCAACAACTTTTATGCTTTTCTGTTTATTTACTGTCTGCTTTTTACTCTTCTGAACAGTTAACAAACCAACCTGGAGCAGTGGGCAGCCTCAAGGTGGGGCTTGTGCAAGGACACTCAACGTGGGATTTGAACTGGCAACGTCTCAAAGTCCAACTCCCTAATTAATGCCACTTAATGCAGTGATGGCAACCGACTTTACTTCTGCCGCCCGAGCAAAGGGCACGGGATCCTGTAAACTGATGACTGCACTGTATTTTGCATGCCAAGTTCTTCGGCGCATGATGGAAAATCCCAAAATAAAATAAAATCTTTTTCATTTGAGCTGTGAAAAATTACACGTCTCATTTTGGATTTTGGACAAAATCTGAAATAATTATTTGAGAAACAAATTGAATAAATTGTTTGAAAAAACTGCAGAAATGTTATAATATGTTATGTTGACTTTTACTCAGGACTGAATTGAGCGAAAAGCAACACTGATTAATTTTCTGTCAAAGAACTGGCACTTTATGAATCTTTAAGAACAATCACAGCTTAGGTGAAAAATGCAAACGCAATTGTCTGACTTCTTAGCCATTATGCAATCCATTTCCTTAAAGACATCTACGAATCTACATCTAAATAGCACTTACAGGAACAGAAGAAGTGCCAGACAGACCGGCCCCGGGCCAATCACACCTCACATCATTCTCTTTTCTCATTTAAATCCCCACTGTTCCTAAACTTCTCACCTTTAATCTTAATGTGTGGCGTCGGGTTACGGCTTTGAGAATAGTCAGTGTTTGCCATGAAGATGATTTTTGTATTTTAATCTTTTATACTTTACCTCCAAATTTCTGTCATTCTACAGTCAAGTTACACAATACACCGTCAAAACTGAAAAAACCCTAATGTGTCACAGACTCTACACGAGTCATTGAAGAAACAACAATGGAACGACCTTTCTCTCCTATCACTCCCAGATTAGTACACAGATGCATAGCCTGCACGGTCACGCTATAGCCGCAGTCTTTCCATGCCGGCCCGTGGCTAGCGAGCACGGGATATACGCTATAATTAACCAGATTGGGGCTGGACTTAACAACCGCTTTAAAAGCCGTTTCTAAACAATCACTTTTGTGCTCAAAAGAAACTGGATCTGCTTAAACCAATTAAGTTGAGCCATCATCCGCTTGTGACTCAGTGGACGTTTGACAAACTCACCCGTCTCCTTTCATCCATCTTAGACCTAATAATACACAATCACAATAAGACCTGAAAACATTTGATCAACTCAACCTAAAAAAGCTGATTCCGAACAAGGACTCACTCAAAATACACAACAATCGAGGTGAAATGTGCTCCACATTTAATGATGCTGGATGCACATAACCGGAGGACAAAGTTGAGAACAAAAGCCTGTCTCAGAATGAGTCTGAGGACACGTCACGTGTGGTTTGATTCCGAGATCTTATCAGGAAATTGCCTCAAAATGGTGCGCCTCAAAACACTTCTTTTTTAGCCATCTCTTTTCTGATTGGCGAACCAGAGCGATGGAGCCGACTGGAAGTTCAAGGTGCCACTTTATTACATTGTGTGACAAGGTTATATCCTCTCTCTGCCAGTACAAACTAGTACTGGGGATGTCCTTGTAAAACTAAAATTCCCTGTATCTTGTGAAATGATTCGAGCAATGCAATCGCCTAGAACTTGAAACTTTGACCTACATTGAAACCCTGATAAATCTAAATTGGCACAGTTCACGAGAATCCATTTTGACATTGAACCGGTGAATATGTTATTACGGAGTCACTCTAGGCAGATGCTTGATTATTCTTTTTCGTCATACCAGAGCAAAACCGAGGAAAACCGGCAAACATGATTTGCAGTGTAATTGTTCACCCCCGTATTTGACATTGCCGATGAAGTACATCCTCAATGGCGCACGTGAACGCGTGACGTGAAGAAACGAGATAATGGGGGCCGCGATAGAACTACTGTAAGCTTTCCACGTTAAAAGCCTTTTAGAAGGAGGTAAAAACAACTCCACGCGGGAAACTAGAAAGTGCATAAAATAAGACTTTCTAAATAAGACTCAGCGAGGTTGTTGAATGGAGATAGATGCAAGTAGCCTTAAACACCGCGATAAACTCCAACAAAGACACAGTGCTCACAACCTCTGGAATCCGAGTTAATTCATCGTTTTTATCGTTTAAAGCCAAAATGCTGTTAAATAGACCATCTTTCTCTCCAGCCGAACCATGTGGTCCACGCGGCACGACTGCAAACGCACACTCGAAACACATACCTGCGCCTTTCATTCAGCTTCTTGTCGGGTTTGGGCGCTCTGTCCGTCTATTTAAAAGCCGTACCGGGTCAGTAAACAGCATTGGGAGGTCACAAGCTCCGAGGATTCGAGGGTATCTGGCGCGAGTTTCCCCCCATCCGCGAGAGTAAGGAAAAAAGAAAGTCGCACTGCGCATGCGTGCCGCCCCCTTACGCTTTGTGTTGCAAAAGTCTCTCGTTTCAAGATCAACGTGAGTTACGGAGCTGATGTTTAAAGCTCAGCGAGACCTGACAGAGACATCAAACATATCATGTGGCTGTAAAGAATGAGAAGAGTAATTGTACAGTGTACAAAAAATCTTTGTAAATAGACTATACTATTAAAATGTTTGTGTCTGTCCACTATATTGTCAGTTTCCATTTGCATACCTGACTGTAATATTATAATTGTATTTGTATATATAAAATATATAACTAAAAATGCAATTACAAATGTAATTATTTTGTCACATTTTGTTACACTTTAAATAATGTTACTGCATGCAGACTTAGAGTGTTTGACTTGTGGAGATTTTTGCAGCTTCCCAGACCAGTCGGATGCATTGATAGGTTTGAAGAATAGCTTTGAAGAAAGGTTTCTTCCAATTAAATGAAAACACAACAGGAAAAATATAAATTTTCTCTGTAAATATTTTTGTATTTTGCAATTTCTCTCTCTGTGTATATGTCTTGCTGTTTCCTTTGCACATGTGGTGAATTATGATTAATTTGTCTTTGTTAATTTGAGCTCTGTTCTGAGAAGCAAACCGGGAAAATTCCTTCATACCGAATAGTAAGATGGCATTCAACTGCACCTTCACGCAACAAAGGAATGTGAAAAGCTGGTTGTCATGCAGGAGATTATGGTAAATGTGTTGGTTGGACACAAGGATGTAAACCTAAACAATGTAGAACAATAAAAAAGAAAAACAAACTACTTTCTGCAGAGTGAAGTCAAGTATAAGGCAGAGTTAAACTTACTCAACCATTTCAGTTTGAGTAAACGT
Source organism: Paedocypris micromegethes (assembly GCA_028031935.1). Lineage (NCBI taxonomy): Eukaryota > Metazoa > Chordata > Actinopteri > Cypriniformes > Paedocypris > Paedocypris micromegethes. Next base: position 22,197,178 of record CM051498.1, on the reverse strand, counting down.
GTTTGTTCATGCTATAGTGTAACATGCCTTCCAGGAACCCATCTACGTGACCTGGGCAGCTTCCGGGTATCATATCAGTGCTGAGAATCAGATTTGATAAGACACACCATACAAAAGGAAACCTATAAACCTAAGTGTGCAAAAGTACCGGGTAAATCGTTATGTTAACCAGCAACAGATCACCACTAGGCAGGTAACACAGCTGTAAATGAAGTCCTTTATTATTCATTCAGTAGACTATTGATTATTCATGAATCAACCTTTCTAGCATGGCCTCTCCATTCAAACCAAACACTAGATCACACTCCTTCATCGATGTCCTCACTCATCGTTCATTTAGAAGTTTTTCAAGTGTTCTGATCACAAAAAGTATTAACACACATGGTAAAATCCTAACAGCGGACGCTATAGAACGATCCGTGGTTGTTTGAACAGATCAGAGCTGGGAACTTTAACTCACACCCCACAAATCAAGCAAATAAGCCAAAAGCTTGTTTATCCACCCTGAAGATCTCCTCTTCGCAGGTTGGTCTCAAAACACAAGTTCACACAGAGAGGAAAAGTGCCTGTATCTCGCCCGGTTTCTGAGACTCTCGTGATCAACAGAAGTCTATTTTTCATGTGCACAAACTAAATATTTACATGTGCTGGCTGGAGGGTGGGACAGTATTTTAACAGGATTATATTTAATACTATGCTATAAGTTTGGGATGAAAGACGAGGAATGCAGTCCTGTGGCGACGGGGGTCTTCTGCGGACCTCACTGGATTGTGGAATGGAGAGGCCCACCTCAACAATTCCTTTCTAAGCCTTGTGAATTTCACATAAATAAACAAGATTTATATGTCGAAACATCTAAACAAGTCCCCATTTAATTTATATTTACACTATATTGTGTACGTTCTTTCTCAAGTTCTTTCAGTTCCAGCCATGCAAGAGACAAATTTGGGAGGAAAAAAGCTTCTTTATTTGAGGCTTCAGACTGATTATAGCATGAAAGCACGTTCTTGTGACCAAGATAAGAGTGCTTGTCCATATCTACGGAGACTGTTTGATGAGAGTAGATACCAGACTTGTGGTTTGTTTATATTAAAGCCAGACTATTGAGCCTGAACACTTATTTAACCGAAACGTCTTGTGCACTTGTGAGCAAACCTTCCAGAGGGACACAAACGTCACCATGACGATGAGCATGAACTAATCAGGCGTTTTAGCTCAGAAATGTTCTAAGACCAGGCACGAAGAGAGAGAAGCATCTGACGACAGTGACCAGCTCTGTAGTTTACTGTACAGGAGGAGTGAACCTGAAAACCATACTTGAGTAAAAGTACCTTACTGTAAATATTACCCCATTACAAATCACCAATTCCAAGAAGACCAGAGTAAAAGTCATAAAGTATCCAATTACTTTACATAAAGTATCCAATACTTTACAAGTCGTAAAGTACTTGTACTGAAAAAAAAACACAATGAAGTGTGAAAAACAAGAAACTTCATTTATGAGGTTGTAAACTTCATTTATGCCCACTGCTCCGAGTTCATGTCTGATCGGATGGGTTAAATGCAGAGAAAAAATTTCCCCCTGAGGGACTAATAAAGGTTCAATTTAATTAAAAAAAAAATTAATTTTAATTTCCTGATGCAGAAATGAAATGTGTTTCAAAATAGCAGAACAAAATACATACATAAAAAAGAACAAAGTCAGTCTCAGTCAAACTCAGACGTGCAAAAAAAAAAAGTGCAACCGCTAAATAATCCAGTTTTAATTCATCCAGAATTGCATCAAGTACCATCAACACACTGCAGATGGTGATATTGTATAGTAGAGTTACTAGAGTATATTTCCCATTTTATATAGTTAGTTTATCATTAAAGTCATATAAAATAAATTCTATGCCTCATTATTATGCAGAATTGAAACTTAAATATGAATCTTTCCTTGAGACAATGCTTTGACAAAGCACGTCACGTAACACAAGTGTGTGTAGCTGCTTGTCATAATTGTCATGTGTGTCATATTTACAGCACAGAGGAGCCGTTTCATCTCCACATGCACTCTGTCACCCTTCAGCTTTCTTACTCCGGGGGGTGGGGCCTCCGCCTGTGCTGTGATTGGTGGAAAGAAGATGGGTGTGTGATCATCTGTCTTTGATTTAAATAAAGTCAATGAGCAGGAGCAGGAAGGCCGTTTGGAACAGTTGTAAAGGGGATCTGCCTTTGACCTTCAACACAGACTCTAGCTGTGTGTAGCTGTGGTAAATGGTGGGAGTTTGTAAGTGTCTCGAATGTTCCTGATTTGTGCAGGGAACCTTTAAAGATGATTCAAGGTATAGCCTAACAAGCACATTGACATTAAATCTACATCTATCTACATGTTGATGTCTTGCTGCTGTATTGTCCTTTAGTTATTTCACTTGAATAATCCCCTTTGGTATGTGGTAATGAGGAACGTCTTCCTGGTCTGGGTGAGATTCAGCCAGACCCAACAGGCTGGAGTCAGTTCCAGTTGTATTGGAACAGTGCAGAAGTGAGATGTGCTAGAATGCTAAATATAGCAGCAGCACTTCAGAGCCTCCTGCATGTAGAAAGTGCTTCGTCCACGTGAACATTACAACACAGTGACGCCGGTATAAGGACATAAAGCGGCAAAAAACTACAAAAAAAATCTCTTTTTTTTCTGAAATCTTTGACTTTTTTTTACTGAAATACTTATCTGAAATGTATATCTATTGATCAAATGTATCAAACAAGTCATGAACATGTTCATATAGTTAAAGATTAAAAGTTTTTTTTCGAGCACACATGTACAGATTTGTTAAAGGTATATCATTGGGCATAATAGCTTTTAACCATTTCCTACCTCACAGAACATAAAGAGAAAACGAGGTAAAACCATTACGTAATGATAAATCAATAGTGTACATATATCGTGTGATGAAGTGCATATTTTGTTTGTGTTGTACAATGGCGAAACCTAGTGGCCATTAGTTGTAATTACAAACTAGGGCTTTGATCTCACTGATCTTACAATGAACGGCATTTCAATTTTCCGGAGAACGTCAACAATTTTTCAAAACAGGAGTTCGCAACAATCAGAAATGGCGACGATGCTCTTGAAGACTATTTGTCCTTATTGATTTGTAAACATGCTCAATATCTTTTTGATTCCAAAGTGATTTTTTTTCTATAGGAAAAGAATGGCAACTCAACAGATGTTCAGGCTTCGTGCTGCTTTTCTGTCAATACAGAACATTTGCTCAAAGTATCTGCTTGTCTTCCGGCTCGACTAACAGCTTCAGGACCATTACTCAGCATCAGATGTTCACAGCAGGTGCAGATCATGATGATTCACTCTTCAGCCACTCTTCTCTTATTCTTTCTCTTTAAAGCCAGAACGATTTTACAATTTGAGAATAAATTTCCTTACAGTGGTGTAACAAGATACGTGGCCCGTCACAAAGTTACATTATTTGTTTTAAATATTCCAAATATCTGTAGAATAAAATATTGTGTATTGCCAACGCAATTTCAGGGAGTCTTGCGGCTTGTATGTATTTGGCTCCCTCTGCTGGACTAAAACAGGTACTTCGATATGATGCAGTTACGGTAAATGATCAATAGCTTTGAAATGTTTGTTTCAGCATTTTTAATATGAAGAGAACTTAATAATTCTCTGAATGTTGACTATATATTAAATACAATCAACAACTAAAACCCAAACAGAGCAATAATTATTATCCATAAGTTAAAAATTATTTCTAGTAAAAAGACCAACATAATGTTTTCATACTTTTTGAACAGCCATTATTGCAGCCGTTTGTTTATGCATTTATTTATTTATCCCTTAATATGCTCTGATAAATAGTATTTTGAAACAGATTTAGAGAAAGTTGAAGTTAGCAAAGTTCAGAAGAGGTCAGAGTTTTGACTGCAGACTTTTAGATCGGATCAGATTAGAATGGATTAGATTATATTATATTATTGGAATTAGGTAAGAGAGTCTTATAAAACAGATTCTGAACCCTGAAAAGATTTTAAGATTATAAGATTCAATAGGCTATTATAATGTTCAAATAGTGTAATGCAGTTATATTGCAACAACAGTGATGTCACTAAAAGACGATACTGTATAGACTGTAAAGCATTTGTGTGTGACAAAAATAGTTGTGTGTGTGTGTGTGTGTGTGTGGGTGAAAGAAAAAAGAACAAAGAATAGAAAGAAGAGTGAGTGAGAAAAAGATAGCTAGAAAGTGTGAAGAGTGACTAAAATAGTTGTGTGTGTGTGTGTGTGTGTGTGTGTGTGTGTGTCTGTTAGAGAGAAAGAGAGAGAGAGAGAGAGAGAGAGAGAGAGATGGAGAAAATGGTCTTCTCTTCAACAGTGTTCCTGACAGACTCTGAGTCCATCCTGATGAGGAGATTAAAGGTCCCAAATTCAATAAATGTGACTCACAACTGCACACAGGCGAGCAAGCGCGCGCGCGCGCGCGCACACACACACACACACACACACACACACACAAACTCTTCACTGTCACACAGATACGCTCACTGACACGTAATTAAGATAAGTGGACAGGGGCATTATTGCAGACCCACAGAGACAGACAGGTGAGAGCAGGAAATTAACCCCTGTGTGTGAAACACAAAGGAAGAGGGAGATCACACGGCTAAAAAGAGACGGGGAAATTGACCTTTGAAAGAGAGCAACACTGTGTGTAATTGAATTATAAAATGCATAAAAAAAGTCGTCCTCTTCACAAAATGGCGTCTTATGACTGGAAAACACAGAAGTTTGGTTAAGAGATTAATAATCCACGCATTTTCCATGCAGCATCTCTTTAAACACGTACAGCAAGGAACATAATGTCTTACGTGGAATGTACACAATCATTACAAATATAGCCTGCAAGAAGCAACTGTGTGGATCGAGCCGTGGATTAATAATCACGTAATTATGCGCGTTTTTCTGTCAGGTGTGTTTTTTTTTCCACTCACAGCTGAGAACATGGCATGACTTTTCTCATCTTCACACTTTTAAGCATTGTTTTTCTCAGCCTTCCTCTGCCCATCAGTGTGTGTGTGTGTGTGTGTGTAGCTCTCGGATATCAAGCCGCTGTTTAAAGTGCTATCTGTGGACTCTGCAATATTAAGCAGTGCTCACCCGCTCCTGCGTCAGTGCAGAATGACGTTACTGAGAAATAACCATTAAGGTTAGTGAAGAGCAATGAACAAAACCTGTAAGAATATGCTGTGTTTGTCGCATATTTCGCATACATTTACTGTATATATACATTTTATATATACTGTAGCTAAATATACTGTATGTATACATTGTATATATGGGTTATTGTGTTCATAATACATTATATGCAAGCGTAAAACACACACACACACACACATAGTGGGGCCCCATCATTGACTTACATGCTAAACGATACGTTCTCTCTCTCCTTACTGTAACCCGAAGCATCAAAATATTCCCCTTCCCCACCACCTTTACTCTAACCTGAACAATAACTCAGTTATAAACTCTGTCTTAAACTTACATTTTGACCCTCAAAAAGATCATCAAAGTTGTTGGGCACTAGACAAAGACCACACAAGCACACAACGGGACCCCACTTTGTGCTAAAAACTTGTATTCTGGCCCAATTTTGTGATAAGTGCAGGAACACACACACAAACCCACACCCCCCCACACATACACACACACACTTCTAAAATTGTGGGGTCCCATCATTGACTTACATTTAAAGTAAAAAAAAAAAAACCTCCCACTCTCTCCAAAACAGTAACAGAAACCCACCTTGACCCTCAAACTAGACTTAAAAATTAGGGGGACCAGTCAAAGGTCCCCATAAGTACCACAGTGTTATAAACAAAATAATATATTATAGAAGCCTAGCACTCGGGGCCCTACTGAAATAAATGCCTGTACACACGCACAGACTTATTGCTTATTATTTCTGTTTTCTTTTAAACGCCACAAAGTTGAGAAGAAAATAAATATCTGTATGAGAGAATATTGGAATTGTATAATGAAATCCATTAAAATCATAGTTTCGTAATTGGCTTATAATAAAAAAAAACACAGAAAACAAATAAACAAAACAAATCTGAGTCATCTGTTTAGTTGGACTGTTTACTCTGCATGTGTGTGTGTGTGTGTGTGTGTGTGTGTGTGTGTGTGTGTGCTGTGTTTGTGGGTTAACATGTCAATAGTTTGCACCAGCAGGACTAGATAGTGTTGGTATCTTCACGGTGGGAGTCGACGCGCAGCTATTTAAAAGTTGCGATCTCAAGCTGAAGAAAAGATGCCGAGACGTCTGCGTTTAAAACACAAAGGGAGACACAATAGGATCTAACGAAACAAAGACAACTGTGACATGAATAATAGCAAGTAAAGCCTTGTTAGCTAGCAGAGGTTAGCGTGGGCTCATTAGCAATAGCGAGGGTTAGCGTGGGCTCATTAGCTGGTGCGGGTTACTGAGGGCTACTTAGCTCTCGCTGTTGGGGGTCTCTCAAGTCGGCGGGCTAATTACTCCCCATTCATCTCTTCTTAACAGTCAATTAAATAATTAATGTTTGATAAAGGTGCAATGCCAGACTGATCTGGCCTGTGAAATATTAATTAGATCAGGAAAGTAACTTATGAGAGTAGATTAGCAGAGTCATTTTCCTCATCCGTGAAAGATGCTAAAATCTGGAAGGAAGTATAGTGAAGATGGAAATAATGCGGTCAAAGAATTCGTTTTTCTGGTATAATGGCAATGGCAACATGTGATTTATAATCAATAACCTTTGGCTACATTTCTTCATGCAAATACAGAAAATATGTAATTTAAACTCTGTTTTTCAAAAAATAAATGTTCATTTAAAAACACTAACTTGCTAACTGATTAGCTAAACTAAGAATATAAATATAATAGATTAACAGAGATCATATAAATAAGTACCATAAATAAAGTACTTATTAATACATTAATACTTATAATACAGAACAGTTGCCACATAAACTATTACAAATGTCCCTCTCATATTTACCAACTTCTTTATACAATTAAAAAATGGTTTTGATTTCAAAATTGGTTTAAAATTTTTATTTCATTTAATTTTGTTTAATACATTGAAAGATGAAAACATATAGCATTTGAAACATATAACAAATGTTGAAAATCAGAAATAAAATAATCCAATCATCTTCAAGATTATTCAAATTTTAATCTGAATTAGTTTCAAGCTGCATTTTTCTTTTAAAAGAAAATGTTTTCTTTTATTTTTTTAATGATTCTAAAAGGAAATTATTTGCTTTTAGCATCTCCATCTCTATGTTAATCAAAATGAATATGTTAATCCCCCCAACCAAAAGAACAGTAAAGACAGTTTTATCTTCCTATTTGTCTTATTACAAACACAAAATTGTACAATATTTACATAAGTTTTAATATAATTTTTGTGTGAACATTTTCTTTCAACGTTCAGAGCACCAGATAAGTTTGATAAGTTTCAGAAACGTTCAGATAAGTTTGAAAAAACCTCCGACCAATGTTCTTCTAATATCATCATGGCATGGAATATCATCATGGCATGGAACCTAATGAAGATCTTCAGTGAAGCACCCGAAGAAGAGCTCGGTTTAATTAGCTAAGATTGTATAGTCTCAATGACTCAATAAAAAAAAAGAGTAAGTTTGGTTTCCAGTGAAAATTGTAAGTTTAGAATACGAAGGCAGGAAATGACTGTGTGTGTGTGTGTGTGTGTGTGTGTGTGTGTGTGTGTGTGTGTGTGTGTGTGTGTGTAAGAGAATGTCTTTCAATTGCTATGGAAACACATCTCCACTCTCCCATCTCTGTGGGCAACAATCACGGCAAGAAGGTTATTAGATTAGCATGAAGCTTTACTCTACAATAAAACGCACTGAGCATTTTATTCTTCTAATGAGGTTACTGCAAATTAAGACCGTCTGACCTTACCTTGAATGGCCTGCCATCCTCGCTGCCTCTTCTTTTTATCAAGACAAGTTTGTTGTGTTTAGTCAAGACAGATGAACTTTAAGGTTCTAGTTTCTGGTTTGTGAAAAGTAAAGGTGGTTGAAAGTATATAGAGTAATTAATATACGTATTTCTAATTCTAAAATATATATACTGTATTAATTTTACATTTATATATAATAATAATATGCTATTAGTATATAAAGTATTAAGTTATATAAAGTATATATAAAGTATTAAGTTAACACTCTACACACACAAACGCATGCAGACACACGCTCACTATATGAACATATATGCGTATTTATATTTCATTATAAGTCAATTGTATTCAGTATAGTATAAGATTAGTATAATAGTAGATGAAAATATAATTTTAGTATCATTGCAAAAACATGTGGAAAACGATCTGTGCCTCAGATATTCGAATTATACAACCAGCACCAATAAACAATTAAACTTCTATATAGAGAATTTAGCGGACTTTCCATATGCAAAATTTCATATTTAGTCTCCTTAACTCAACATTTAGTTTTCTACTAATTTACACAAACAATTTTTAATAAAAAATAAAATGCAGCTCCTATGGTCTGTAAGTTCACTGAACGGTTGAATGTAGATCACATTTTTGTGGCCATATTGACAAACTCCCTTTCTTTCTTAAACAGCTATTTACCATAACCCTGACCACCCTGCAGACAGAGGAGCGTGCCCCATACTGATGCCTTCGTGGCTCCCTTGTGCCGCTCTGAGATACTGAGATCCACATCTCTGCGGTTTAAACCACATTTTCCTTCAGCTATGCTAAACTCGGCTCCACGTCAGACAACATTCATTTTGTTTCATCGATTCTTCGGCGAGTTAATACTCTTATGTGTTTGCGAGGTCAGAAGCTGCTGTCAGCACGGCCTGTTGTGCGGTGATAACAGAAATCCGTCAGTCTGGCGGATAGAAAGATCACATACACCTCTGCTGTTCCAGGAAGTCTCTCACATTGGAATATCGGTTTTAGAAAACAATAGAAGATTCCCACGGTGCTGCCATAGGAACGTCTTTTCCAACAGGCAACCTGGAATCTACTGGAAGAAGTTACATTTGCTACTGTACCTGCTTTATTGTTGTTTAATTATTCTAAATTGTGTAATGCTGTGTCAAAAATACATTATGTATAATCTGTTTTTATTCTTGTTGGTTTTCTTGCTCTTTTCTCTTTTGCTTTTTTAAACTTGTCATGTACTTGTCATGTGTTTTCTTCTTCTTATTATTATTATTATTTCCATCATTTTAATAAACATGCATAGAGCAAGTGATTGTGCCAAAACAGTTTTAATAGTACCAATTCTATATATTTTTCACGCAGCGGACATAAAAAAGTGAACTCCAGAACTCCATTTCCCAGAATCCAAATCCCCATTTTCAATCATGTATTTATATACACAAGTGAGCTTGTTGATTCTTGTTTATTTCAGCATTTGATGTTTGTGTGATTTTGTGGTAATTTTCTTTACTTTAAGTTTATTGTGACAAGAGGTTTATTTACATTTATTAACACACTAAGGACCGTTCTAGATTAAGTGTTTAGCAATAAACCGAGGTGAACACACATGAGATTTGAGAAGCAGATATAGTTTGGAATCTGGAACAATAAAAGTCATTTGTGGAAAGAATTCAAACTTCAAAATATAAAGTTCATATCTGTAACCGTCTTTTGCCTTGTGTTGTCTTTCATTTCTTTAATCCCACTTTCCCTTGTTCACTGTTTCCTCATTTCCTGATCTCTATTCTCTAAAGAAAAGCACCTGGTCTACTCTGGGACATATTATTAAAGAATGTTTTGTGAAGAAAAGCCGTGTATGTAATTGAGCTTCACTCAGCTGGCTTTTTGGGGCTAGTACCTTCTTTATTTAAACCAAGAGGGCTATTTTGAATAAGAATTTCCTTCAGACATTGGACATTTACAATTCATATAGTTTACTTCAAATTAGAAGTGATTTAGGGGCCATACTTACTTGTTAATTTAACTTCTGATAAAAAGAAAACACATTTCATTATAATATAGTCCACTGGAAGTTTGCTGAGAGCTTTAACATTACAAGCTAAAATTATTAATGTCTAAAAAACTATAAAGGACATCAGTAATTGTTGATCCTTAAATATTTTGTTCTGATTTTATGGAAATGTAGCACAAGAGATTCAGTTTCCGTTTAATGATAAAGTAGCTGAAATCTAGATGGGAAAAAATCGAAGGGGAGAGTGAAAGATGCAAGAAGTGTGCGTGTGCGTGTGCGTGCGTGTGAGAGAGAAAGAGAGAGACAGAGTGATATAGATAGAGAATATGTGTGCATGAAAGAGATAGATAGATAGAGTGGGAGAGAGAGAGAAAGAGAGAGAGAAAGAGATGGATAAAGTCTGTGTAAGGGAGAGAGATGTATCATAGTGCATTTTGTGTTTGCTGTCACACAATGATGTTCCAAGGCAGATCAATATCCAATCAGACCTGCATTTCTCACTTACCCAGAATTCTCTCTGGCTGCGGTGAGCAGCGCCTCAGAGATATGAAGACAGACCTGACGAGAACAGCTTTGTGCGTATGGACAAAATATCGAAAAGAAAGACTGGCTGCCAGAATCCCAAACTTTTCCTACATTCAGACACTATTCTCGGCTTTCATATCTGAATAATAGAGGACGACCTGACAGACAGACAGAAAGATAAACGCAAAACGAATGGAGAAGCTTTACAATGGATCAGTCATACATTTTGCGAGTTTCACAACTGACATCTTTGCTGAATGCAGAAGACTTCCACGCTTCTGACAATTCATTATTGGTCTCTGTCCCCTGGCCAGGCTCTGGGTGCCGGATCTGACCTCTTTTGTGGAAGAATTTTGGAAGCAGGGCGTGATCGATTAACGAGAAATTCTCCCCAGAATAATGAAGGATGACAGAAACACTAATCACTCTCGCTGAGATTGATCTGCATCCTTGTGTGATGGATTAGAAGTCTCACCCTCGTTCTCGCTCTGATATATTCTAATCACTCTCACTAATTAAAAGCTATTGACGTAAACAGCGAAGGGCGGAGCCAGGCCACAGCCCGCGCGGATGAACTCGCCATGACATTGTAACTACTAACCATCTTCCTCCAATGACAAGTTCAATGTGTTTTATCACTGCCACTAATTTATAATTTTTTTTAGGCTTAATTATTCAACAAAACACTTCCAGGAGAATAAACGGCGGCGCTATTTCATATCAATGTCAAACACCTTATGTTTAAAGGTCAGAGCGGAATTGGCCTGACAAAAGAACTTTAAGTTGTAACTCTCTGTGTGAGAGAGTGAGTTTTACCCACTTTTCCCACTTACACGCTGTTCACTCTGGGGGATTTCTGGTAATTAATGCTAGATTGGAAAAATTAATTTAACTGCAGGGTAGCTAATCAATAATCATGTCCCAAGTCCATTAAATGTCTTTTTCAGACCCCCGTCCCCCACCCCCCCGACTCACAAGGTGATTTTCGCACCAATTAATCATAAAAACCTAAAACCCTGTTACATTCGCTAATGCAGGTCAATTAAATCAATAGACTCATTATTGTACGACAAGACTCACACACACACACACACACACACACACACACACACACACACGTCGATAAATAAGATAGTACTGTATATGCTATTTCTTTCAATTATAAAACACTTATAACTGTCTGTCGTACTGAAGTTTTTCTTCCTCCTTTTGAAGAAACCAAAGCAATTTGATTCGAGATGCAAGCGAGGTATAATAACCTCTTCACAAATGGCTCTCATTAATCATTCTTCTGTACATTCCTCTCTAAACAGACAGATTTAACTCTGCATCTCTGTTTGCCTTTTTTTCCTCCCCTGAGCGGAGATGTCGAGGAATACATATTTCATTTACGTGAATCATTCTGTGTGTGTAGAAGACGTTAATAACCTTAAAAGTGTCATTATTTTGAAATAATTTGCTTCTTTTACAAGGACAGAAAAGCTGTGGGTGGATTGTTGAACTTTAAAACATCACATTGTTGTATTTTTGTGTTTTTAATAACTAAAGTATTAATTTGATCAATGTCACATTATAATTAGCATTTCAATGTTGATTAGTCTTTAATTACTATATTATCTTTTTATAGTATCATAATTACTATCAAATAACATCGTATTTACAGTCTTAAACACAACATTTCGAAAGATTAAAACATCAACATGTTGTTTGATTTAAAAAGATGTAACAATGATAGTTTAAAAGCATCAGTATGGCATATATTTGAAAGCAGCTGCTACAGGCTTTACATCAGCTGCGATCAGACATGTAAATGCTGTGTAGTTCCATACAGCGCTTTAATGTCCCTCAGGTTCTCGCTCTCATGGGAACAGTTGTTGAGTTTAAGCCAGAAAAGTCCGCTTAAAACTTTCGAGAGCATATGGTGAAAGCCAGACGTACAAGAATCAAATATGTAATAAACAAAGAAGAACTAAATCACTTTCTGACAAACTAAATGTAAAAACCTTTATAACCAGACTAATTAAACATATATTTCAGGTCACCAGAGATCCTTTAAATGCATATACGTATTTATGACAACCTAGCTTGTTCTTTTCTTTGATTATGGGTGTGTCTGTTTGTCCCACTCTGATTGGCTATCCATCTAGGGGCATGTCTCCCGACTTCAGGCCAAGAGCTACCGCTCCCCTGATCCAGAAATAAAAAAGAGGTTTAAAAAGTGGAGGGAATGCAAAGTTGTGAGCTTTTTAACCGAGTGTTAAATGCTTTTCTGTTTGAGCTGGTAACTTGTCTTTCTTGCCGGAATATACACGGTTATTAAGTTGTTTACAATTCAGAGCTCTGAAGAATCAATGTAGCCACTCGCAAAGGAAATCCAATAATCCAACCCCACAATGTCTAATAATTACAGCAACATTACACTCATCTGCATATGTCTCCCCTTGTACTTTCTTCAAAAGACATTCTGTCAATGCAACAAACTGCCTGAGTTCTAGTGACATTACAGGATTTTCAGATAAATAGACAACAGCAGATAGACAACATATTGCAAATATTTTAGATGAGTCTGATTGCTTAAAAACTTCTCAAAACATGCAGAGTTAAAAATATTTATATGTAATTTTAAATTCCCTGAAGTCTTCATCTTTCTCTGCCGTTCTTCATTTCCGTCAGTCGCGCAGGAAGCTCCACTTCCCTCTCAGAATCTCATTATGTGACAGTAAGTGGGAGATACTGTACAATATTCTGATTAGTCATGTTTAACCAAGTACTTTATTTCAAGACAAGGATCAAAATAAGCCTTTAAAGCTCAAAAACAGGAAAGTGATTCATTTTTCATTTATGCCAAGGATCAAAAACTGTGCCTCTCTGCAATTTTACGTTCCAGTTCAAGAAATTTGCAGTTAAATTAACCATGGAGGGGAAAAAACGGCTTATATTCCTGCTCTTCTTTTAACTGAAGAAAAAAGTGGAAGTGATATGCTGAGCTCATTTCACTATCTGGTGCAGTTAAATTAGCTAGATTTATTAACGTTATACCTCGAGAAAAAAACAACTTGGCAAAAATTCATATTAATATATAAAGAAAGAAACATACACATATCTCCAAAATAAAAAAAAACAACAACAACAGCAACAAAAGTAGTAGTAAAATATTAGCAATTCTATTATTAAAACAACTACTAATAACTAAAAACTGAATTATTAGACTGAAGAACAAAAATCAAATAAAAGTCTCCCATGGCTATAAATAGAGCAGGTCAGAAATGTCTGGCACATCCACACACAAACTTTAATTGTGAATGAACTTCACCAGCTTGTTTAAAGAAGATGATGTAGAGTTCAACAGATGCAATTAAAAGATTTGATCCCTGTCAGAAGACAGAACAAGTGTTAATGGCTTGTGATCAGACTGATTCACTCGCTTTGGCTTCTCATTTTAATAATTTACTTTAACAGCAAAAAAAATCAATAGCCATGTTTCAAACATCCTCAGAGACAATGATTTTATTGGCCGGAGAGGGTGTGGAAGTGCTGTAAGCCGTGTTTCAAACAATTCTTGTGCACTTTGTTTGTGATAAATTCCCCTTTTGGGATGTGGAACATTTCCTTTTTGTCTGTCCACATGAGCAACACTTGTAGGATTCCGTATAATTCCGTCTGCCTGAGGAAATGATTATTGAAAGAAGAAAACATTTATTCAAAATCCCAAAGCATGAAGGGGTCAGATGCAAAGTATGACCTCAAGGATCAAAAGAAAGATAACACAAAAAAAATCATATACTGATTTTTGATAGAGATAGCTCAAAAAGGAGAGACACAGAGAGAGAGAGAGAGAGAGAGAGAGAGATAGCTCAGGAGAGAGAGAGAGAATGAGATCAAAGGAGATAGAGATAGATCATTAAGAGAGAGAGAGAAAGATAGAAAAGAGATGGCGGGATAGAGATAGCTCAGGAGAGAGGGAAAATAGAGAGAGAGAGAGAGAGAGAGAGAGATAGCTCAGGAGAAGAGGGGCGGAGAGAAAGAGGGAGGCGAATAGAAAGGGATAGATAGAGACAGAGAGATAGAGGGAGAGAGAGGGGGAGAGAGAGAGAGAGAGAGAGAGAGAGAGAGGGGAAATAGAAAGAGGAAGATAGAGTGAGAAAGAAAGAGAGAGAAAAGAAGACATAGTTCAAGAGAGCGACAGAGAAAAAGAGAGAGACAGAAAGAGAGAGAGAGAGACAGAGAGAGAGAGTAAGAGAGAGAGAGAGACAGAGAGAGAGAGAGAGAGAGAGAGATAGCTCAGGAGAAGAGGGGCCAAGAGAAAGAGGAGGGCAAATAGAAAGGGATAGATAGAGACACAGAGAGAGAGAGATAGACAGAGAAAAAAATGGGGGGGGGGGGGGGAGAGGAAAAGAAAAAGGGAGAGATAGGGGGGGGGGGGCTCAGGAGATCACACTCACAGACGTAATCCATGCTGACCATTCCCATTCCCTTTGCTACCTTTCGACACTTTTTTGAACAATTTCATCCTTCTTTCATGGATAATCAAGAGATTCAGAGCCTCTGAAACAAACTCTCGCACCCACTGAACTGCTCCAGGCTCAAAATGTCACATTTCAAGCAGAATCAAATGAAAAACAAGTATGCATCCTCACGACATGAAAGAGAAAAAAAAGATATGTTTGTGTCTGCTTGGGATGCTGATAATGTCTACAGGCATATTAAACATACAAATGACTAGATATTGACATTTACATGATTAATATCTATATGAACAAAATATACAGGTAATTACTGCAATAACTATGTAAATGCTAAATAATTAATAAATGCTAATAAAAAACCCCTAAATTATGTCAGTAATTCCTTGTAAAAAGTAATAGTCGATCATGGCGCGTGACTGGTCCTTGTTACTTTGTGATTTTGTACCTTTTACGCTTGCACGTTTTTCAAACTTTAAATGGTACGTGTCAATTTACATAATGGTTGAGAATGTGCAGAATGTCTAGAAAAAGCAAGTGACAATTTTAAATATTTCTGCAGTTTAATAAAACCACCAGGTAGCTTTTTTCCAAGAAATTCTCTTAATTGACTTAAATGAGTCACAAAAACTAAAATAAATAATGACACATTTTCTTGGAATTGCAATGTTTTTTTAATTTAGCAGTATGATTTAAATCAGCAATTTATTCACATATTATTGACGTTTAGAATGCAAAATGTAAAAGAAGTATTGCATACCATAAGAACAACTATTATGTAAGTTTGAAAAGAACAATATTCAACAATAACAACATCCACAATTTTTTACACAAAACCAATAACAAAAAAACCACTTGTTTTCACAAGTCAAAAAAAAACCAAACAAAAACAAACAAACAGCTTTGATTCTCATATGTCAGCATGATAATGAGCTTTCTAATACTAAAATGACCATAGTTTATTCATGAATGGCCAATCTGGGGCCATAACAGGGTAAATGAAGGAGAAAATGAAAAAGATTAGCATGTAAATGTAATAAGATGCCATTAGAGATTTAGGGGAGGGTTAAATAATAAAAGACCCTCCGGCAGTCGTTCAGCAAATGGCTATCTATACAGAATTGCATTGGAATTTTTATTTAATGGGTCTAATAAAATGGGTGTATGATTATAGTAGTTACGGATGTGCATGGAAAGCGCTTGGATGTGTGATGTGCTAAAGGAAGCAGGGCTGGATTCATGCGGTCGAGTGTATTCATAAAATCACTCCACAAGCCCTATACGTCTCTCCCAACTCCGCAGCAGCCAATGGTCCATCACTCAGGAAAAGTGACAGATGCCTCCACACTGAGTTCCGGAGCATTCTCCCGAGTTCTGAGTTCCACCTCAGGTCAATCTTCTAAAAGTGATTATGGTTGAAGATAACTGAGCCTGCCAGGGCTTCACCTCGGCCAGCATATCTGCTTATAACCCAAGAGAGCAGTCTGTCTCATCCTCACCTTCCGCCTTTGCCTTCATTTTCTTTCTTTTCCCATTCATCAGTCCCACTACAGCCCAACAGAAAACAAATCTCCTCAATTAACTCCACTAGACAAAGTTCTCCTCCCTAGGTGATCCATTTATCTCCACCTCACAAAAACACAAGCAGTTTAGACCTGCAAAACATAAAACGGGGTCTTCACTGTATGAGACGGACAGAGAGACAAGCCGGAATGTTGGGAACTAGAACGGATCTGTAGATGACACACAAATAAGGATGAAGAGGGCGAAGCAAAAGAAAGAAATAAAAGATGGATGAGTGGACAGGGAGAAATGGGATACGCAGCGGGAGCCAATTTCCAGCCCAGTGGGACAAACCCATCTCTATTTCACACCTCTGAACCCAGCATTCGCTCCAGTTCAGATCTCACGTCCCCACTGAACTCAGAACAGCGCTCTGTTTATTTCCCAAAGTGCTGGAAAGACGGTGAAAGAACAGAGGCTGATTCTGGATCCATTGTGTCACCTCAACAGCCGGAAAAGGCAAGAAATTGGCCAAATAGAGAAGAGCGAGGGCATCAGGGTCGCTGCCGGGCATTAGAGAAATGAACGATTTTCCAAGAGTTTGTCAACTGTGAACTGATTCAGATTTTACAAGCGAGGCATTCATGATGACACAGATGGTCGTGAATAGAAAAGTACTCATCGTTTTCCAAGCGCACGCCGCCACTCCAGCACAAATGAAGCACTTGGGTTTGTAGTGCTAAATTACAGAAGATGACGGCCCTGTATCTATAAATTGACACGGTATGGTTTTGAAAAAGGATGTTGAAACTGTGAGTCAGTGTTTGAAATCTTTGAGTCATAGATTTTAGAAAGTTATTCGGTTGATGGTGTCTTGGTTTGCCAACCGCATGGATGAAAGGTTTTTGGTTATGAATCAGATTGAAATGAAGAGATTTTTTTAGGGACGTAAATATGGCTAACAAACATTTTTCTTTTTACTTATTTTAAATGTCTTTAATACAGTAAATAGTAATTACAAGGGTTTTTTTTTTCTTAGAAAACTAGTGTAACGCTACTTTATGGAAGAAAAAGAGAATAAAAAAAAAAGAAATGAAAACTTTTCACTCCCTAAAAAAAGATTACTTTTTAGCCAATAAAGCTATAAGCGCTTTTTCGCTCACTCTCAGTCTCGCTCTCTCTCTCTCTCTCTCTCTCTCTCTGTGTTTCTCTCTTTCTCTCTCACCCCTGTCTCTCTCTCTCTCTCATTCTCTCTCTCTCTGTCTCTCTCTCCCCCTCTCACGCCTGCCTCTCTCTCTCTCTCTCTCTCTCTCTCTCTCTCTCTCTCTCTCTCTCTATCCATTCATCCATTAGTCCATCCATCCATTCATCCATCCCTCTCACTTGCATCTTCCTCTCCTTCTCCCTAGCTATCTCTCTATCTTTCTCTGTCTCTCTTACCCCCCGCCCCTCTCTCTCTCTCTCTCTCTCTTTCTCACTCACACTCCCAACACCTACCCAGACTCAGTTATTGCATTAGCCGATGCTTTCTTCCTGTGTGATTTGTGGGTAAAAAACAAATCCGGCCTGAGACAGAGCACGGCTGTGATGTAGATTACCCGGCCTGACATACACACATATCACACACAGCAGATAGGAAATGCGGCGGCCTGATTACGAGCCTTACTAATGGTGCATTACTGAAATGGTGCTTTTAAAATAGAATGTGCTTTATGAGTGAGCTGTTTATGGGGTTTTGAGGCCGGTTCCCTTTAGTACCTCCATGGGAATTTCTATGGCATCCGCCGCCCAGCCCTGAGCTTTATAGAGATGAATATAATGTGCGCTGATGCAGTGGGCCGTTATTAGATTCTTCTGTTACTGCAGTTATCGCACAACAGATGCCGTGCTACTCTCCTCTTCCGTTCTCTCCCATAGAGCATCTTTTCTATTTCCTCTTCTTTCGCCACCTCTTCCTCGCCACCCCAGCGGCCCCTAAATACTAAACGCAATAAAGTAAAATGGCAGCTGCTCTATACAATAAATCCAATACGGTTTTATTAAAGTTCAATCCGTTTATTCACTCAATACCCTTCAAAGCACAAAGTCGATCATGCTGGTTTAATACAGAAAATGTTTCAGACTGGAATCTTTTCCGAGCCCTTAACCCGCTCCATCCATCTCAGACAGAGTATTAGCGATGATAGCGCTCAGTGCTAAAGTAACCAAGCTAAATGAGATCACTTTGAGATAAATGTTTACTGGCCGTTTCTCGGTAGCCTTGCCTTCTTGATGCTTTCAGCCTTCATGGTGGATGCTTTCAGACGTGCTCGCTGGGGTTAAATGAGGTGTTGTGGAGTTTGGCAGGTGTCTGTGACAGTTGGGTAATGCTAGCTCGCAGGCTTTGCTAACCCCCAGGCTACGGCTCTTTTCTGACCTGTCATAGCTCCAGTGACCGACAGCTTTGACACTTGGTCATGTGGTCATTCTAATTGAGCAGGTAGCGTGTCTGAGGGGCTACTCTGCCCCCCGTCTGTCCTTGTGAGATGCTCTTTTGTAGGTGCAGTTATGGTAGATGGTTTCATACACTGGCATTTTTGGCTAAATGTTGATTAAATGTAAAAGTCTCTCTCTGTCCATTAAACACAATACATAATTTACTGTTAGAGTGTGTTTTCTGACATAAATATGGTCATAAAATGTATTCCAACACACCAATAATTATACAAAAGACCTTTGTGTCAAATGTGATGGTTTCTGGATACCATGAAAAATGTAAAAATATTTACAAAATTTTCATTCTCCTTTCCTACAATTTTTCCATTTCTGGGTCACAGGGAGTCCATATCTGGCCGTGAAGACGGGAGACACACCCTGGATTGGTGGCCAACCAATTACAATGCAAGACACACAGACACATTTGCAATTTGCCACTCAAAATTTCCTGATTGTATGTTTTAGAAGGAAAGCGTAGACCTAGAGGAAACCCAAGCACACGAGGTTAAAAAAAACCAATGCAAACTCAACACAGAAAGTCTTAAACCACTATGCCACCATGCTGCTTTATACATTAGAAATAACCATTTTTAACAATAAAAAAAAACAATGTAACAATTTAGAAACCAACCTATTTGATTGTTGAACAATGAATAAAAACTGATTGCAACAAATAAAAATGGAACGTGTAAGACTGGCTGCAACATTATTTAAGTACAGTACTTCTGTTTTAAAATTTGACTCCTATTACAAAACATTTCACGTCCACACACACACACACAGACACACACACACACGCTGTCACTGAGTAATAGAGCACCTGTGAGAGTAATATGATGTCTGGTGGCTCAGGTGCGCCGCTGAACTACGGATCCATTAGCAATGTGAAATAACCTCCATTTCCTCCACGCGAGCATGTGCCAACCAGCAGAGTCTGATAATTTCAATAATCAAAGCTTCTGCTCTGATGCAAAATAATATTTCATATGCGTGAGGTCATTTAGCGAAAGTCTAAATTATTTTTGCAAAAGAACTACTTCTTATGTTTACAATGTGAGGAGACAGTGAAGACTCCCAGTAAAGGTGGGATTGTGGTTGGTGTTAATTCAAGATTTGAATCTTTAAAAAAAAAACCAACGCAAAAGGTTCCGGCGCATTGATTGTCAGTCTGTGTGAGTGAGAGGCGGTGAAATGGAGGAAGTTGGAGTCTTTCTGCTCACACCTGCAGAAGAGTAATTGATTTCTGCCTTCCTCGCCGAGCACACAAACACACTAATAGCAAATGGATTAAACTAAGTTTCCTTCAAACACAAAACGGTCACACAAACAGAACTTTTAATGAGCAGGGACGCACACACACACACACATACACACACACACACCAAGTTCACGACGCAAATAAATTTAATCGAACCAACTCTGGTGTTTGCCGAGGTACGTGCAAAAAGAAGAAATTCCGTACGAAGAGGAGAGAAATTTAAATGATAATTGCAATAAGTTACTTTATGAATACATGCAATATGACTGCAAATAAAAATTCATATTCATTTCACAACCTGTTGGGAGAGATATCCTTGGAGCAAAATGGGACATATTAGAAGATCATTTGAAGGGCAGTTTTTCAGGTGTCGGACGTGAACAGATGTGTCCGGATAGTAGCAGATGTGGATGTTTTTAACCGTTCGACTGCTGCCTTAAATGGTGAATTAGAAGTCCCAACATGGGTCAATATATTATAATCTTTATTATAAAATCTTTGTTAAGTAATTTACAAAATGCAAAGTACTGTGTTAAATTGAATATTTAAATGAAATTTAACTGAAAAATAAATTTGAAATAAAAACACTTCTACATGTATCTGACAGAATTTTACAGTTTTTCCCAATCGCTAGGACTGAGCCATTCAAAGACTGAGACTAAATTCTATTGTCTGAACCAAATACTCAATTGCTTGAACACACTGGTCAAATCAGTCACTTTCTTGGCAAAACCACAAACACTTTTCCCCTGGTTAAACACAACTAGTCAACATATTTTCATTGAGATTCACCTGTACTGCAGAATGCTGAACACACGTGACACAAGTCAATCACAACTACAGCACTGCTGTCCCCGTCTGAACACTACAAGTCAACACTGATAACACTTTTGACTGATGATGTGAGGGACATAAACATATGCAAAGTAAACCAGATCAGCGAACACTGGTTTCTGAGGCTCTACAAAGAATGGAAATCTGGGGAAGAGTAAATGAGAGGAGGATGAGGTGTTGAGCAAAAAAAACAAAGATTGGTAATATCTGTTGAAATCAGAGCTACTGTGATTGATCATTCACTTTCTGAGCATGAGGGATTCTGGAGAAACCAATCAGCAGGTTCTCCATAAACCAGAAAATTGGGGACGAGTTCGGATAAATTACTTTACTGTACTGTACTGGAATATTGTAATGGAGATCTAACTGTTTGTAGGATCCGTGTATGTTTTTTATTACTTCTTGTTCTCTTTTTGGGGAATTGAAGCCTGACACACAGGGGTGTGAGTGTGTTCTCCTCGCAGCGAGACCCTCATTTTTGATATGGCTCGTGAGAACAATGTAATTACGGTAAACAGAGTGAAATTCAGCAGAAGATCATTTAGGACCATGAACATTTTGAGAATGTCAACAGTGTCAGTCTCTCTGTTGCTGATCGTGTCCTCAAGCACAAGCACAAGTCCTCAAAGAAATGTGTCTTAGCGATTGAGAAAAAATGTAATAAGTTAAATCTTTGTCTTTGGCACTTGCATTTAGCTGATCATAACTAAAGGTTAATTTTACAGTAGGAAAGGAATAAAATGTTACAGTTTAAATCTCTCTAATGACATATAATCTCAACATGAAGTACTTAATTCTCAAATTCACACATTTAATTCCCTGCGACTCGAACTACAACCTTGACATTTTTAGCTTAATGTTCCACTAATGGTAATATAGCAGGCTCTCTAAACCACATCATCGAACCAAGAAACTCTATTTCCCACAATCCTCAGATGTGTAGTTTGTAACTCAGCTGCTATAATTCCAGCTGTGTTAATTTGTCTCATGCGAAGTATTATTCTACCTTCAATCCATATTTACCTTACCTTACTTCATTTATCTTTTTTCCCTGATCTTTCTCCTGTATTGACCCTGATTCTCTCCTCCATTAAGTACGTTTTATTTGCCAATGGATCATGACCTGTGCTATTCATTACACTAATTGAGCTTTAGGATGTCACTCACTTTGAAGAAAACTATGTTCCAAATTGATCCATAAATCTAAATGGTGTCAGTATTGAGTTTCAGTAGAATTTAGTGACTTAATTAAAAATAATTATGTTCATAAATTGAAATTTTCAACCAATGCTATTATGACGTTAGAAGGTTCATCAGCTAAAACGTAGAGCCACATATTGCAGTGTGTCTTGTAAAAATGCATTAAGACAATATGCAGTAAATACTAAAAGTATTTACAGATCATTTGTAGTACACTAAAAACTCAAATGAGACTCTAGACAGAGCTGTTTCTGTTTTTAGGCAAAGCCGTGACTAAATTAAGTTTTATTTAACTACATAAAGTCAATCCATGACCACTGATAATATTTGAATTAGTGAGCCTTAATCAAAATAAGTATCAGAAATAATTAGAACTTATAATCAGAAGATGATGAACTTTAACTGTATTTTTTTTAAACTATAAAGTCCCTAAAAAAGACTCTTAGTGACCCTAAAGACCCAAAAAAAATACAAATTTGCTGTAGTCCATATTGGAAAAATTGTGACTTGATTGTGAAAAAATATTGATAAAAATGACTTAAAATACAATTGTAAGCCGAAAAGGATTGGACAATAAATTTATAGATTAAACTGTTTATTAATAGTGCACCTTGTAATCCGACGTGCCTAATAGTCTGAAAAATACAATACTTTATCGCTTTTTCAGATCCCTAATGCGACAAGAATTTTGTTCTTGTTTTTAGAAAACACCAAACAAACAGTAGAAGCTCAAATTGAGAAAAATGGCAAATCTACCAAAAACAGTGACCTCGATCTGTACAAAAGATCCATTTGACAGTTTCAGTCTATCCTGATGCTTTTCGAAATTGTTCCTCCCCAAATCACGGTGTCGGCGAGGGTGTGCGGAGCATCAGTGGTCTATTCTGATGAATTGGCTGTCAGCGCGATTTGAAAATTGGCGCAGCGGAAGTGCAGCTCACAGTAACGATTACCAGGGGAATCCAATACAATCAACTACAGCCTCTGCTCAGCGCCACTGAAACCTCAGAAGGCTGAAAGGCCACATACATCAGCCTGTCATCCGCTCATATGAAAGACAATAGTGGTCATTTAGAACTGACGCGCTACGTGTCACTCACGTATGTTTACAAACAAGTGTGTGTGACGCTTGCCAGAAAATTAGAAATCTAGATAGCGCTCATAAATCAACTAAATCTAATCTGAAAAACAAAAAGAATAAACCTTTCATCGCTTTGTGTTTGTCAGGGCTTGGCATATGATGGCGATATCATATGTCACATTTGGTTAATGGCTCATTTTCTCATATTTTTAGAATAGTTTAAAGATTTTAAAACATGCATACTTTTAAAATCTATTTTATCAATGTGTTGCTTGGTTGCTTTTATACATGATGCTTATAAACATATTTGTATGACACTTTGGGGAAAATGTTTTTCCACAAAACAATTGTTTCCTAGCCAAATGTATGCTTTGTTAAATTATTTAATTAG
Organism: Paedocypris micromegethes; assembly: GCA_028031935.1. Lineage (NCBI taxonomy): Eukaryota > Metazoa > Chordata > Actinopteri > Cypriniformes > Paedocypris > Paedocypris micromegethes. The sequence goes on along the minus strand of CM051498.1, from coordinate 22,173,448 downwards.
ACGCAAATACATTTTCTTTTAGCAAATTCAAAGATCCAGTCTGAATGGTTCAGACAGAAGAATCTTCTGTGAAAATATTTGAATGTGTTTTTTTCTTTTGTTCATTTTCTTTCCTCATCTTCTTTGTATACTGATAATTATCATGTAATTGTTGTGCCACGTCTTGTCACTGCCTGACACATTAACTTGACCACTTTTCTCTTTTCCTTGCGACAATTTGTTTGTGGTGTGTTGACAGGATTGTTATTTGTGCTTTATTATGCTAATGCTAAAGCTAACGTCTGGTTTTCTTGAGCTTTTGATGTTTTTGTCTAGTGTTGTTTAACCGTGCCTTGTGTTGATTAGTTTATTGAGTTGTTCTCGATTATTGATAATTATTTTGTGCACATAGCTCATTATTTTTTTTTTTTTTCAAAATTTTGAAATATGTTTTGTGAGATTTTTTGGCGGTTTAAAATGTGCTTTCACTTTTTGATTTGTTTTGTGCTTTCAACAAAACAAAACAAAACAAAATAAAACAAAACAAAACAAAAGCCCCTCAGTCACTGCATATGAGTTTTTTCACACTGACAATATATTTGGTTTGAACCCACCAACTCATAATTTGAAAAGCCTTAAATGCTTGTTGATGTGAGTGACTGTGCGTGCGTGTGGGTGTGTGTGTGTGTGTGTGTGTGTGTGTGCGCTTGTACATCTCACCAAGTGCCATGAAATAATAAAGAAACAGATTTGTAGAGTCAGCCATGTTGGCCTCAGGAAGTTGAAGTGAGGTGTGTGAGGATTCAGCGGTGAGGAATTGACGCAGATGGTGTGTGACAGGTTCGCTCGGAGAAAACGTTTCCATGTCAGTAAAGGACTGCTGTTCACCAAGGCAATGCAAGATTTAATTTAACATCAACACGATATGAAGCTCAGCAGAGACTCCACGGTCTTAAATGGAAAGAAACGAACAATAATTCATCGGCATCAGGGGAACTACGGCGTCTCTCTGCACCCAACGTCAAGAAGGCAAATAGCGTCAGTAAAATGAACGGATAATGCCACATTTTCCCACAAACACAATTAGAGTTGAAAATGTCACGTACCTCTCTTAGAATTTACTTCATTAGAAGACAAGAAAAGTGGATTATTATCTACTTTCCGGTAAGTTCTTTGTGTCAGAGTGTGTCGTGGTGAATTCAGTCACACTGGCCCTGTTCTGTGATACAGTGTCTCTCTCGCTTACCCTTCCTGTGTGTTATGTGCCAGTAGCACTACAAATCTGTCGGACCCCTAAGCTTCTCACATGGACGTCCAAGAGAATTGCAAACAGTATTTCTCAAGGTTCCTCGCTCTACAATAAAGACTTGTGGAAGAATGGCTCCAAGGACCAAAGACGATTTTTGACTGTCACGTACATATCTAAAAAAAAAAAAGTCTTGCAGTTCATATATAAAAACTCAAGATGGTCTCGATCATACAGAGACTTTTGTCTCGTGCATATCGAAAACGAGTCATGTTGGCTTCGTAAGAGTTCAGAAAGAGGTGAGAGCAAAAGCAAAAAGGGAAAGCAGTTCTATCAGCAGTAAAAAATAAAATATCAGCAGTTTAGTACAAATCACAGTCTCCGGGGAAATAAAAATACATTGAATATATTTGCGCCAATCTGGAGCGTGTGAACACATTTGTATTACTTTCTCTCTTTATCTCAAACATACACACTTTTACATCTATCAATTTGGGGTCTCATCTCTAATTTGCATACAAACCCCCTCACTCAAACTGTAATCTTAATTACATTTTGGGTTTAATCTCTTCCTTAAGAGCCCATCTTGTCCATCAAACAGGCCTATAAAGTTATGGGTCCACACTTTAGTATCAAATCATAGCACTTTAGGGCCCCAAATTGGCCTAAATGCCGGTACACACACACAC
>CM051498.1:22124051-22171513 GCA_028031935.1 Paedocypris micromegethes | reverse complement strand
CACACACACACACACAGAACACTGACCATTCGGCTTTAGTATTATTGATACTTTCAATAATGAAAGCGAGTCAAAGCTCTTGGAGCTCTGCAGCTCAGGTGAACAAGAGTGAAACACAAAACACACACACACACACACTTACAGTAGAGGTGTTGTCGTGTCGGGTTGTCTCCATGACAGCCTCTGTGAGAGCGTTTAAATATTTACCGGCTGAGGTCCTGTCGAACCATGCTGACTTCTGTCGGCATGTTGATCCGTTTAATACACGGACACACACAGGAAGACGCATCACAGGAACACACAAAACAAAAAAAATGGTTTTGGACGCTGGAAAAATGTGAAGCCGTTTGCACTGATTTAAGTCCAGCTTCAAATGCCTCATCTCAGATGCACAGAATGTTTAGTACTGATCCAGGAACAGCACTGATGATGAAAACTTTACACTTTTCCGACTTGTGAAGAAGAAATTTTCACTCAATCCCCCGAAGCTTTGACTGCCTATTTGAGAAGATTAGGTGACGGGGCAGATGGAAATTCATTTTCTGCCACCAGTTCTTCGGCTGTGCAGGTATTAATAATAAAGGTATTAAGCTTAATACCTCCCTATTTAGCATGTCTGCGCCTAAAGTCAGAAATACTCGGCATAGACCTTCAATATCTAACTTTAAGGGGGGGCTTTCATTTTGCGCCCTATAATTTTGTTTTAATTATGTTCTGAATTCTGAACATGTAAGGTCATAGAATATTTAACTCAATTATTTTTGAGCATTTATGTATACGTTTGGTGATTGTCAGACATTTTATTTTTTATTATATTAAATATACTGTACTGGTTTCAAATAATCTAATCTCAACTAAGAAGGGTGTCACAGGGTGTACAACAGCCTTATTGATTTATTATAATAATAACCTTGAAATACCTGTTCATAAAGCAAATCAATGATGTGCCTGAATTTCCAATTTGTAAGGGGCTCCAAAAACATCTGAATGTATGAATGTAAAAGACTATGATCTTAATGTATTTCAGGCACTTATGTGTTTCAGGCACTGTACGGCAAGAAGAGCCGCATGGTTTTACAGAAAAAAACTATCACTTCTGAACAATTCTTCTGAAGGATGCCTTTTCCCCAGAAATCTGCAATAAAAAACCTTGTAAATTAATTCTCTCAGCAGGAAAATCCAACATGCTTGATATTTCATGTTAATTTAATTTCAGGCAGGAAAATAAATAATAAATGCCAAGAAGCGTTCCGTCTCTTTCTTAGTGTCATTCGTCACTCTCACTGCTACTTTAACACTTATCCTTTGAGTTAAGAAGAAAATACCACAGGCCTTTCGCATACTAAACTAATCAGATACTGTATTGAAATTCACATCACCACCAATTTCCAGACACTATTTTTCTCGCACACTGCAAGCAATATCTACAATAAATCTAAAGCGCAGGAATCCGCCTTTTACTGAATGACCAGAATAATGTTTGTGTTTGACAAAGCTGATTCTTGGCACTCGCCTTAATTCATGAAGCATTTATGCGTATTGCATTATAAACACTGTTTAATGTACAGTGACTGCTTCCTCCATTAATGCAATCTTTCTGTGCTTCTGAATTAACAACCGTCGCTCTCTGAATGAGTCAGAGCCATTAGACGATATCCTGCCATGACCTTCCACGGCAGGAAAGAGGAAGAAACAAGTACATATCTAGTCTTGTTGATTTTGCAAAGTAGTTAAACTCACTGCAAATGAAAGCCGTCGAGGACCACTGCTCCGTACCAATTACAAACATGAGAAAGTCGCATATAAAATAGAAGCTAAACAGTTTAAAAAAAAAATTGCTGAAATAAACGACTACAGAAACATTAAGCAATACTTAAACACTCATAATGCTTTTGGTTTGCATTGTTTGTAGTATAATGTTAGAAAATATGTTGGACTTACTTCATGTCTAATATAGAAATTATATGTTGGATTTACTCTCCTTTAAGCAATGCAGACAATGAGCTGTAGGTTGGAATAAAGTGATTTTAATACTTGTGTACAATGTTGCAATTTGTTTTCCAAAAGCAATGCTGCAAATAAAGATTTTGTATTTAAATGAAAACTTTGATACAAATAGTTGAAAAAATATTTTGCTTTTAGGAGAAACATGTATTTCGAAATGTATCTTGTTATTTGATGATGGCAAACAGAATAAACTCTTGTGTGTTAATCATGTGACAGTTATGAATGCCATAATTTGTCATGCTTTACAACTCGGCGGATGGAAAAATAAATTAAAACGAGGCGTGAAGTGAATGAACTAATTAACTGTATGAAGAAGTGTACACTGCCTAGTGTGCACTAATGACTAGAATGAACAAAATTACACCAAAACTACTCTTGTGTAAAGTATAACAACAGTAATTGCTGTAGAGTTCAAGTGAAATACAAGTTGGTTAAATCAACAACACATTTTCAGTTGTAATAGGGCACAAGGTAATGCAAAAAAAAAACTATTTTCTTCCTGCAAATTACGCTGATTTTTAAAACAACACATCCAATTGTACAACCAAATAGCTTTTGCTTTCAAAACTCTATTAAAACTCTTAAATGATTCATTAAATATTTAAAAGTTAAATAAATAAGTGTTAAATAAATATAAGTAAAATAAATATAAGTTTTGTTACATCAATGTTTACTTCGAAAGAAAAATAGCCAAAAAGTAGTTGTAAATTACATTATTGAAAAACCCCTAAAAAGTGAGTTTTCACCTTTAACTACTACAATAATTAATAATATTATTTTAAATCTAGAAAAGATCCAAGCCTGGTTTTGTCTTCCACAGAAGCTTCGATACACAAAAAGGATGAATTTTGTTCAATAATAGTTTTTAACCCCAACATTGTATCAGTATATTTTCAAAATTGTGACCATTATGCGGTTTGTCTGGATAAACAGGGATGATAAAAAAAAAACATTTTTCTGACACAGGAGACTTTTTCAACTCGAGGGTTCCGTTACTTATGAATCTGCCTCAATTCCATGTGGCTTTTCATGAGATGTTCTGACCTTCGAACACGGTTCATCCATAACATAACAGTATTACTGTAAACCTACAGGGGTCAAGTTAGAGGTCCAAGCACTGTCTTGCTTTCCATCTCTTTTTTTTTTTTGAAATCCGACACACATAATCATTCTTTCACCTTGAGTTTGTTCAACAGAGGTCCGACTCCCCAGGGAAGCGGGAATAGATAAAAGAGCACCTCCATGAAGGCCTGAGGAGAATAATCTATGTGCTGATTTCTAATAGACGGCCGTAAATGCATTCTGGGCGGCTGTAGCCGGTTGTCATCTCCATATGATGGATGCGTTTCAGACGCAGACGATTGCTGCAGGCTTCTCGCAGTGTAATATTATAACACAGCCAAGCTCTGTCTTCACAAACAAATGCCACACACACCGAAACAACAATCCGGCGACTTACATTATTCAGCGTCGAGCTCATCAACCTTAAATCGCATGGCTGAAGGCTTTAATGCACTATTTCCACTTCTCAGTCACACTTCAATCGGCGTGTGAAAGCTCATTTTGCTCTCTCATTTCTGACTTCACTGATCTTTCGGTGATTGTGCCGAGTATGTATAAGGAAATTGTGTTTATTTGCTGTGGATTGTGGACCTTCCACCACACTTAAACCACTTAAATGTCTGTGTGGGTGATATGAGCTCTGGATTTCTATTATCTTCTGCATAACAAGCTCGTTTTTACATCCTCACGAACAAGTGGTTTGCAGTCTTCTAGTGCTAAAGCAACGTATGGGAAGGTGCCGTTTCAAGTTTGAAAAGCTGCTAATGTGGTGAAGGTCTCAAACGGCACAAGCACAGTTCTAATTAGTCGTCTAAGACTGCTGTAGATAGTGTGAATTAAGAGGTTACTGAACTGCTAAATGTGACAGCTGATGAATCAATAAACCAATCCTTTCCTTTTCTCTCCATCTCAATCTACACATATCCACTCCACTCTTTAACCATCAGCTCGGCAGGTAATCAATCTGATTATCCTTGCGAGGGAGAGAAAAAGAGACTGAGAGATGGGGAAGGAGTGATGGAGGGGGAGTCATTGATATGAAAGAAAGAAAGAAAGAAAAAATACAATAAAAGTTTCTACTGTCCCAGCGAATTTTTGGAAATATTGATATGGTTTAATATATTTATAATTTAAAATATTCAATATTTTGAGAATATTCAAATGGATTAATTTAAATAAAACTACAACATTCATTAAATTAAACAGATATAATATGTGGATTTTTTTAATCCAAGCAAGAAAGAATAAAAGACTGACAGACAGTCAGTCAGACAGAAATAACTTTATTGAATATTTAAATTAAGAACTATTCTATTACTGTAATTCAAAATAAATCAATCAAAACTGTTTGTTTTCAAAAACTATTTTTTTTTCGTCAAAGTATAGTTTTTTTTATGGTCAAGGGAAATTATTTTACATAAGATGCAATTTGATTTTGATACGATTTCAAGAAATATGGACTAATAATACGGTTCTTATATGAGTTTTCAGGCAGTGAAATATTAATAGGAGTTTCTCAGCTTCAATTTCCAATAGAATTCTCTCACCTAAAACAACCCGAAAGGCTCCAACCTTGTCAGTTTAAAAATGGATGTGTCATTCTAAGCAAACATTCCAGACAATTCCTAAGAATTTAATCTTCGTGTCACACTCTGTTCTCTAACTGTGCTCCTGGTGAAGACATGATTATCAATAATCTCATATTTTCAGCCAGATTACACATTACACGCAGCAGCCTTGAGAAGAGGTGTAGAGCTGAATCCCATCAGCGCAGGGCATTAGTCTGTATCCCTCCCATATTGTGAAATTGATCTTGTATCTGAAAGCCAGGATTGCTCCACTGACACCCTCTGCACACAGTCTCATCTAAACACACCCCGTGTCAAGGAAACACATGGGAGGAGGAAGTGTACACCACTCAAGCACAGAAAATATGTCTGTCTGTCCGTATATCCATCCATCCATTCATCCATCCATCCATCCATCCATCCGGTAAACAGTTTGACAATCATTCAACTAATCAACCAACCAACCAACCAATCAACCAATCAACCAATTATGTCTGTCTGTTGATCAGATCGATCATCCATCCATTCTACCATTCATCCCTCCCTCCCTCATTTAATCTATCTATCTATCTATCTATCTATCTATCTATCTATCTATCTATCTATCTATCTATCTATCTATCTATCTATCTATCTATCTATCTATCTATCTATCTATCTACTTGTCTGTCCGTTTGTCCGTCCATTCGTCCATTAATCCATCCATCCCTCCCTCCTTTGATCTATCTACCTGTCTGTCTCTCTCTATTTTATTTATTTTTGTATGACTGTTGACCTATTTATCTGACTGTCTGTCTACTGTATATATCAGTCTATCAATCTGATGATCTGTCTATCAAATTATTTGTCTGACTGTCATTCCATGTTTATTTTGTCCAAACTGTCTGCCAGTGCGTCTGTCTGTCCGTCCGTCCATCCATTCATCCATCCTTCTGTCTGCCAATCCACCCTTCACAGAATATAAACTATTCTCGGTAAATACCAGAGATCAGGTTCTGTCTGAGGCATATTTCACATCTTCACATTGAACACATCTTCTTGAATGTGCTTCATATCTTCCACCATCGAAATTCAATTGATCTGAACTTGAATTTGTGTCCCCCTCTGTGTGACTGTTTAAACCACACAGAAAGCCGATCAATGTCTGCTTCACTGTTCCTTAATTCGCTAAAGATTAGGCAAGAGAAATGCCAAGACAACTGCCGCTACAGGGGAGAATAATCTTTAAACACCACTGTGGTCAAACACACAAACCCAATACTCAATACAATTTAAACACACTGCTGTCTATAGGCACATGTGTAATTCAGTGACCTTCTAATACTACAATGGATCCAAACAGAATGACTACACTGTAGTAAAAAGAGTCTTTATGTATTAATAAACACGTTTTAGTATCGCAATCATTCACCAGTCACTTTTAAGAGGCTTTACTACACTTCCTACAAGGATTTCAGCAAACAGTTGCGCGCTATAACAAGCTCATCCTCACATACATGTAGTAAAAGCTTTGGGCAGTCCATGATCTGTGTGTAGACTGTGGATCTGAAGCAAATTAAGTTTCATTTGTAATTTCATGCTTGAGACCACAGTCTGTGCTCGCTTGTGCAGTAGTTACTCACTGAGACAAGGGAACTACAATTACACCGACTCTCCTACACACACACACACACACACACACACACACACACACACACACACACTGACTTTTAATGGGTTTTGTTCAAGTACAGTGTTTTGGACAGAGAAAACAGACCTTCAGGAGCACAAATGAACGTGGTTAAAATGTAAGTCCACCACTGTATTTTAAACCAGATAGAACTTTCCTAATAATAAACTGAAGGCTTTTCCGATAAAAGCGGCAAGTCTCGAAAAAGTCAAATAAAAAGTGATCTAGGACGCAATGACTTTGAGTTAGAGGCTTTAAATAATAAAGTGAGAACAAATTAGCATTCCCTAGATGAACAATGATAAAAAGTAATGGAGACGTTTCAGCAGCTGAGCTCTTAAATAATAAGTCTTATAGCATTTAGTATTACAAACAGTGTATAGATTCTAATACTATACAAACTTAGTATTTAAGAGCCAGTATAAAAAAATACTAAAATGATATGTGCATAGTATTACAGTATATGCTTGCCTGCATGAGAAACAGCAAGTAAAAAGTCATTTTTCAAAGTAGCGTGGATAATTGAAGAGATTGCTGCGTCTATATACAATGTGTCTCTCTTTTAATGTTTAAACACACGCAATGTACATTATATGAAGCGGGAGTCGGGCAGCTAACACTTCAAGACACTTCCAAGCCCTCTAAGACCCTCGCTCTGCATTGATATTAGGCAATTCATGAGCTCTGTTTAAATATTCATTGCCCACTAGGTCCCTGCGCAGTCCGGGGGCCGCACACTAAAGCGGAATCGCCTGTCATGTGAAGTACATGTGGAATCTGTTGACTCGTGTTGGGTTTAAGATATTTATTACACTTCATCTATATGCTAAAGCACTTGATTAAGTTTAATTTGTTTCCATAGGTCATGTCAATCAACCAATCACATTGCTTCTTTTGCTTCCTCATATTTTTGTTTTGAAAAAAAAAAAAAAGTAACTGAACGTTTGTATTATATAGAACATTTCCACAGTACATCATTTTATATTTTTAAAATAGTAGAGTATCACTATTTACCATGTAGTAAATTATGGTAAATAGTAATACTAATTTTATGGAAATTTATGGTACAATTACACATCCCATAGCGCATTGTGTGCACAATTAATTACTCATTAGCACATATAATATAGACATAATCAGAGGTGCTTTTTGAATTTACACATTAACTTCACTATGATTTTACATTCAATCTTGGTTTAAACTCTTTTAATGTTTGTGTTTTCTTTTCATCGGATTGAAGCAGTATGTAAAAAACAGAAAACCACACACACTTTAAATTGTGTATTACAGGCAATTATCAAGCATCTCTAGTGCTAAAATCTCTTTTTATAGCACATTTACAAGATGATCACACTTAGTTTAGGGCAAATCTATTCCTCTGTACAAATTCATCTCTCTATCGTGCCGCACTTTGCGTAGATTTCTTGAATAATTCTTGAAAAATAACTTCTTGAAAAAAGACAGAGTCCACCTTCGCATTGCATTAAGGGTTACGAAATGTCTAGGTGGTCAAGCTAATAGCAATACCAAAAAAAAAGTATAAACACAAATTCACCATTAAAATGCATTAAAGTGCTCAAACAAACAAACAAGCAAATGATTATTACAGCGAGCATTACCGCACATATTTGCATCTGTACACTGGATTGAATCTAATAACAGTGGCTTGTTGGAGCGGAATGAAGTATTGCTCAATTCTCACGACCTGTCCAGATGCTCACAAGAGGTCAATCTAATCACCAGCATCTCCTCCCATCATTTACACATCATTAACCACACACACGTTCATGTCTAATTAACTACAGCACAGCACACCACTGCTCTGTGTCCTGTATGTTCTGTGAGATCTCTAGCGGTGGAGAAACAGCACAAGAATAGAGGTAAGATGACATTTACAGCACTCCGTCTGCTCATGGTGGCATTTCCCTGCCTCTCGTCTCTGCTAATGCCAACAAGACTAATGTGACAGCATCCAGGCCAGCATTTCAGCTTGTAACCTGTCTTCCTTAAGGGTTAATTAAAAACAATGTCCACATGCTATTATGGTCTGCTTTTGGCAGCTCTGGCACCAGGTTTAATTCACTAACACACCAAAAACTTTTTCTCAGAGGAAAAGTACATTTGGTAATTGGTTTCCAGCAGATCTAAATAATGTAAGCAAATTGAGGAGTAAAATTTAAGAAGTTCCGACAAGACTTGAGTAAAAGTAATAAAGAATCCAATTTTAAAATAACTTGAGTATTTTTCTCGTACTGAATTTAGGCACATGAATTTAATACACCAGAAAATGTGAAAATCAAGAAACTTTTTTATGTATGAGGATTTATATCCTAATATTGAGATTAAATTGATCTTCTCAATGTTACAAAACAGATAAAAAAAAAGCTCAGGTCAAACTCAAACATGGAATAATGTGCAACAGCTTGTTCAATCCGAGGAAATTAAAACATAACATTAACATTAAAAGAGTTAAGACCAAGACAGAGTGTAAAATCATAGTGAAGTTAATGTGTATTCAAAAAGCACCCAGATTGTCGATATTATATGTGCTAATGAGTAATTAATTGTGCACACTGTGCACTATGGGATGTGTAAATGTACCATCAATTTCCATTACATTAGTATTACTATTTACATAATTTACTATATGGTAATCTAAAATAATCTACTATTTTATGTGATTTAGCTCATAAATAGCATCCAGTACCTTCATCATCCTGCAGATTGTTACGATCCACGGTGCGGAACAGAGGAGCCGGAGAATGAGGTGACATGAAACACTACTTTACTAATAAAACAAAGACAAACTCACACTAAACTCTGGATAAACTAGGGACAAAACTCAGGAACAGGATACAGACACACACATGTGCAACGACATAGACCGACAAGGAGAACGGAAACAGGTGAGACTTAAATACTACAATGCAAACGATCAACCGGTGAAACTGATGAAACGGATGAACCATGTGAATTGTGAACATGGGAATTGTAGTCACTGGTTCTAACACAGATAGCAATATCGCCTTGTCCGCCCAAAGAATTCGTACTAGAAAAAGATGACGACTTGTCACACACACAGTATGTTTACTTTTATTAATTTAACATACACTTTTTATTCCAGCTAGACAGTAAAGTTATTTACATTCTATTGTATTTTTATCATTTTTTCATCTTCATAGTTTTTCCTTGTTTTTATTCATATTTTTATCCTTATCTATATATTTTGTATTTTGATGTTTTTTTATCTCTTATCTTTTTATTGTCTTTTTCCTCACATGCACACTCCATGTTTAAATGCTGGATGATTGTAAAATACATTTTATTGCATGTTGCACCATGTTTAATGCGTATATGGCAATTAAAATTAGAATTCATTGAAATACGTGTTTAAGCCTAAAAGTAAAACAAGGCTAATCCAACAACTGTTGAATTTCACCAGCCACAACTAGTGTTAAGTACACAAGACAAAACACACACGGATCCGAGTGGAAATGGCTCGATTCAGGAAGGCTAAACAATGTGTTATTGGAGTGTCCCCGACTGGCTTATTTAAAGCACACACAACGCCAATAGTCCCACGCTGTTGTTTCTTTTCCCTCTAATACACGAAGATAAATTACAGCAGGTCATTCAAAGCCACAGGACCATTGCTACCCTCATTGCCTTCAGCATCACTCCACACTTTACCACCACAGGGCTGTTCTCTGCTAAACCTCGTGCCCTTTAAACACAAACCTCACCGAAAAACATGCTCCACAACACAGGAGTGTTTATCTTAATTCCCCGCTGCTGTAGTTAGAGCGACCCGCGCTAATGACGCCAAGCCGCTGAGGTTATGCGCTGATTACTACACCCTGTAACACATACTGTACTTTATTATTATCATTATAACAAAAACTCAGCAAATCAATGATTACTTGTTAGGGGTACATTGAAAAGTACATTGTCTAAGAATCAAAGCTTATATATTCTGTACACCGGTATCATCTACGTATAAAAGAACGTACCTAACTGAACTAACTGGATGGAAGAGTTACAAATGTTTGTTGTTGATACACAAATTCATATGAAAATGAATGTAGCAAACACTGTAAATTATTATTATTATAATTATGAATAATTGTATTATTATTATTATTATTATTTATTATTATTATTATTATTATTATTATTATTATTATTTTAACAAAAATATAAAAACAACAATTAACCAATAGGGGAGTGTTAAAAAGTACAGTACATTGCCCAAGCACTAAAAGTTTGTCAATAAAATAACGTAACTAAATAACGTACTGTATGCAAAGTGAAAATAGTGTTTGTTATTGTTGTTGTTGTTGTTGTTGTTGTTAGACTAATCGTATCAATGTTGTACTATTTGGAGATGCACGAACTCAAAAATCTAATTATCATACTGTAAATTTTCACTCGGACTATTAATAAAGCATCTGGCTGTCCATCTGATCATCATAAGATTTTGGTTCCAATGTACAATGTAAATTCATACACATACAATCTTGTCTAATTTCATTGTACTGTGCTTGTACTTGTTATATAATGAAAATACTATAAAGAATATTCTTAATATATGATTCTTATAAGAATAGCATCAAGGGATACTGCACAGTTGGCATTCTCAGAAAGAATCATTTCCCACCAGGATGATGCTTTATGACTCCTTTATTCTCTAAAAGAGGAGTCAATTTTTCATACACACTGCAAACAAGGTGCATTTAATTCAACATTTTAAGAGGGAAGTATATTTTGCCGACTAGGATGTTTCTGCAAGGTAGTCAAGACAGAAAGCACAGGGGCATTCTGGGAAGACAGCGTCCATGCTTCTTCCTTCCTGCCAGAGTCTCGGAGCTGCTGCTGGACTGTGACTGCAGATGAATCTCTCCGTCCTGCACCTGCTGGGCTGATCAAGAGCTTTCCAGAGATTAATGCCCGGCTTCTACAGTCTTAGTGCCACAAAACAGAAAATACTGCTTATATAAAAAACATAACCTGGATTATGTGAATGTGTGGAGATATGGGTCTTGTTCAAATAATCTGCTTTGAAAAAAGTGTGACAATGAACAGTAAAAAACATTTTTTTTTTCATGATAATGTCCAATAATAGTCAAGTTCTTTACATGGGAAAAAAAAGAGTTTTTTGTTCTGAAAAATAAATAAATAAATTATAAGATATAATCTAGAAAATCAAGATGATCATTTAATAATTATTTGCACTTTATAGGACAGCTTAATCTTTACCTTTTATCATTTTAATCTTACTTATAAACAAACTAATTTCATGTTTAAATAAATGCATTGTATCCACCGCAACTCATATTACAGTAAAGAACTTCTTTACTTGGTCTGGGATTTGAACCCACTACCTTTTATGTTGCAAACTACTAATTGAAACACAAGCTCAATCTGTCACAGGAAACACAACAAAATATAAATTAAAACGCAGTAGAAACCTGTTTAAGAGTTAAATATGCATTTACTCAAATAAAAATTTTCTTTGGAATCCAAACCACAAACTTTGGTGCTACGCGACGGTTAGACTTAATATTAATTAATATAATATTGGAATAAAAAAACAGCTAATACCGACTATCTGCAACAAATATATAAAATTGGCATAACATGTACAATAATACAAACTATGTCGGTCCCAGAAATGCAATTTTGCACTTGACTTGCCATTCCATTCAGACAAACGAACCACAGAAAATTGAACGCAGGGTTGTTGCACTTCTGTCTGGTGTTAGACAAGCCTAATGTGAAAATTACATAATTAATTCCAAGGACAAACAACTGCAGGAAAATAAAACCAGAAAAGATGGGCGTTTTCTCAGCAAATACAAGAAAGCTACGAAAAACAATCCAACTTTAACTTTGGTGGAGAAGATTGTTTCATTAGATTGTCTCTCTCCATCCATATCCTTCCATCTATCCATCCACCCCTTCCTCAATCCAACTCTCCATCTCTCTATCCCTCCGTCTCTCTATCCCTCCATGCAAAGAGGAAATTTTCTCTGACAAGTGGTGAAAATATTGGCAAGTCTGGTTGGTTTTAGATGGATAATATCGGCATGTTTAGCACAATCTGGAAATCTGAATCAGTGTTTTACTGATCCCGACTAGCTGAGAAATTCAAGCATGCAATTATTCTCCACTCACAGCTAATCTGCTGAAATGAATCGTGTTATTACGTGTAGAGACACGGGTAATTCCACGTTCTAGTCCTTCTATTTATTGAAGCAAATGTAACATTCCGGCAGAATTCTAAAAGGGCGATTAATTTTGAGTTAATTTCGTCTCCTGCCAAAAGTCTGAATTGCATTTGGTGTAAACACAGGATATTACATCTAACAAGCATTCACAATAAATCTTCCAGTGGTGCGCATTTGTACACGTATTTACATTTATTGCATTTATTTCAGCGCTATATTTATTGCTTTGTACGCCACTATGCATTTCCTCATTCTAATGTCATTTGGTCTTCACCAAACCTGAAAAATGTGTAGATATGATTAATTCTATACATTCCCTGATTTTTGGCAAACGTCCAATGTTTTCGTCTAATCTGATTTTTACTTGACAAGTTTTCGACTGGGAAAAGTGATTAACATTTACGCTAACATTACAAGCCTGTTCAACAACATTGATTATTATTACTAATCTTTTTGAGAAATGTGTGTGAAATATGTAAAAACCTACTGCTTTTTATGATTCACGTGTGGCCTTATATTCACTCCCAGACGCTCAGAGAGAAAAACATAGACTACACAATAGGCGATCATGTATGGGTGGGCGTAGCTGTCCGAGTGTGATGTAAATGTTATAGTAGTTGACAGCGACGGCCTTGAAAGGTGTGTGAGCGCGCATGCTAAACCAGCGGCCTTGACGTGCTGCCGCTCACATCAGCTGATTATCACAATATCACCAAAGACCTCCAAATCAACCAGACAGCCGGGATTTGTTTTAGAAGGGGTATTAAAAAAAGTATGCAAAACCAGAGAAGATCCAGATCACCTCTGCAATAAAACAGCTGGAAAACAGCCACTTGGTCTAAGTGTGTTTGCGTTCCTCCAGAGCTTCGTAACAGATTAATTAACACCTCCAGCAAGACGCAACACATGCCTGAACAATATTAATGCTGAACACACAGTCTGCTTTCCTCTTTCCTCAACTCACAGGATCTTAAAATAATGAAGGCACCAGGACTGCATTTTTCAGCAAAATTATTCTTTACACTTGCCTGCTCACCTTTTCCAGGGAAACTCTCGCTGCTAGTCGGAGCAGATTATATATCTTGTAGTTGTACCCTGAACATGTCTACAATTTCTAATCCAATCTTTTTTTAATGATTAACCTTTTATTCTAGGTCTTCACTAGGGTTCACCATTTTTCTGGTTTGTTCCCATTTGCTTTATTAGATGGTTTATTCATTTCTAGGCTCATTTCAGCTTGTCTAAGGTGGAATGGATGACAGTATGAGACACTTACGTCACACCTTTGAGTCATTTTTTGTGGTTGCTTGAAAAAAAAAAAAAAAGAATTTCAATGAGTGTTAATCATTATATACAGCGTGTTCTTTGTTGCACTGCACTAGTCTGGTTGCACTGATTCGTGGACAAATTAGATAAGTCGATGCACATTATTTCATTTGTTGTGTTGTGTTGTGTTGTGTTGTGTTGTGTTGTGTTAGCTTGTGTGTGATTGAGTGCATGTGTGCATGCAAAAAAAGTCCCTGTATTGTCGTTGTGTCTTTGATAAATTCCTCTCACAGATTTAAATAGTTTGTGTTATACTTGGTAATTTATGGCACTACACAGTTACTTTGAGACAAAATGTGCTTTGTAAATAAATGTAACCTGAACTTCTAAATGAATCAAATTGAGGAAGCGAAGTTGGCGGCCATTGACAGTTCATTTTGACTAGCTTTCCTCCCGAGGCTTCTCCAATCTTTATCCACCTGTCCTAACAGTTTCACTTCATTTCTTCTCCCTTCTATCCACTACTTCATCCTCTGTTCCGCTGCGCTGGCTCTTAATACTGTAGTGAAATTACAGAGGCACACGTCTCATCCCATGAGAAATTAATTTTCTGCTGATGAATCTCTTAGGTCATTTACTTGGGCAGAGAATAAAACTTGTGGGTTAGTCGTCTCTGCGGCCTTCCACGCGCCTGACTTTGTTCGGGCAACAGATACTTCACCTTTCAAAAGTTCTGCAAATCAAACAACTGTGATATTTCCGCTAGGTAATTAACTCGGAGAACTTGGAGTTTTAGAGTGAGTCATGACAGTTTTTCTAACCTGTGTCCTTTGACAGACCTGTGAGAAACTAATTCTTTAAAAAAAAAAACAACAAAAGAGATGTGTGAGAGAAAGAAAAAACAATGACTTAAGCGATAAGCCCACATAAGACCGTGCACTTCAAACACCAGAGCAAAAGAAGTCAAAGGTTAATGAAAGGGCACTTTGGCACCGGGATGAAGACATGGAGAGAAGAAAAGTGGAGGAGAAGAAAAGTGGATTACCACCTCTTATATCAAAGGGTCTCAGCATATGCTCTCTCAGTCTCGCAGATGCCTCCGAAGGCCTCGCTGACAGTCAGTGGCAGTTACCGGAGCAATAAAAGATAAATAGCACACAGATGTCATAGTGATGATCAATTATACAGATGAGTAAACTTGCATCACTCGTGTAATATGGGCTGTTGTATTTAAATCACGTCTTGATTCACCTCTTCACCCCTGCTGTTGCTTCACTTAATCTTCTGCCATAATCCAGACTGTGGGATTCAAGAGGTTACGGAGATCTGAGAGATGATTCATCAGACCTTTATTGGGAAAAATACAGATCTCTAAAACAGCTAAAAACCATTGCCTGAGTTCAAATTACTTCAACATTTCAATAAACTTGAAGCTAATTAATTTATTTGGATATTTAGAATTATTCATTACAGTACAATAGGGTCTTTAATATCTGTAATAAACTGTGAGATGTGAACAGAATAACAATAAATCAGTAAATAAAGTTGGAATGTAAATACATAAAGTTACTGAACAAACTTGAACAAAAGTAGTTTGTTCTAGTTACTGAACAAACTACAGAATATACGGTAATAATTATTGCTAATCCACTATCATTTACCCAACTAACTAACCAATTAACCAACCAACCAACCAACCAACCAACTAATCAAACAATCAATCAAGTAATCAAGCAATTAATCAATAAATGCCGTCCAATCTTTTTCTAAACAGCATTTAAATTTTTTGGTCACAGGAACCTGAACCAATCCAAGCAACTCTAGGCCCTGGGTGATAAAAGAGCCTCATTTACTTCCACTATTCACAGATTTAAATAGGAATATTCTCAAATGCTGTAGAATGTACTGGAATTTACAAGGCACTGTGTGTTCCCTCTGTTTCTAGTGTTCTTGATTTATTATGTTTACCTTTCCGTTGAGTTTTGGTCAAAGGTAATTAAAATTTTAAAATAACATGTTTAGAGAAGATAACACGGAACAAAATAAAGCTCTATAAAATATGCAAAGGATCAAACTGCATATCTTGAAGTGGTTCTAGTCGTCCTACTGCTAAAAATATGTTTTTTACTCAAACAACACACATTTGCTCTTCCATGTACCTTTCAATACAAATCCATTAAAAATACAAGAATCTATTTTTTCTATTTTACTATACTGTTGTATTACGCACTAAGCTTTTTTCAGAATTTCAGAAAAAAAATAATTTCCAATCGTCCAATTTTCATTTTGATCACTTGCTTTGGTTTGAATGTTAAATTGCCCGTGTTGAATTAATGGCCACCATTGCCCCATAACACTCCATTACCCCGAGTGGAAGCAGATGGGCAGCAGAGGAAGGGTGTTGTGGGTAAAAGGTTCTCAGTCTTTATTGTCCCCTTCATTGGTTTTGCAGATGTGTTATGAGGCAATTCACTGCCAGATGAAAATCCCTGAATCACTCCGTCACTCTGATATCCAATCAAGAGATCACACTCGCCCTTAGTAATGGCTTTTAATGGCCTTGAGCTGGATTCCGGACGAAGTGCAGACAGTCAAGTCTATATAATGTGAACCAAAGGATGTCAATACGTTGTGCATGTGTATATATATTTTCGCTTAGGAACATTAATGAAACAAAAAAGAGAAAAAGAAAATGGCAAGTCATTGAAACATGGTATATTGCACAAATAAATGGCCACTCTGTCGTAATGTCTATACATCCGTTTCCTAAACCACTTTTTGATTTCAATTCCAGCAACTTTGGGCCTACACGCATTGTATGGCCAACCAATCACATCTTTTTTATAATCACATTTTTATATTCTCACTTGCACCTGTAGACAATTTGGAAAAAAATGATTAAACAGTACTATACCACTCAGACCCCCTTCATTCATTTCAGTGAGAAACATTTACACACACAACTATATAATTGGCTCGATATACCAATATCATTTGAAGACATTTTTGAATAGAACTAGGAAACCAAAGCAAAAACTGAGAAAACCCGCTGGAGAACACGAACAGAACATGCAAACTCGCCATAATCAGTCCATTTGAATGTCTGAATGTCCTCCTCACCAGCTGAAAACCCCCTACAATTCCAAATCACTCTCTGTCATTTGCCCTACCTCAGGTTACTCACAATGTCAGCTCCCAAATAGTCTTTAGACATCATGGCACAATAGTAGTCCAAACTGTGATCTGGGGAATTGAGAAGAGAAAAGCAGATTAGGCTTTATGGGAATTATCAGAAAGTCTGCGGTTAAACCCTGACAGGAAAATTGGGCTGTCCATTGAGTTGTTACGATAGAAGCACTCGGCTCTGCTGGGACTGTTTTAAATATGATTAGGAGATTGTTCAAACAAAAAGAGAGGTGTTGAGAACCAAGAAGGAAGGGAGTAGAGATAAAGTGAAAGGGAGGGAGAGACATCAGACAGGGTGATACAGCACCTCATTCTCTCACTCTTTTAATTAACTTCAAGGGTGAAGGTGTGAAATTTAATAAAAGGGAAATTAATAGATACCGAAAGCGGTGTGGTGGCAGGAATAAATTAATTTCAATCACTAGATTTGCTCTTGCATCATGGATTTGAGTGTGGTTTGAGATCAGAGCAGATGGGTAAAGGCCGAGCTGGGCCAGAATGGAGGCTGGCCATGAGTGACAGGTTTAATGTGTGTCCATCTGGGACCTGAAGACAGGTTTTACTGTCTTTTTGCTGTGATTTTGAGCAGTTTGAAACAGCTTTTAGGTTGCTTTATAAAACCTAGGTTCCTAGCACTGCATACTAAAAAGTAGATGGTATTGTTTATGACAAAATTACCCGTGACTGGACACATTTGCCCAAGTTATTTTTTTTTTTTTTGCATTATAGGTTTATGAAAGATAAAAGTAGACACGTAGAAACATGGAGCTCCAATGAAACTAATGGAAAGTAATGAGAGGCTGCATCGAAAGTAATGGATACGGTGAAGAGTTTCCAAATTACTAAAAAAACCAACAACAATTAGGAAGATGCTGACTTTAGTGGATAAAGATAAAAAGACTTTGAATTGCAGATTGAAATCGCATTTCTATGTTGAGACCAGAAGACAAACCTTTTGGAAGAGGAGTAATATTAACTCAACGAGGAGTAATGAAAAACCAAGTCCCATGTAAAGTCAATGTAAAAAAAAAATCTATGTAAAAATTCAAAAGAAAAGTGTACAAGTTGAGAAGATGAATAAAGTTCCATCCCGGAAAATGAAATGAGGTCGCATGTTTAGGAAGTTGAACGGTAAATTTACAACAAGCGATTGAGAACTAGTTAACTACTAAAATAACAGCATGATAGGAATAATAAACAACAGGAACCCAAAACTGGGGAGGTGCTGAACAGCTCTCCTAATATTTAATCAATCAGTTGAAACGGCTTCTGCTGTGCAATGGGAACGTTTGTTTTTTTTTTTTTGGATACAGATTCTGTAAAAACCATTCAAATAAATAGTAGGCTAGCTTCTTTGATATTCTGTTAGCCCATAGCATTAGCAAGTATAAAGAGCAGACGAGTTTCATTAAAGTCAAAGCCAATCTTCAAACGTGAGAAATATTACTGTGAATCTTGACTTGGCCATTTAGTGGGAAGTGGAATAAATTGAATATAGATAATGTGTGAGAAGTTGAACTATTAAAAATATCTCTGAGAGGAGTTCATGATCATTTAAAAAGAGCTTTATCGGTTGACAAAAATGGGCGAGAGGAGGGAATGAGTAAAATCAATCAGTTGAAAGTAAGAGGCCCTGTAAAGATCTTAATAAGATGTTAAAAACAGCATGCTGGAAACCCATTTATGTTCTCTTCCGTCTGAATGTTTTACGGCTATTGATTAGTTTGGCCTCTCTGACCCACAACAAACAACAACAATTACTGTCGTCCTAAAAGTTAAACACATTAGAAAAGGAACGCACACACACAATCCAAGTCGTCTGCTGGCTCTTCTCCACTGATCATCCTCCTTGATTCATTAAAAGTCCTAGCAGGATCCCTCTCATTCATCTCCTCTCTGATGAGAAGCCTGATTGTCCACCACAGTGGATCTGAATCCAATAACTCAAGTCAGAGAGGAGGATTGAATTTGCTACTTAATATAAAAGTTAATAGTCCTTTGGTAATTCAAACTTTCACATTCAGATTCTAATTCAGGATGGCGTTTTGAGACTTGATTGTTGGTTTGCCAATCATTCATAAGCCAAGGTTAAATTTGATTTGTGAATTTAGTAAATATTTTTATGTTGTCTTTCTACAATTAATATTTTATTCTAAAACTCCTACAAAAGAAATAGTGTAACAAAGAAGCTATTGTATTGTGCAGACTTTGATGCATCGTCAATGTCAAAAGTTATCTATTAAAAAAATGATTTAATTAAAAATGTTAGCTCAGAGTACCTTCTGAATGTTGATAATTCTGAATTTTTTACCATCTTTTCCTTCATTATGGCAGTCTCTCATTTTAAATAATATCTGTCTCTCTTATATTATAATTTTTGTTATACTGTATATGAACTTAAGTATAAAATGGAATATTACATTTTGTATAGAAAAAAAATAAACATTTCTAACCATAAAAACTACAATTATTAAATTAAGTATTAATTGTAAAAGACAAAACACAGGTATATAATAAAATAACCTATAAAAAGCATCTGCTTGATTCCATATACAAGATGATAAACACAAATCTGTCCTGAAAACACAAACAACAACAACAACAACAACAACAACAACAACAACAATAATAATGATCATCAATAATCCAAATAATCATAATAATAGGATCCAATGCAATCTGGATTCTTCAAGCTTGAATATAAAAAAATAAAATAAAATAAAATAAAATGAATGCATTGAACGAGAAAGTGTTATTTTGAGATTGATGTGCTTTTAATTGTCTGCTAGTGGATTGAACTGAATGAGTATGTAACACTGTATCCTGGTGAAAACGAAGCTCATCAGTAGAGCAGAACCAGAAAACTATAGTGTGCGCTGCTGGAAGTGTGTGTGCTCGAATCAGTCCACATCCAGATCCTGACAACTCAGTGGCTCCAACGGATTATTTTACACTTCAGATTGTGAAAGCTACTGAGTTTATAGAGGCAGTGTGAGATTTTTGCCTGGTTTACACATCGTAAATGAGTTCAGGAGAGAATTGGTACTGTAGTCGACACAGACCTCGCTAAATAACAAGTATTGCTGATTCGAACCCTCGTGCAATCCTATCAGCCTGTGTGGTATCGAGAGATGTTTTTTTCTTCTGATTGAGCAGATAGTCGTACCGTCTCGTTTATAAGCTCCGGATGAGGAGACAGGAAACACGGTCTGGCCAGGCGAGATATTCGCATTACAACTAGTCAAACTCTCTCCGTGAACCAAACTCCCACATGCTGTCTGCTCACACATCCACCCTCGAAATCATTCCGAGAACTTGTGCTTCCCGAGAGCAAGCCTGGGTGGCGGCATACAAAGATCTCCGGCGGAAGAGAGGAGGAAGAAAATTCAGTTTTACTCAAGATGAGCAGGATTAAACGCTCATGAGAGTGCAAATTGATACCCTCGGATTTTTTTTCGGGTTTGTTTCTATGTGTCTGGATTGAAACAAGTGAGCTCTAGATGAAGTGGGAAGATTGCACTGTTTCTCCAACCCTTCAGCCCGGCTCATGAGCTGATGTGTTCACCAGACACCCTCTGGAAAGAGCAGGGAGAATGGGGGGGCTCGGAGGTCATGTTTCCATGGTGACAGGAGTATGAAGATGATGAGTATCCTCCTCTTCCTCCCCTCAAATGCCAAACCTGTCCGTCCTCATTAACCTCTAAACTCTTTCACTCGCCTGCTTTCTCTCTTCATACTTCTTTAAGCATAAAGACACCCCTGTCATGTCAGCACTGAAATATATGCGGTTGACTTCGGTTGATCTCTGCTACGTCCTCCTCTGCATACAAACATACGTTTAAAAAATTCTGTCGATGATCCATGTGCGTTCTGCACTGAATTTGTGATGACAGATTTGGAGATGAAGTGTAATAGAAATGAATTCTTGCACTGAGCAGCACGTGAGGAGGGAAATTATGGGGTCTCTGTTTATATGGACCAGCATCTTAATCCACGTTAACCACACTTTATGAAAAAAGATGAATGGAGAAGAGGACTAAAACTCTGAAATGTATTTAGGTACAGTATTAGTCAAATTTAGTTACTACCACTTCAGTTAACTTTTAACTTATTTCTAATGGCTATTTAATTTGCATTTATAGGTGTTCAATCATCCTTTCATCAAATTCCATTAGTTCATTTTTTGACACTTCTTTTGTTTCTGGGTAGGTTACATTGCGGATGCTAGAGGAAGTCACAGCATCTGTGAGATTATTACAGAGGTATTTTTCTGCCGAAGGAAAGAGAAGGCATTAGAAATAAAGCCTTTCTGAATGCAACACGAAGGATTTTGAGATTTTATAATGAAAAGTGCATTATCAATAAAATGTATTATTATTACTTTTATGACTTTCTGACTTTATATCTCAGAAAATTCAAAATTGTATGATATAAACTCATAATTCTGACTCAACTTAAAAGTTGCTTTGTATTTTATTTTCATTATTTAGTTTTAATTTAGTTTTAAAGCTTCGGGCTTTTTGGATTCTCTTTGTTTGCTTTTCCTTTTAAAAGCAACGTCTCGCAAAATCTCCTATCAAGATGAAATGCCAAAAGTGACAGGTACAAGAACTTCAGAAAGTCAGAGCAAAAAAAATCAGGATGAAAATCATCACACCTTGAGTAGTATAAAATAAAATAAAAAACAAAAAAATCAGTGCAAATAATTTTTATTTGAATCTAAAAAAGCATTTTGTTGCTATGCATTTTTTTTAAAGTAAGCTACCATTTTGTTTTCTTTTTACCAAAGTACAAAGCAAGCTTAATATATCTTGATTTGACGGATGAATGAACAACTATAAAACGCTTTTTTTTTTCTGTTTAATTACATGTAAGATGTGTGCGATAGCGTCCACATACAGATCGCTTCATTTCATTCATCAGCCCGTAATTGCTGACTTCTGATTCAATTCCAGCAGAAACATCAGTGAAGAATGTGATAGTGTTTCATCGGGACAATCAGAAGCACCAATCTGGCATAAAGCTTACAGTGACTTGCGCCATTAGTTTTCCACACAATCGATTGATTTACGTTGTGTACGGCAAACAGCCTGTATACGTATGAGATTCTCAGATTAAAATGCTTGTTCTTGCTGATGTTTCACACTAATAATAGATTGGTCCTGAAAAATGCATGAGTCTGTCTCTCCCACTTTATTTTCTATATCCCCCACATTGGAATACTTACCCAGACACACTCCCTTGTTGTCTTCGCTTCACTGGGGCATGAAATAAGTGACTACGCACTGACCTATGCGATTATGGCAACAAGAGAGAGAGTTTTGTAGAGGATATCCTATTTTTAAAATGATTGATTTGGACAGTCTTTCACAGAGATTAATTTGCCTCCAAGTTTTACTGCTGCAGGCTCTCTCGGTTACAAAAATACAATGCAAAGCGAAGAAAAAGACCAAAATTCATGGTCGAAAAGGCAGATTTACTAAACAATGGGTCACATTTATTGGTTTTATTTACAGACCACCTGATGGATATTTTATGGCACTTTCAAACCTCCAGCTTGAAATATGGCTGTAAAACTACTCGCACTTTGCTCATCTGTGCAAAACGTACAGAAACGTCTATCAAAAATGCCTAAGAAAGTATGTAAAAACCTACTATGTTCCGTTTCGCTTTAGTGGATTGTGAGGCTTTGCCGTCTCCATCTTAATGATATTCTTAAAACTATTAGGTCTATTCTGGTCACACGTCTGCTCCACTAACCCTTTGACAAAGCAAATACGTATATCGGTAACCCGATGGCGAGGACGAGCTTCTGCAAAGTCTTTTGAGAAGTCTCATGATGGACTCTTTTCCCCTTTTAACATAATACAGAGTCAAATCAATCTGCAGAAATGTGCAAGCAGCCGAAATAAGCTTTTAAAGAGCTTTGTGTGTAATCAGCACAAGAAGGGATTCAAGTCCCCAAACAGAAAGTAGGCGAGAGAGGGGATAAGAAAAGAGAAATTAGAAATCCCGACTGGATTTTCATCTAGAACAGATGTATTTAGGTGTGTGTGTGTGTGTGTGTGTGTGTGTTGCAAAATAAAATGGTGCTCCTCCATCTTTGTATAGGTGTTGTTTTTCCTTGTGGGCATTATGAATTGTGTATTGAGTTCAGAGCTGGTGTTTTGTGTGCACAAGTGCATAATTGACTTTATTCAAATACTTGAACACTATGTAACCTTTATTACAGTGGCCCTGGGCTGCACAACAGCACTTGTAAAACAAATAGACTAAATATCTCTCAACATGACATAATTAACCAAGAGCACGGCAAAAACAACTGAAGTGGTTTTAGCGCAAGACGCAATGCTTCAGTGTTCGCTGTTGGCTCATTACACTTCTTATGAAAAATGAGCAGTTGTGGATAAAGTACAATTGCAAGAGAAAGAAATATTTTATATATGGAGAGTTATACAGTATGTGTAACTCTCTATATACACTGTATGTAGTATGTGTATACACACATTTACCGTATATCAAACTAATTTATATATTGTATTTACATTTTCTGTTTACATTTTAATTCAAGTTTTTTGTATGAAATGTTATAACATTTTTAACTTAAACGTATCGTTTTATTTTAACCACTTTTTTTATGCTTTGACCCCATTCAAAAAGTGGAATCACCAGGAAGCACAAATAATGTACGACCAGAACAGTTTATGAATAATTGGGGAAGAATGAGTTTTTTTCCTCATCACACAAATAAATGAACTGATTCTTTAAAGTTGAAGGTGACAGCTTTATTATCCAGGATTTAGTCCATTATTTAGAGAATGAAAGTTCTGTCTGATGCTTATTAAAGTCCATATTTCAGGCAAATGATCAACAGAGCAATTACTTTTATGGGTGTCAGGGTGATGTTCAAAAGCTCAGGGACGGACATATGATATGTAAATCAGTGGTAATGATTTCAGATAGAAGCCGTCAGACAGGCGACTGCATCCTGGACTTGTTCATTTAAACACTATAGATTTTTTAACAGTTTTTTTTATGTGTGTGGTCATAACACGTCTGGAGAAAAGACGCTTCACATGGTGATTGGTGCTCTTATGGAAGCATTTTAGTTGACCTGGCAAATTTCTCCATCTTCTATTTAATCAAGGCAAACCATAAATCAATGATAATACAATTATTGTCTGAAAGAAGGTGAATAGATGGACTAGTCATTTCACTCAGTGTTGTTGATTTCTTTGGAGGTAAACATAAAGATTTTTGGACTGGGACACACGTGCACCCACAATGGGACTTTGTTTATATTAATTTAAATCATATTCATCTTAATATACATGTATAAGCCTAAAACAAATTTTCAAACTATTTTTTTATAAAAACATACACACACGCATAAATATATATGTATATATAGTATTTTAAAATCTGCTTTAATATGCCAACCATTTATGTGTTTTTTTTTTTCCTTTATTCTTTGCTTTAGAATAACGGAAAAAGTGTAGACTTTTTCTCTCTCTCACACTTTTTGGTTAACTTGTCTTCTCCGCTTGTTGTCTTGTTTGTGCTAGAGACTCAAACATGAACATTTCCTAAGATTGTGTTCTACTCACACGTCCTATGCGGCTGGTTTCCCTCAGGCTTCTGCTTCATTCTGGCTCCACCTTCTCCCTTTTATACATGGGCTGATTGCTTGAGAAGTCGGCCCCACCTGTGCTGCTTTTTAGTGTGATGACTGCTTACACCTGTGGTGAGAGCAGTTCATGGTGCTGCAGCCTCTGCTGGCGCTGTCCATGGTGCTGTAATGTGCAGGAGAACCACATTATATATATATATGTAACCCTCTTTAACAAGCGGTCCAATTAAGGGAAGTCGACTGCGTATTAATATACCGTAAAGTAATATAACGTTTTTTTTAACAGCATAAGCCATGTTTTTTTTTCCCCAATACCATAAACATTGATGCATATTTTTCATGTTTAACATGCTTTAATAATAGTATAATTAAAATTATTCATAATAATACATTACATTCATGAAGTACTTTTTCCAGTATAGGTGCTCACCTGAACAAACAAACTTAAACACTTATACATTACCGATAATTAATTTTTTTCTGGGTGATCTGCAATTTAACATTGTGTGTCAGTTGTTTTCTTTCCGGTTTTCACTTAATTCTACCAAACACTTCTCGTCGTGTGATTTGATCCATATCCAGCATCATTTTTATCCCTGATCCAATTTGGGATGCAGAGTGTGACAGCACCAGAAAAGTCAAGTTGTTTGCTGATAAAATATGAATGAGAAGTGAGATGCAGATATCTTTATTAATCTCATGAATTAGTTAGCATGGGTGTAATTAAACCACCTCTACTTCTCATTTATAATCATTAGCTGCGGAGGACAGATTTATGTGTCGGCATGTGTGGAGCTGCCAATTTGATTTATAATATCATGTGTTTGTCTTATTCTTCATCTCGTGAATATTACTGTAAAAACCCCTTGCTAGATTTGTAGGTGACCAGAGGTTTATCAGTGGCATTAGTGTATATGTTTTTACAATGAGCTTCCGTGTTCTGATTCAGTCGACTGACTTTAATATTCACACATTTGTAATAAAATTTTTTGTATTAAAAAAAATGACACGGCCTTGTGTACCATTTTATATTATTATTCTATCCTACAATAATATCCTATTATTTTAATTATTATTATTATTATTATCAACATCATCATCATTATTATTATTATTATTATTATTATTATCATTATTATTATTAGATACTCGCCTTTTTATTATTGCTGTTGTTACTAGTATTATTATTCTCTTAAGTACGCAACCTCAGGTTATGTACACATCTTATTTCAGAAAAGTCCTGGGATTCTGAGAAAAAATCTGGGTCGAAGATGTATTAGTTTTCTTGCATAACTCATTCTAGACTGAACATTGTGTACACTCAGCATATAATAAACCTAAAGAGACTGAACAGTGAACACACATCTGCTTTGTATTTTGATAATCAGATGCTTTAGTGTAACAAAAAAGCATGAGCAGTGTGCTGGAAGACAGACAGACGGATATGGAGAATGAGAGCCTATATAAACACTCAAGGACACATTTCCATTACAGATGACCGTAACATCTAGACCCCTCAGAGAACAGGAAGTGAAGATTTATATTAGAACATTCTCATCTGAGCACTAACAATGCGTGCGGATGTTTTGCAGAAACTTGTTCAGGTGGTCCGGACCCCGCAGTTCTTGTTTGTTCTGACCATGACCCTTGGCTGAGGTTAATGATGATCACGTGGGGAATATTGCATTGTCAATATCATACTTTTCATTCATACTGAAACTGGTGCAATGCATCATGGGTAATGAAAGGAAATGATCTATCGGACTCAAGGGTCAAGAGCAAAATGAGAGGTGAAGATTACTGTGTACTATGGATTAAACAGTTAAAAGATTTCTATCGTTTATTCATGCCTATTATAAATTGTTTTATAGTTAATTTGAATACCATCATTGTGGTCTCAAAAAGTAAGAGTGTTTGTTTTTGATAGCACTTTTGTTTCTCTTGTTATTTTTTCCTAGTTTTTCCACCAAATAATTTCTCTAATGAGATGAATATTACTATACATTTACAAGATGAACAAGTAATGTATGATACCTAGTAACTATGTTTTTTGAATTGTATCAAAAAACTATGATTTATTATCAAACAAATTATATAAATATATTATTACTCCGTTGTCATAAAGTTTTTGGTAAGCTAAACATTATTAAGAGCAATTGCCCTTGTTGCTCCTTAATTTTAATGGCTGTAACACGTTTCCCATGTGAAAGAAAATCAACAAACTTTGCATGCATGAAGAGTAAGGAGCTAATTGTATTTTATACCATTTTTGTATGGATGAGATGTATGGTTGCCTAGCAACAGGCCCCTTTATCCTTTTTGAGAAAGACACTTAAATTTTCACATGAGAATTCTTAAACTCAAGGGGAATAAATTTGCCTTGATGAGTATACAATGCGTTTTTCAAATTGATAATTTCAGAGAAGAGTAGTATACATTTTCTCATGATCTGGTTCGTGAATAACTACGGCAGTTTATTTGTTTAGTGCTTTTGTCTAGTGAAAATTATGTAAAAACTTAACCCACTGTATAACCAGGTATACAATGAGTATGAAAGAGTGATTGTTGCCTCAACGCAAATGGTTCATCCGAGGAAGTAAAAACTCGGGACTGAGTCTTTCTGTGTGGAGTGACTCTCCATGTGCTTCTTCTAGGTCTAAAGTATCCGATGTTGTGATTGAGAGTGTGAATCTGTGTGTGTCTGTGTGTAATGATGAATGACTGGCTGGCCTCCTGCCTTCAGGACCAAAGTTACTGGGATTGGCTATTTTTTTTTCAGGTAGCACCAACTCAATCTTGAATGTTTTAGTTTTATTTATATTAAATACAGTATAATGACTTTAGATTGGGGTTAGTGGGGTAAAGAGCTCTTAATTCCAGCATTAGAGACAAGAACGAGACAGCACTTGAGGACACTGAGCATCCAGTGACATTGTGATTGACAGCTTAATGTCTTGATTTACACACTCTCCCTCTTCTATTTCCATTCTCTTTTCTTCTCTTTGGTACAATTTATGCCAATATAAAGCATGTATAAAATATTTTAAATCGTGCCAAAATTTCAGTAGGTTGTACTTTCAGGGTTGTATTTGTAATTTATAGCATTGCGAATATTTTGGTGTAACACTTTTTTTGAATCCACGTCATTCTTTAACTTTCACTTCAATTACTATATTACATTTATTATATAATCATTTTTAGTTCTTTACTTTTTCGGGGTTCAAGTCTGAAAGGCTGAAACACTTCTGTAATTATAGGAATTTTACTTGCACTATATTTATTCTAATTAATATTCTGTTGCATTTTACTGGAAATGAACATTTACACGATTAACTGGATAGCTTATAGGCCTTATGACATCATGAAACTATCCTTAATTATCCAAGGTGATTGGTTGATGATTAAAAAGTAAATTTTTTCCTGGTTCATTCCAGTGGGTGATGTCATAAGTTTGGAGATTTGCTACGAACAAGCATATTTTTACCATTTATATGTACCGTTTTCGATTTTATTTTTTCAGTTACTAGAAAAATACATGTGTGATTTTGAATGAGTGGATGGTAGAAGGATTATTTGCTGCAGTGTCATACGTCTTGTAATAGTGCCGGACAGTAAGAGCATGTCATTGGGATTTGATTCTGTCTCTTTGACCTGAGGTCTGTGTATCTTTGTGGGAGCTGGATGTTTTGGGCGATTGCATGCGGCTCATAGGAGGCCATTTCAGTGTGATTGATATGACCGTGGTGCTCGACAGATGTTAGTGGAGCGCCGTGGGAGGATTAGAGGATTAGGGCAACGTTCTGAGAGTATTATGGGAGTGTCAGAAGAACGTTCTTTTTTGGTGGCGTGGATTGCCGTGCGCATTAGACCAGTGCTGAGAGACCATTTTGGCGTGGGAGAATTGGGGAGGGCCATATTATCAGAGCATTAGTCCATATCTGGGAGGCTGGTTTCTAATATTATGGTTGTGTTGAGAGTGCTTTATTTCCTGAGAGGTTCGGTATTACACATAAATAGATTTTACTCTTATATTTACCTCAAATGCAAGTGTTGAAATTCATTTCAAGCCAACGCCTGTGTATGGAAAAAGAATGCGTTTTAACATGATGGCTTAGATGCGTTTATTGGAAATCCAGATCGGACACGTGTAAGTTTAAGCTCCAGTTAAAGCATTTTAGAAAAGGGATGAATACAATATACAAGTTTGTATTTACTGTTATGTCAACCATTTAAACAAAAGACCATTTGAGATTCCATTTGTCCATCCATTCATCCATCCATTTACACTAACCTGGATTGGTGACCAGCCAATCACAGAGCAGGACACACACACACACACACACACATACCTAGTCCTACGTGGCACACTCAGAACGGAACTGTGCTAAATGAGTTTAATATTACTGACAAGATGAGAGAAGGAGTGGAGAAATAGTGAGGCATAGTTTTCCAATAAAAAGCCGACCTAAGGTCTTGACGTTCTTCTACTTCGTTAGAGCCTCTGGGCTGTTTGATCGGCAGGATCAGATCTTACCTTCATTCTAATCCTATAGATTGACTAATGTAGGCAGTGTTAACACAATTATTAGCATTTGATTTAGTGTCTCCAAACGTACACAAAGAGATAAGCCATGTTAAGATAAGATGAGATCCACAGTTTAGCAGCTATTTAGTTTCCCATTGTACTAGATTAATTGCAGTAAAAGCCCTGCTGGAGCAGACCAGGATTAAGTATTTTGCTCAAGGACACAATGGCGATAAAGAAAGTTGAACCCAACAGTTAATAGATCATCTGTCTTTTCAGGCCACGCAGAGTTTGAATTTCTATGTGATTCGGAAATTTCAAAAAATGTAGCCCCGCCCACCCCAAATAATAAACCCCTGATTATAGATTACAATAATACACACAATAAAAATTTGATTAAAGAATTACTTCAATCTAAGATGTTGTCAATTTTAACACGCCAATCCTTTTTATCATCGGTATTGTCTAAACATTTCAACTTGTCGATCAGCGGCATGTCAATTTTAATCCATTCAAGCACATTCTGAAACAGAAATGAATGTATTTAAGAGCCCGGCAGTGAGTTCACCCCTGTGGAGAAAGAGCAGGAGGAAAGCTGAATGAAGCGAAACAGCAGACTGGATTTGGCTCATGTTCATACGCTGCGTTTATCCAGAGCAAATCTTCAAGCTGGCGAAGGACTGCACTTCTACCTCCTGCACAACATCGTGAGTTTAAGAGAGAATGGGTTTTATTAGCTGGTTGGGTTGTGATGGAGGAATCATTTTCTGTAGCTGAAATGGACGTGCTGCGTTTCTCCTCAGTGTGTGACCTCCTCCTGCTTTGGCTGACGGCCAGTCGACCTACTGCAAGGTGAATTTCATTTGTCAAGAGTGTTTGCCAACATTTGACCATAGTTATTATAGCCTTGTCATCACGGAGAGGCAACAGAGTAATGAAAAGAACACAAATATAACAACCGAGGTTAGTATGAGAGGAAAAAAATAAAACTGGCCTTGTTTTATTTTCACATTGTTGGACAAAAGGTTAATTGAGATTATCACTCATTGCCTTTATTTTTGCAATGTTGCACCAATTTGATTTTTTTATCAACCTTTTTTTTTTTAATCTATTTTACCTTGTCGTGTTGAAATCCATACACTTATTTCAACGATGATCCACACACATTTTCTTTATGGATTTATCAAATGCTTTATTCTGACCTTGTTGATTACACCATGTCGATTAATGATGCTACAATCCAGCAAACACAAGATACATACGTGCTGAAAATGTGCAGACAAGCATAATCAGTAACAAAATGGCTGCCATGAGAAAACAAAGAATCATTGGAAATGTAGTCAGAAGTGATTGTAACACTGATTTTTAAATGTTTGCACCAAGGATTAGCAGACGTTCTCTGTGGCGGAAAGATGAATGAACAATAATTTATGGATTGGTGAAATGATATATAAATGTATAAAACGTTTCTCACAACCGTTGTGGTTTGCAAATGTTGTAAAGATGGGTATATATATATATATATATATATATATATATATATATATATATATATATATATATATATATATTAGGCTGATTGTAAATTGGCTTTTATTATCATTCACAAGGGAAGGCAGGACGATAAAGAGTATTGGAGACGGGAGGTTAGCTTTACTCAGAATGGCGAGTCAGTGACTTTAACATCCACCCAAATAAGGTTTTAAATTATTGTCTTCATTATCTCCACAAGATTTGTGTGTATTCAGTTGTAAATTAAAAGGGAAAAAAACAACTATAATCTTTTCACTAAGCCTTTCTTAGCAGTTGTTATTTTTGTATAACAACTACATAGGTACAGTTTTTTCAACTCCCTTTGTCAATTCTACCTTCAAATTTAAAACCAAGGTGTGATTATGAAAGCGAAGAAGCATAATGAAGAATAAACATGCTGAGGTGTTACCAGGTGAGTTTAAAAAATGATGTGATAAAGTAGGTGTGAGATAGAGAGGAGGAAGACCATTGGAAAAAGAAACATGGAGATTGGAGAAGTGCAGTGATTTGACTGTTAACCTTCATTAAGCCTGATGTGGAGGAGACAGATGGAGAGAAAAGTGCCATCTGGAATAGAGAGACGGGAGTCTTACTTTGAGTCATTGTCTGTAATGCGCAAGTTAAACTCACTAGAAAGCCTTACTGTATAAGAAAACTACCATCCATGAAAACAAAAAGCCAACATGTTAAGTAACGTAAGTAAAATTCATTTACTGAAGTACTTTACACCACAATTTGAGATCTTGTACATACATCAGTGTTGTTGGCTACTTTGTACTTGTACTGAGTATCAAAATATAAGCAGCTTTTACTCTCTACTTGACTTTGCTGCACTACATTTGAATGGACACTTATCTTTACTCGTTTCACTGTGATTGTGGGCGACAAGTTAGCGTCTTTTTCTACCACAGTTATTTTCTTGAGCAGATGAGGCAATGTCGCCATCTGCTGAATACTGAAGGTACTGGATGCTATTTACGAGCGTGAATTAGCAAAAATATTTTTTGGCACATTTGAGTTTGACTGAGACTGACTTTTTGTTTTCTATTTTGTTCTGCCATTTTGAAGCATTGAGGTGTTAAATTGTGTCTATATGTCTATATTGGGAAATACAACATCATACATAAAACGTTTTTTTTTGCTGGTTTTTTTTACAATTCTTCTTTTTTTAGCCTAAATTTAGCATGAGTTCTTGTTCTGCATGAGTACTTAAGTTCAATTAAAATGGGATACATTACAATTACAAGTCTTCATGGAATTGGTGACTTGGAATGGAGTAATTCTAACAGTAAGGTATCCATACTTTTACTCAAGTATGGTTTTCAGGTACTCTTTACAACTCTGCAAATAGTATGTCTCAAATGCACAAGGTCACTGACCTTAAGGAGTTACTTACTCCTTGACGACACCCAAAAGCTGCAGACTTGCTCGTAAAGCATCTCCTCAATTCATCAGGTGGGACATTTTAAATGAAAGCAATGATTATTATATGCTAGCCTCCAGTGATAATGATTCAAAGCAGACACAGTTTTCTGAGCTTGCCAGTAGATAACCATTAACAGATCAACCTACGGATCAGTGTCAAAGTCAAACTCGTCCTTATATACGTACTGTAGCATTGGCCAGCGAATAGAAAACCCCACTATGGAGGAGCGCAGCCGTAAATCTGTGCATCACGTCTCAGTGTGTCTTTCTTTAAGGACTTGTCTCACCTTAAAGATTATTCCTTCAGCCTATCGCCTCCCGTGACATACTGCCCTACCCACTGCCGCCGACTTTGACAAATATCACATCTGCTTGCAGACAGGAGAGACGCAGTCTAGACGAGTGGATCCATACACATGCTGACGCTGTCTCTCTCGCCCTCTCTCTCTCCGTGTCCATTATAGAATGGTTGTGTTCATTTGTAATCCTGACATCAATGCTGCATCACCCTTCATGTTTAGCCCTTCTCTCTTTTGCTCCAAGGCTAAAGTCTTTATGAATATAAAGTTGTTTACAAACCAGCACTGAGAATAAAATGCGGGCCTTCATTTACAAAACCTGGCAGGAAGAATCTATGTCGGGTCGGGTGTGGACGCAAGTGGCCTGAAGGAGATGGCGGCTGTATTTGAGTGATTTGTATTCTGTGTGGCTAGGTTTTTTGAATATGTTAAACGTGTATGAGCATGTGTGTGAGGAGCCGGGTTCAACACGTCTGGCCTGAGAGAGAGGAAAGTCTGCACTAAATCACTTTTGTCGTTTGAGTTATAGACTGGGATTGGAAAGCGACACCTTAAAGTGATGGCTAACCCAGAAATTCTGTCATTATTTGTTCAACCTCGTGTCATCTCAAAAATATATGTCAGGCTTGGGATAGACAACATCTTACGAAATTCACCATTATTTTGAGCATCGTGTTCCAAAACTTTGGGTATTATCTATTGAAACCACAACTGCTATTAATAATATTGATGAATATCTTGTGAATAAAATAAATTATGAAAAGCATTAGAAATACATTGTAAAATGTATAATTTTTTTGTAATTAGCTTCGAATGCTGTATTATTAACACATAATTTTAATTAATTCCTAATTGATTTGTTTAATACTAATACATCCTTTAAATTGGTTTGTGCAACATTTGTCATGATGGTTTCTTTAAATCAGAGTGTAAATTGTCTTATGTATTGTGTGAACACAACCAACTTTTTATTAAACACAAACTTTTTTGTTCACTTTTGCTTTCAAATTTGCAAACAATAGCTTCAGAAAACATGACAGATTTAGTCATGCTTCTCAGAATCTGTGTATGACTGTAATTTTAAGAGTGCTCACTGTTTCGTTATAAAAAGCACGTATGCATGTTAGACACCCTCCTGTTATCCTTTCAAAACTTTTTTAAAAGAAGTTATCCCACATTTATATCTATTTTATATTTCCATTTTCTATATTTATAAACTCTTACCTTTTTAGATTGTGTTGCTAGGAAGATTGAAAGTTAAAGGAGTGAAATATGGCATGTTTTCCTTTAAGGGAAGTAGTGGCGTTGTCTCTTGTGAACACGACTTGTAGTGGATATTGTGATATCAGTGCGGTTTTTTTGTTTTTATGTTTATGATGAGAGTGAAGTGTAGCACTCGAGAGAGAGATAGATGCTTCACTCCCCAAGGTCCTTTGCTCACGTTGTTTACTGTCACAGTCACTCATTCCTGCAAACCTTCTACCCACCTCGGTGTGTTATTGACGCGCTGCATAAACACACACACATTGTTCAAATACGTCCTTCACTACAAAACTCACAGCTTCAAGCTACCGCTCACCTGGAGTATTGCAGAACTCTTAGGACCAA
Source organism: Paedocypris micromegethes (assembly GCA_028031935.1). Taxonomy (NCBI): domain Eukaryota; kingdom Metazoa; phylum Chordata; class Actinopteri; order Cypriniformes; genus Paedocypris; species Paedocypris micromegethes. Next base: position 22,137,508 of record CM051498.1, on the reverse strand, counting down.
CCTTTGGCACTATCCACATGACATGGCCTCATCCGTATCATAATCAACGATTGAAGTGTTAACCACAAATTATTATTTTTTTTAAAAAGCGGCATGAAAAACACACACAGCATGCACTTCAACACGTCAGGGTTTGCGGGGGGAGAGCGAGGTAATTTGTTACAAGCAGAATGAAGCGACACTGTGAATATTTTAACTTTTCACATGCAGCGTTGCTGACTTTGAAATGCAAACAGCATCAATTTAGCCCCAGAAATCAAAATGAATATACACACCTTGTTCACAGCATTTTCATCTTCACTTTTACCCTAAATCCATGTGCTGCAGTGGGGCTGTAAATGCTTCTCAGCCTTGGTTCTTTTAGAACAACTTTAGTCGATGAGATTAAAAAGCAGATGTTTTCAAGACTGCAGCCATTTATTCCATTCTGACCCAAATAACTTGTACAGAAAAACTTTTGACATGCTGAATTTATAATTGAACAAGTGCTGAAAACTTAATGTGGCCCCTGTGGAGTAATTTTTCAGAGACAGTGAATTGCCAAAGTAATACTCTGGTTTAGCCTTAATCACAAATTCAACAATAGTGAACTATTCAATTCAGACTGCTTTGAACAAATGGAACATTGTTTCATTGCAGCAAAAGGGGAAACGAGTCCAAGACTCAAGTTGAAGTCGGGTTGAGTTTTCTGTGAATCTTGACTCTTCTCATTTCCTCCAAGTTGTTTGGTTTTCTTTATCAAATGTAAAAAAATACAGACTCAAAACGGTCTATAACTGTTTCATTGTTTCAGTCTTACTTTGTGATGAACTCAGTCAAGTATTCAGTCAAGAAATGCTGGATGTTTCACCAGCTCATAAAATCATTCAAATCATATGTTTGAATAGTCCAATCAAATCAAAGTCTATTCAATCTGATTAGGCTATAATTAAGCTAATTTATGTGGAAGAACTTAAACTTTTCGCGGATGGTAGACAATGTCAGTGTGGTGGAGACGTATAGCACAAAACTTGGGTCAGATGTTTTTGTTAGAAGTCTTTTGGCTCTGCAAACATGACAAAATACTGATGCCTGAATTAAAAGACCTGACACACTCTTCATAATTATAATTGTGTGAAATTGGTAATTTTTTGTGATATATCATTTTCCTCAACTTAAAGACATTTTTATTCAAGAAAGCATATAACTTCTAAAACGTAACTCTGTTATTTTCTATCAGCACTTTTATATACTACAATGAAAAAGTGTGTTATGAATAAAATGTATCATTGCTCTTTCCTCATCGTGGTTATGAAATAGTTTGATATAGTCTGTATTAAAGTGGTCCGAGGATATAAGATGACAAAATGTGAAAAAGTTTTCAAACCACTATATGGCCAATACTTTGCTTTCTCGCTTTCACTCTCAATTACTTCACAATATTAAGAATTTTCAATGCTTGAGGCAAAGACAGACTAAAATGCTGATCTCAGACCAGTCCGGCCTGTTTTAAGTCGCACCAAAACCATCACAACTCCAAAGAAGATCTGTGTGGTTTTAATGGTCAACTCGAAAAGCTGAGGTATTTCGGGGACTTGGCTTGAGCAGAATGGGAGCGGAGGAGAACAGGGTCACCAGAAGGCTGTGCACATTGCATCACAGCGCTCTGTAGATGCACCCTGGGCATCATTTTCTGCTTGACTTGGTTTTTTGACCCGTTCCAGTGTTGCTTCTTGCAGCCAGCATGCATGTCTTTAAGTCAAAAGCATACAGGCAATAGAAGAAGTGATTTGCCCCGGTGTCACTACCCCCTGGAGAAGGAGGGAGCCCTCGAGTAATCAAGGGGAGAGTGAGGAGAAATCTCCCGCTTCCTGAGAAAATGAGCTCTTCAGCAGTCTGTCCAAGCCTGCAAAACTTCTCCTGCTTTAGGGAATCTTAAAATCACTCTACTGTTGCTCCGGGCAATTCATACTAATAATTGCCCAATGATAAAGACTGAATCAAAACACTCAGGACATGCCTTTCTCCTCCGAGACCAGACAAAAACGCTGAGCCAGTGTTTAAAAGGAGATGTCTTGCTGTTCATAGCACCAAACTGTGCGCCTGAAGGTTGAGGAATTTTTTATTTAGTATCTATTATCTATCTACACTGGTTACGATTTAAAAAAAAAATCCTATATGCTACACAAATATACCCTCTTTTTGCTCTTTCTAACAATAGATGTGTCAGTCAATATCTTTTCTGATCGTTTGAGAGATGTGGACTTATAAAGTTTATTGGGTTTGTATGAGCGTTTTTTTCCAATCCTTTTATTAAGTTATGACTAAAACTTTATGAAACAACTTTATTAATTTATGTTGATTTCAAGCTTTACCTGAGAATCAGACTCACGCTGTTGATGTTTCCAGGACCATGCTCTAAAAAACTGTGTATTTTTAGAGTAAAAGTAAAAAAAAAAAAAACTTTCCAGACTTCATTATAGGATCAAAACAATTCTTTACACATTTAGTTTATTTACAATTTTTTTAAGAATGTTACAAATATTTTTTTTTAATCGGTTGCAATCATGAGTGTTAAATTGTTATTGATATGCTTATGATCTGCTTTGGTCCAAACTGCATGTTCGCACGACTATAACAAAGCACCGAGTGTATTTCAGAAGTAGCTCATGTGGAACTTGAGAATTAAAAGCTCACACGTCTGACTCACGCTGTGTTTAGTCCGAGATTTTTCTCACTCTCTAATTTTCTGTTTTTCTTCCTCTTCCTCCTAACTTTCGTAATAAGGTCATTCTGATTGATATGATAATCCCAAGCATTGAGACGGAGTGTAGATGAAGAGAGGACGTGGGGAGCCCTGGATTTAATTTCACCTCCTTCACAGGACAAGTCTTACAAAGTCCGATCTACTCTGATCAGACAGAAGATCCACACCATTACCCTTGCACTACCCTCTTCCAATAATGAGGGAGGCTGTCTGAAAAGCTTTTAAACCTGTATGACTCACAGCACCATGGCAGCAGTGGAATTCTCTATTATGAATTACGTAAACTCTTTACCAATTTATTAGCCAAAAGACCTCGAAATGTCAAAATGAGCACTCCACAGGACTTGTGATCTGGAGCTGTTCTCATTGATCCTGGTGCAATTTCTCCAGTATCTAGTTGGTTTTCTACGCCAGTGTTGTTGTAGTGCTGCATTTGGGTTTAATTTTTGGTGGTCCAACTGATATGGTGGTTTTCCTCTGAGAGCCGGACCTCATTTAGTGCTGCCGTTCAGGGATTAAAAACCTGTCTGCAGTGGAACTCATTAATATGTGACGAGGCTTCACCGTTTTCTTTTTTAAGCAGACTGAAGTTTTCTTGTCAAGCTCCCAAAAATCTTTTAAAACCTTTGTTTAGAGGGATTTTTATCCAGCTTTCGTGACTCTCGAGAGACTTTGGCTTCACAAGGCGAGAAAATGAGGAAAAGAAGACAGCAGGTCTGATGAAGTTCAGACATGGTTTACTAATAAAGTCCCACCGAGCTTCGTGACCTTTTCATTATTCTTTCTGAAATTAGCTGAAGGGAGAGAGTGAGATCTGCTCTGATCGCTCTCAGAAGTCACAGAGAGTGACAAACCCATTCACAGCTTCCTCTGCAATTCTCACATAAGTGACGTGTTGGACCTCCTACATATACATCATTTTTTCAAAATGCATTTTAAAAGATGCAATATTTATACTTAAACATCTAGTACACACACACCCATGCAGCAAATATTTTTTGGTTTCACTTATTATCTGATTTACACTGTGGAGCATAACTGCTTTGTTTCATCAATCCCCAAATTACTTCTTGCAAATGGTGTTAATTTTGCCTCTAATGGTCTGTCAGTTTCACTCTGTCTTCTCTCACAGACGCAGCTGTTGTTGCTGTATTTTTAGCAGCCAGAAAACAAAAACTTTTTATTTGCATAATGCTACTACATCCAGTAAAGTCAACACCTGATCCTGGACAATGGACAAGAAACTGATTTTTTAATTTCACACTACTCTTTAAAAGAACACTTTCTATGCAACATTTTTGTCCATTACTAGCACATAGGTTTACGATTATTCTCTTATTACTCTTAGGGGAAATACAAAGACCCAAGCAATTTGACACGACATCGACAAGATTATTCTTGAGACAAACTATAATACTCCAGATGAAACTATTAAAAACTGTAGCATTACCTTTGAAAACACACCTGTATTTATAACATGACTTGTTTAGGATGTCTCGACAAACACGACTGGATAGCCATGACGCAATAAACATGACAAAATTATGGGACTATTAAAAAATGTATTGCGGTAAACATGATGAGATTAACGATAAACATGATGCAATAAATAAGATTCGATAAACATAATGGGATTTACAGATTAGGACATAAACGTAAAAACACATGGGACATAGAATTTAAATTGATGAAAATTCATTAAATAATGAAAAAAAGAGAAAGAAACACCAGATGGTAAAAACACCTAAGATGTAACATGAGACAAAAATTGTCAGCATAAAAGTCCTTTGAAGGCGGGGTCTCCGAACCCAGAAAATCTGGATTCCGCCCCAACCAATAACACAATATTTCTGGCTTTTAAATAAATGTAATTTTTTTGGCCTGAATCTGGTTTCTGGAACGTCATTTCAGTGGTTGGTAAATATAAGAGGAAGATTTATGGATTAAATTACTAACACATTTTAGCGGTGCTGCTCATATATTGTGGAAATATATTTTTGCTGGAAGCCTTGGAACCTATTCGATTGTCGTCAGAGGAGCATTTATTTACAACACAATAACCAATCCACAAATTCTATGGTTCAATTCCACTTACAGTACTGGAGGTTGGTCATCCGCTGTCCTCATCTTCTCCTAAATAGTTAACAAACAATCTAATTTCTCCACAATGCAGTACAATCAGGCAGAAGGCCATAATATTATTTGAACAGGAGCATTTTTTGTCCACTCTTCATCCACCTTTTGTCTTCTCATATTTCCATTTATCTACGCATTTCTTAGCTACTCATTTCCTCATTATCGTATGGTCCGGTATAGTTTAACAGCTTCACTATTCACGCAAGGACTAAGCGAATGACCAAGTGTGTGATTGGAAACCTCCGGGACATAAATCTCGCACCTGAGAAGATCCATGAGATATGGACAAGCCCACTGACTTTCACACAAGGCAATTAAAAGAGAAGATTAGACACATTTAGAGAGACCCGCTCACATACACCAGACTTGTACCTAATGGATCCCTTAGGGTGGAAAAATATCCAGGGTAACTGTGACAGCCACGTTCAGTGTATCTTCTTTGATCACCAATGTGCATGGAACATCTGTGTTTGCGTGTCTGAGTGTCCCTCAACACAACAGCGGCAGATGGGATAAAAAAAAGTGAACTGGCTCTCGTCAATGTCTTAAAAATGAGGAAAATGTATAATATATTGAGTTATTGGCATTGTAGCTTCTCCTGATGAGGTCAAGTGTGAGAGCAACTCAAGGTCAATGAAGATTCTACGTGTTCCCTTAAAAGAGGAGTACTTTATTATCAGAAATATCCATTGATTTTTTTTTCTCTGAAGATAGGATACACAATCAGAATCAAAGGCCAATTGTAGGTCAGAACAAACAGACACACACGTTCACACTCTCACTCACATCGTGATCTAAAGCAATTCCTTGTTAAAAACAAAATTTTGTTCTGAAACGTTCTTATCTTTAATTCCAAGTGAGTTTGTGAATTACCCGACAGTCTAACCTCTGTTTGTCTGACATTTTACTTCCTCCAAAGGTTGTGAAGCTGTCCTTGCTGCTCCACTGAGAGCGATGCTGACCGCTGCAGTGTGTCTCTTTATCTCATCACACTCACTTGTGCAACAACAAACAAACAGCAGCACTGACATGGACACACTGTCCGTTCATGTTACCCTAATGAAGCAATCCCTTGTGCAGATATTTTATTAATGATAAGATATAAGACAAACACGTCTTATGCACTATGGGATAAATACATGATGGATGGATGGATGGATGAATGGATGGAGAAAAAGACAGACAAATTAATGGATAGATTGTTGGACAGAAGACTGGATAAAACGATAGACAGATAAAAATGTAGAAAGATGAATGAATGAATGGATGGATGGATGGATGGATGGATGGATTTAGAGACAAACAATTGAATGGATAGAATGTTGGAGAGATGACTAGATAAACGGATGGATGGATGGATGGAAGGACGGACGGACGGACGGACGGACGGACAGACGGACAGACAGACAGACAGACAGACAGATAGATAGATAGATAGATAATCGGATGGATGGTTTTATAATTTGATGGGTGGGTGCAGAGGGATATATGGATGCCAGAAGGATGGATGGACAGAAGAAAATGCAGAGTACAATACCAATTTAAAATTCACTTTTAAACCAATCGCTCTACACACAGACAACTTTTCCAGCCTTTTTTTCCTGCTCACACTGACATCACAAACACACTCATCCTTCACTTAATCACAAACCACAGACCAGTTTCTGTCAAACATTCTGGAAAGTGTTGTGTTCGGTCAACTGATTTATCTTTTTTTACCCGAGAACTTATCAGGCTTCAGCGGTGGATATTCCGCTGAGTATGTCATATGTCACATGTCAAAAAAGTGTGTCATGGAAAACAAATGACTGGCTAAAGAAAACACTAAATCTTCTGCGCTTTTCCTTCTTGACCTCTCATCTGCCCTTGACAGTCGCCCACCAGATCCTGTTATCTGGAATAGGGATCACAGTCACTGCACTAGAACGGTTTTGGTCATACTTCTCTGACAGATTCCTCAAGGTTTTGTGGAGAGGAGCTGTGTCCAATCCTTTTCCATTGTCTATTGGCACTGCTCAAAGATCCGTGCTCGGCCCTCTACTCTTCTTTAAGCAATGCTTACTAATAAATAAACTATAATTACTTCAGCTTCACGGAAAAGCCAAGACAAAATGCAAAAAAAATGAGAGAAAATAATCCCTGGACACATGTGTACGACATAAAAACAACTTTTAAATATGTTGGTTTTCACAAGGACAATAACATCAATCATCCATTCAACACAAAGAATTGTTATGAAAACTATCAATAAAATGAACACGCTCCTCAAAATACTCGGTAAATGCTGTACAAAACACATTTACCAATTGCTAATGCTGAGGTTTTTTCTGGTGGGTGAAGACTGTTGGAGCGGATGCAGGAAGTGATGGTGATGACTGTGTTGGTGTGAGAGGCAGCTGAAGGCTGAGGGGAAATCACAGGCTGAAACTAATGAATGGATTCTGAGCTCCAGGCTGACAGTACAGAAGTATGGCAGGAGAGTATGGAAAGCATAGCAATAGGTATGAACTGACTTTCCTCAACTCCAAAGAACAGGCATCTTTCAGCTGCAATTCACCAGCCTTTCCATCCGTTTCTCTTCTTTCCTTCCTGGTTACATTGGTTTCGCCTTATTCCCAGCAGTGTGAAATATTTACCATATTTTTTGGATTGTAAGAATCACCGATAATAAACATACATTTATCTGTCTTGTTTTTTTTTTTTGTTACATTACTTAAGTATTTTGGCTACTTTGTACTTGTACTGAGTCTCAAAAATATAAGCAACTTTTACACTCTAGTTGACTCCCTTTTTTATTGAGTATATGTACTTTTTACTCCACAACATTTGAATTGAGATTTACTGCTGTTACGTTGTGATTGTCAGAATTTTCTTCTGCAGCAGTTAATTTCTTGGGCGAACGATATCACCAACGAGTATTTCGGTATTCACATTTCATGATGCTTTTTAAGCATAAATTCAGTGCGAGTAATGCTAAATAAGGTGTAGTTATTACAAGTGCTACCTATACGCAAGTTCTTTAAAATTGGATACTTTACACCTTTTACTTTTTTGAATTTGTGACTTGTAACGGAGTAACTTTTACAGTAAGGTATCCGTACTTTCATTCAAGTATGATTTTACTCTGATTTACATTTCTGCTTATTTTTTCCACATGTAAGATGTTTTTTTTTTCCGATTGTAAGGCAACTTTTAATTTGTTTAAGATTTTAAATGCAACTTATAATCCAAATAATACGGAAAATACTCTCAACTCACTATTTGAGTTGCTTTCTTGGGTGACACCAGTGTCACGTCAACATATCTCTGCAACAGGATTATCTCACAAATCACTGGTAGAAACGGGACGGTTTGTATGTTGCTAGAAAGGTCAAGATGAAATAACAGAGAACTAAGTGAAGTCAAACCCCGTCTTTGATTCTATCTGCTGCTCATCAGTACCACGTCTTCTTAACCTAAATGAATTCAGAGAGAATGATGAAAGAGAACCTTTCATCAGCTGCTCTATAACTCTCAGTGTGGGAGAGAGGGAGCCAGAGAAGACTGAGGTGAATAGTGATGTAGCTGTGGCTGATCAATAAGCAGTTAAATGAAGTTTGAAGGGTAGTATTAACACTTCATTGACCAGTCTGATTTTTAACCAACCCATTAAAACTGCAGGTAATTGCACACAAAATGTAGTAGGATTGTGTTTTGGAAAACCGTAGACTGTTTGCTCACCAGGTAGAGCGGTTCTTTCCGATTTTTCTGATTGTAAAGAGCATAAAATTTGAGAGCAATGTGCAAATCTTAATTATAAGGCACACTGATTATGTACTTTTTTTAGGATTTTAAATGCGCTTTATGGCCTGAAAAAAGTGGCGCATAAATAAGTAAACACGCTAACGCAGAGCTATAATGACGTCCCGGTTTCTTTATACATTCCTGCTGAGGATGTGAAGATTTGAGATTGCTGATGTCGGTGTAGACCTTCAATGTCGCAGTAATTGGACAGAGATAACTTGGTGATGGGGTTCTGAACGCACACAGCTCTGCGTAAGCTAATGGCTCTCCATGGGCCGTGGAGAACATAGAAAACACTTCCATTATGAGAAGCTAACGCTCCGTTAGAGTGTTTCATAAAGTGTTCTTAAAATTACAGTGTGGGAGAGCGAGTTAGTATTTTAACACAATAGACGCTGTGCGTAGAGTAGTAGCGGTGAATAGCAAAAAACTGGCTTTATTCAACAAAGCTTATAATCCTTTACGATTGTAAATTATGATTAAAATGCTGAGCTTCTGACATATAAGTGGTAATGTATCAGTTATCTAGTAACGTTATTAGCGCGTTTAATTTTTCACCCCAAAATGATTCAAACAGAATGTGTAGCATTAGTGGTATTAGCAATAGTTTCATTGTTGTTAACACAGTAATGTTTTAAGTTCAAGTTCAGTGCATTTGTATGGCGACTTTCAACTGTCTCAAAGCGCATAAATAGTTTTAGACAATCTCTTCTCTCTTCATAAATCACATCAATTTTGCATGAACTATTTGCTTTAATTCATTGAAGCTTTGTAGCATTAGCCTTGTTTCAATAAAACATGTTGCTTTCGGTTGAACTAACAGCTTGTTACTGATTGAGATGCAGGAAAGCTAGAACTTACATTAAAGCGAGTGATGTAATTCTCTGTAAAGAAAGAAGCTCAGTCTAATAAAAGTTCAAGAAATAGTAAAATCCGTAAATAATCATATGCATTGTGTGTTTAGCTTGAGGTAATGGTCGTCTTGCCCTTCGGTCCTGCAAATCTGCAAACATTGAGATGAAAAATCGAGATTTGCGACATTGAATCCGCAGGGTAAAAATAAAACAAGATACGCTACTTTATTGCATCGCCAAAAAGCCGGGATTTTAAGTGTGTGTACTTTTAATTAATCTCAAAGGTCACACTGTGACGCATCAATCTTCTGTTAGTCACACATCTTCATGTGAAACGGATTCGCGGGTCAAAGTTCACCAGCAGCTAAAGCTTCCAGCCTCGCAAGGATTTGATTGGAAGTCAATGGAATGAAAAGCGTAGCGTGAAAGTCACTGTGTGTAGCATTGGAATTACGTGTTAGCCTTGCGCAGCTTGTTGTGTTAGCGCCAAGGGATTGGAATCCCCAGTGAAGATGCCCAGTAACAGCCCAGTTTGACCCACTTCACATCACAAAGCCCTGGACTCCAGAGAGCCGTATACGCCACGCTCAGCAGAGCATCGTCACAAAGTGTGTCTGCGCCTCCCAGCAGATCCACAAGCCCTAATACATCAGTGCAAAGCAGATGACTCCCACAGGAAGCCCGAAAGAAAGAGAATTGCCCATCTCTTTCTCTTAAAAAGCTATAGATCAGAGCTTTAGATCTTGGCAGAGGAAAGTATAGCATGTTGTGCTACACTCAAACTGATTAGAAAGCACAATCTTCAGATGGCTGGCTCAGCAAAGAATTTCACTGAACGCGGCAAGAAGACCCTTACAATCGCGTCTCAGTAGTGCAACTGGGGGGAAATGGCAGTTTTTCAGCTCATTTCCGCTGGTGCAATAAATGCAGATGAGTTCGGGTCATGAGCTAAACAACCTCAAGTCATTTCGTCCCAAAAAAACAAAGTTACAAGTCACTAATTCCAAGAAGACTTGAGTAAAAGTCGTAAAGAATCCAATTTTAAAAGAATTGTGAAAAACCAAGAAATGGGAAAAACCACAAACTAAAAAGAAACGTATCACCTCAATGTTTCAAAATGGCAGATCAAAATAGATAAAAACGTGTTTTAGCTCTTAAATAGCATCCAGTGCCTTCAGCACCCTGCAGATGGCGATATTGCCTCTTCTGGACAAGAAATTACACAAGAAATTGCACAAAAATACAAGAAAGTTGCTGAGAAAGTTGAGTACTTGTCATCACAATGTAACAATAATAATGAGTATTTTTGAGTATTTGAGTATTTTTAAATATGTGGTCTCATATTTTTAAATATGAGTATTTTTAAAAAAATATATATTTTTAAATATGAGCCACACCCGTTACTTGTTAAACCCGTTTAACAAGTAACGGGTGAGTGTCTACTCCAATGTAGAGGAGCAAAGAGTACAGATACTCAATCAAAAATGTAGTCAATTAAAGAGTAAAAGTTGCTTATAATTTTGATACTCAGTACAAAGTAGCCAAAATAATAGTGAAGTAAAATTTTCCACATTTACTTCCAAGTAAAACAAAACCACTGCCAAAACTCACCCAAATAAAAATGACATCCTTAACATAGTACACGAACTCAAATGAGTTTGAATTTCTTGAAACATTTCAACTGTATTTCGAGTAAACAAGTTCAACTCCCTTTGCGATTCTGTTTTTGCTGATTTAATGTTTGCGCAGACCTCATCAGCATCTCTGAGTCACTTCTGTGACCTGAAGAGCTTGTTACTGTCGCTGCTCATTACTTCTGACATTATGGCGCACATATTCGGACATGGAGTGAAACGAGGTAATTTAAGCAGGTAGAGCTGAGCTAGAGTGCGTTTTCACAAAATTTCACATCATGGGTAAATTTCTTCTGCTCCTAGTGGTTCTCTGTGTGGACATACACACACACTCACATACAACATGAGCATCATCGGTCTGAAGGACTCACATCATCTCACTCAGACATTAAGACCTCAGGGCAGGTATCAATTTTTGAGCGAGGAGCATTGAATAGCATTATTGTTTTTGGAAAGTCCTTCTGCTTGTTGTTGTGTGGAAGCCACCTCCGCTGCTGCTCTGGGCTCTGACTTCTCTCTGCTCCACTAACTGCTGTCTCCTCCCCAGCTGCTCTTTGACTGCTGTGTACACCTCTGCTCCTCTCACCGCTGTCTGATTGCTCTCTCTCTCTCTCTCTCTATTACAGCTCTTTGCTGGCTGATGTGAAGATCCTGTGATCCCAGGCACTTGCTGCTAAATGAGCCGCCGTTCACATCTGTCCAGCATCACGCATCACATCCAATCAATAACTCCAGTCCAAGCTGGGCTTTTTTGAATTTGACTGCTGCTGAAAAAAAAACTCAGTTAACCTAAAGAAACCCCTCAATTATTATTTGCTCACCTTTGAGTCGGTTAGTCTCCTGGGGTCTCCAGGATGTCGCCTGAATTCCGGTGTGTTTTCTTCTCCTAAAGCTGTGAACACAGTTGTGTGTTCTGTAGATTGTAAGGGTTGTCAAATAATCGATTTGTCTGGTTTGCATGACTTACAAATCAGCGAATGGCAAATTATCAGGTGTTTGGCTCATTCAATGTAATTCATTTGCCAATGTGCAAATTAAATTTCAATTTAACACACATAGTCACACACATAAAAAAACATTTTTTTATACATTTTATTTAATTAGATTTATTTTTTTTCTATACAAACATACAGGACAAAAATGACATAAATACTTAAAAAATGCCTGAAGGTGCATGATGATGATGAAAATGATGCTAATAATAGTATTATATATAATAATAATAATAATAATAATATGTATAATATGTATAATTGTTAATATTACTACGTATTGTTTTATTATTGTTAATGTTTTTATATTATTGAAATCTCAATAAATTATAATGTGTTAAACAAGCTATTTTAGTAATAAAATGACAGAACATTTCAGAAATGCATTATTATAATACAGCATGCTATGCGGATATACATGCTACTTGTGAATTCAACAACAATTTTGAATGCAAAAAAAACTAGTCTAGATTTTAAAAAAAAGGTGTAGCATAATGTGTATTTGGTAAAAAGACATGCATAGAAAAATATGTAAAATCTTTATGTTAAACTATTCTACACATGAGGCATTACACTTACAAACACGAACAAAAGTTTAGGTTACATTATGATTGCTCACATCCTTCTTCAAGAAGAATTTTTCATTCTGAAGGGATGTATTCATTTTTCTGCGATTGAACCGGAACGTAACCTTCACCCACTACAGAACTCACCTCGGCCTCTTTGTTCATGCTGTAAACCACAGTAAAGGGTCTCAGATGTAGTCATTAGAGAATCAGCCCACCATCAAAACATATAGACACGGGCCATAAATAGCTTTTAAAGTAGACAACCGGCAGTGTGTATGTGTGTGTTTAAGTAGCTGAAGGTCTCAAAGTGCATGGTGTTTATCGATTGGTTATCAAGCCCTACAGTCTGAAATAATGGCTCTGAAAGAGAGGTCAAACTCAGATGCTCATTTCTGAGTTTAATCAGCCTTACCCCAGCACAGTCTGACAAACACTGCTGAGATTGATCGAGAGAGGGAGAGAAAGAGAACGAGAGAGAGAGAGAGAGAGAGAGAGAGGGAGAGAAGAGAGAGAGAAGATGCTAAGGACTGCTCAATGAGATTAGGGGAAAGAGAGTAAGAAAAAGTGTGGGTGTGAGAGAGGAAGAAAGAGAGAGAGAAATGTGTGCTAACAAAGGGTTGAGGTGAAGAAGAAGAGAGTTTAAAAATGAGAGACAGAATGATGGTGTTGAGAGTATTGTAAAAGAGAAAAGTAGGAGAGAGATACAGAATAAGTGTGTGTGTGTGTGTGTGTGTGTGTGTGTG
>CM051498.1:22111997-22124037 GCA_028031935.1 Paedocypris micromegethes | reverse complement strand
CAAATAACAAAAACGAGTATGTGTGTGTGTGTGTGTGTGTGTGTGACAGAGAGAAAGAAAAAGATGGGGGGGTTGAAAGTTAAGAGAGAGAGAGAGTAAGAATTGAAAGAGAGATAGAGAGGTACATAAAGATCATGGAAAAAATAATGAGTGAGTCACAGAATGAATGAGTGGATGGAAAAAAATGAAGAGTAGATAAAAAAAGAAACAAGCCCAAAGTAATCTTTGAAACTCATGGTCGTGGCCTCGCTCTCGGCGCGCGCTCTCTCACGCGCTCGGCTACGCGCGTCTAGCGTCTCTCTCTCGCTTGCTCTCTCTCTCTCGCTCTCCTTCTTCACTCTCACCTCCTCTCTCGTTCTTCACTCTCTCTCTCTCTCTCTCTCTCTCTCTCTCACCTACACACATCATTTCATCTTTCCCCTTCCGCTCTTCTGGACCACTAGTGCCTGTTTGGGCACTTACACCAAGACAACAAAAACATGTCGGGGTAAATGAAGCATAGATTGATACACGCTCACTTGAATCTTCTCAGGTAAGTCATACCGAGAAACATTGTTACACAGGGCGCTGCTAATTAATGATGAATGAACTGCTGCACCACGTACACATGATGTCTGATCTCCGAGCAGAGCGCTGGAGCTGACTAACAAACACGCCGGGCCTATTCCCTCCGCCGCTCTCTGCCCCGGGCCTACATTTGACTCTGAACGCTTTGAAAAACACAATCTGAAAGACGGGGCAAAGCATCATAAAATAAACACCACACAACATTAACGGTTGACGTTCATCTCTATTTAAAGAGACCTTGTAGAAGGAGCAGACGTTTCACACGTCATGTGTCATTCCGATCCTCTCATCCTTCTGCAGCCGTACTTAATCATTACAGTTTACAACATCAACGTGACTCAACGAATGAGTGTTAGTGGATTGGGTTTGGATAGAGATCGTATTAAGACTCCATTAGTCAAAGATCTGCTACTCAGATTATCAGTAGATCCCAAGTGCTTATCGGGCGTATTGCACTAATCTCAGTAATACAGTATCTGAAATTCTGATGAGCATCTGCCAGGTCGGCTTGCCAGGAGGCATTAGTCAGAACAGAAGAACGTGGAAGGCGATACACCTCCGAGATGTGGCTTGGTTCGCTTCCACCCACAGACGACTAAAGCTTCCCGACATATGTGTGATGACGGATCTGATATAGTGTTTAGACCGGTGGCTTTGTAGCAAAAAAAAAAGTCATGTTTTGCTTCGGATAATGGATTATTACAGTGCGAAATAGCGGCTGGTTGTTCTGCTTTTCTTTTTCAGCGATTGTAGGGAAGCATATTTTCTGAAGATAAAATCGAGTCAAGTCTTCTTTGCTTGGCTGCTTCCTTGAATGTGATGACAAAGGCAGACGCAGACTTTTTTTTCTTCTTTTAAATGAAAAGATATGAAAACCAGCGCTCATGGTAAACCTAATAAAAATCCGATACGTTCAAGTTCGATTTGTTTATGAAGCTTTCAGAGTCGCACACTTCCTCAATAAGTTGTAAAAAAATGCTCAGAACATTGAGTTAGACAATAGACAATGAGCAGTGAGCAGGTAAAAAGGCGGCAGTGGCTAGCAATACAAAACTCTGTGAAAGAGTTAATATAGCCAGCTTAAGCTTGGAATGATGACTATAGTTAAGGTTGACTAAAGGTTTTTGAAAAGAAATAATGGACAGAATAATGTGTCTGCTCAGTATATAAACCAGACAGCTTCTTTTCTCTGCCTGTAAATTACCCGACAGCAGGAAACAGCGGTTCTCCAGTGCCCTTAATGCACCGTTCCACTCATCTCTTTCTCCATTTCCCCTATGCTTTCTTTCTTTCCAAGCACCAGCATTTGTTCTCAATCTGGGACTTGTTTCCTGGTCTGAAGTTCAAGCAAAAGTCCGGAAGAAAAGCTTACGTTGCTCCATGGCAACATGAGCTAGAACTTTCATGGGTCAACATGAGCTTCAGCTTTTCATGGACTGTCAAAAATGCCAAAGGCTGCAAAATTGTACATACTTTCCAAAAAACATGTTGTTTAATGATGTCGGGTGGTCCAAGATCTTCATTCTTTCATTTTATTTTAGTTAAAACAGCTGATTTAATACTCCAAAATGCACCAAACCTTCTGCGCTTCTTCATCTTTGCTTTTGATACGTTTCAGATTAATCGTCTTGGATGAAGCAAGCGCATAATGAATGTTAACCTATTTTACCGCTTTGTCGTCTCTGAATAATTGATGTTACAGTCTTGCTGAGAAAGAGAAAAAAATATAGACATTAAATTAATTCAACAATAAAATCAAAAATGCTAAAAAAAAAAAAAAAAAAAAAAAGAGTATGAAGTGAAATTAAAAAAAGCAAGAGTCAGCCAGAAAGGCCCAAGGGGTTTAGCTGCGTATTTAAATGAGGAGATAAAGCAGTTCAAGTTCTGTGAAGTTAGTAGACCATTTGTTTAATTCTAAGGTCTACAGTCCTGTTTTATTTATGAAGACTGTTAAGCATTCAGCCTCATCTCTTTTATTTTATTAAAACCTATGACTTTCTGACCCTCCAGCGATTTAACCCTAATTGGCCTAATAAAATAATGGTTATTGCTATTGTACTGAACCTGAGCATCTCAGATCTTAAAGAGGAAGAATAAAGTGTAGACCCAAAAAAAAACCTTACGTTTAGTCTCTCCTTAGAGACTTGGAGTTATTTTGGGCTTATACACAAATGCTGATGTTCCTTTACTTTATTTACTGTAGGATCTGCTCCTGCCAAAAACGTGACTAGGATTTTTCAGATTTTAGGCCAGATTTGTGAAATGTGGCTCAGGCAGATAAAACCTTTTTTTTTTATGTGTGATTTGACACAAACTTATCCTAATCTATTAATGAGCAGAACATCAATAGATGTATGCAATATATAACCAATAACTGTATTACATTTAACTAGTCTAGCTTTTATTTTGAAAATAACTTAAGTAAGTAAAATCACTTTAATTCAAGTCTATCCATCACAGTCAGGATCTACAGACAGACAGACAGAGATAGTTAATAATTAGATAGACATGCAGGAAGGCAGACAGATAGACAGACATAGTATTTAGATAGACAGATAATAGTTAGACGGGAAGGCTGACAGACAGACAGACATAGTTTTTATGTAGACCGGCACAATAGACAATAGACAAATAAATAGACAGACCGAAAGACAGATAGAAAGACAGACAATGAGACACATCTGTAGTTAGGTAGACAGACAATAGTTAGTTAGAGAATAAGACAGACATTGTAGATGTCGATAGATAGATAGATTGTAGATAGAAATAGAAAAACTCTATTTAGAAAAAATAAAAAAAAAACTATTTAATAAAATAAATTTCTTGTTATAATAGAAAAGACAAATTTAGCAGTTAGACAAAGTCAAAAAGACAGGCAGACAAATTTTGTAGTTAGACAGACAGACAGACAAATCTAAGTTTGACAGACACACTGACAGACTTGGTTTTAATTGCCAGTGAAAATGTACAAACATGCAACATTTGCTGTTAAGAAATCTAAACATTTCACGCATGAAACATATTAATGATCAAAACCAGAATGTTTATTATTGAAAACATCCTATATGCAAATTCCAAACAACTGATCAGCAGCCTGATGCAGATAAGCCGAGGTTTGCCAGCAGCCATCCTCCTCTCAGCTAAGCGTGCTGGTGTGAGAAGGTGGAGGCGTTGATTCAGAAAAGCTCTGAAATCAGCAGTGTTCTGCTGGATGGATCTCTGCACGGTTCAACAACTCCGACCACAACCATCAGCAGAACCTGCGTGTGCCTTCCTAAGTGAGATGGATGGCTTTAACCCTGAAAGAGGACACCTGTCCTGCACACAAAACTCATGACAGCCACAGCACCACACACTTCTGCTGCCTTCAGGACGAGTAAAGGACAAGACATTAGAAGCTCGGGTCAACATGTCTGCAAGCTTCCGGTGACACTTGACACATCCCCTAGACCCTTTGTGCACTCAGAGCGAGGGATAAAAAAAGAGAAGGGAGAATAGGTCTTTTCTTCTTGTTTTACAGGGGTCAAACAGCCACACAACTAACCCCAAAGGAGCAGAGATGGAGAGTGGAGGGGAAGAAGGGATGAAAACCAAGGGGGGAAAAAGCTTGTGGTGATGAATAGGCCTGACTGTGACCACACGATCGAAGTCATTGATCGGCTTGGTTGCTGACTGATAGTTTCACCTTTCGTCAAACACGGGAGCACAAAGAGAGAAAGAGAGAGTGTGATAGAAGGGTGGGCTAATGCTGGGCGGAGTCGGGGGGAGGCACCTATAAATTAATCTAATCTTTCAAAACGTCAAGTGGAACTCTGAGCTTGACTAATTTTCTACACCTGCCTTTGCCACACACACACACACACACACGCACACACACACACACACACACACACACACACACACACACACACACACACACAGGCATTTGAATCATAGTGGGGTCTGACCATTGACCTATATATAAAAAAATATAAAAGAACAAAACTACTTTTTAACCTCAGGATTAAAATTCCCCTCCCCCAACTCCAACCATCACACACCCGACCCCTCGCTCCATTAATTTATTCTCAACCAAACTTCAGCTCTACCTTCATGGAAATCTAAAGTACCATCTATGTCAAGCTTATGGTCCCCACAAGTGACCTTAAAATACCTCTTTAGTAGTAAAAATCTAGTATATAGGGCCCAAGCCTATTTGCTTGCGCACACACACACACACACACACTTTCCTTTTGCCCAATATGACGCAAATTAAATTTCAATATCAAACTCATAAAATCTCCCAGACCCGGAAGAAAAGTGACTATCGATGACTTGAAAAATGTAACACTGACATTTTAATTCTTTCGCCAAAGTAAATTATTGTAAAACTAATTCTCGCTGCCATTTCCCATTCGTTGAGTCATGTTCCGATAGATGTATTAAAAATGAGCATTTTTGGGTTTTATTAAGGGGATTGAAGGGCAATGTTCACTGGCGGTACAATTACTGTAGCTGTTAGTGTCAGTGTTGCCCTGAATCTTTCAGCCAATGCAGCTTTATGACAGGCATTAATTTGATGGGCTATAAGCAATTAGAAGCTGCATCATTTTATACCGCTGATAAAATAGGAGCGATACGACTGTGCAGTGTTCTGCTCCGTGGGGTGTTTGGGCTTTGAGTAGAGGAAAGATGAGTCTCTCTCTCTCTCTCTCTCTCTCTCTCTCTCTCTCTCTCTCTCTCTCTCTCTCACACACACACACACACACACACACACACACACACACACACACACACACACACACACACAGTGTTGTTTATCTCACTCAGGGCCCAATAAAAAGTTCACATACATTCACAATATACTTATTACCTGCATTTAAAATATTCATCATATTGACATTTAGACATTATTTTGTGCCTTTCAGGTTTTTTTTACTTTACAGTTCTGTTTTTATCACATATTCTAATAATTAGTGTTAGATTATAAAAATGAAAAAATAAAAGAAATATCATATATTTATAATAATAATAATAATAATAATAATAATAATAATATTATTGTCACAATTGGGTGTTGAAATGTGACCATAGTCCATTGTTACTCAAACAAACATTCAATTTAAGAAACGTTTAATGAAGATTACGAGAAAAAAACTTACCCAAGCACTCGAAGGAACAATGAAGTGCAATGGTTAACAGACAAAACATGTGACCACAGAACACAGGTGAAATCAATATGTGACATCATGTGACTACAACAACACAGGAAGACGAGAAACATTCTGGGTGTTGTAGTCCTTAGGAACTGGGCAAAAAGATGTATTAATGTTGAGAGTTCACCAAAATCTTTTGATAAATAATTAATAAAAATAATACTAACTTTTAAATACATTAAAAATTCGGTAATCATGCTGTTACTCCAGCATTGTCATAACTGAATAAATTACATTTAGAGATGTTTGATCACACAAACTACAACTAAAGCCTGATTGTTTCTTCCCAACACAAAATTCCGAATTGAAGTATAAATGTGTTTAAAACTCTGTAGAGTCGGAAACAATGATATAATTGCCGGCATTTTACCATGCTGTCCTCTAGTCATTTGTCTTGCTGTCTCCACACTCTTCTCGTGATTTTTCTTCTTCGGGTACAGAACTAATTAAGCAGCGGTTTCACGGGACTCACTTCTTTTTTTCTACTTCTCTGCCAAATACAGGTCACAAGCTCTCACAACAGGAAACATCCTGGCAGCACAGTAAGAGTTGCGAAGCGCTAAAAATACTCTTCTGAAGCTGAAACTTTGGTGATGCGTCTAAACTCAGACTTTATTTTGAGAATGTGTTGCGTTTCCCGCTGTAGTTTGAATAATTTCACTAATCTCAACGTAAATGACACAACATCTACTGTAAAAAATAAAATCCTGTGGTTGGGTGTCAGGCGATGATGTGCAGTTTTCATATTATTCCTTTATAATAATGTGTATTTTTTACAAACTAGTTTTTGGAAGCATCAACAGAACATGGACCACGTGAATGTGGAAAGTGTGTTGTTCAAGGTCCAGGAAGGACATGGCCGAGCAAGAGCCTGATGGTGACCGCCTGGTGTCATGTCTCTGGAACAACAACCTAACCTTCACTTCCCACAGAAGAGCAAAACCTTCAAACAATACTGTTACTCTTTGTCTCAACTGTTCCCATTGTTTCACTCCTCTCTATTGCAGAGGTTAAAGCAAGAACTTTGCGAGAACAGATACATTTTTGTTACTATTTTGTCACCGATTAATTCTTCTCCGACCAGCACTTTTTGCCCCACAATTTGGAAGCTTTTCCAGCGCAGCCCATTAAGCTGGATAAAAACTAATAGCTGTGAGTGAATGTTCTGGGACAAGCTCTGGTTAATTGTGGACCCAAACATGGAAACCATTTGTCAAAATCCCACTGACCACGACCAGCTTTTGGAATTTATTAGATGCTGTACTGTACCAATTTTCTGGGTCGCATGGACCTGGATTCAATTTCAGCCGGAATTGTGAGTCATGCGTTCATTTACATTCACCTTTTATAGGCAAGATATACAGTAGCTGATGTGGGAGGAAACCAAAGCAAACAGAAGAAACCCGCAGAAACCACACAGAACCACCTCCACCGGGCCTTAAACTCGAGCTAAGCATGTGGCAATTTTCTAAGATGTTCGTGTCATGTCAACTATATGTCATAATAATAATAATAATAATAATAATAATAATAATAAAATGGGTAATTCCATAAAAAATACAGTTACAAATAACCTTGCTAATTGTTGTTTTTGGATTTTAAAATCAGAATGTACGTACGCAAACGGACATCGTTTTGTAAGTCTTCGAGCTGTGCAGAACCCAGTGTTGAGGAATTATGAGTGGTTGTGTGTAGTTTGGAACATTTACATTTGAAGGCCACATAGATTCAAGAGGAGCTGGTTTTGGCCGAGCGTATGTTCTACTGCTGTTATATTGTAATAACTGGCTGCACTGATTTGCTGGAGATTGAAAAATAAATGAAAAGCAAATTGAACATGACATTTGGTGCCTCTGTTTTTTTTTTTGTTGCAATACTGAGAAAAAATTGCAAAAACGGGAGCTCGTCCGGATCTTTTAAAAACGCTAATAAATCCTTATTTTTAAAATAAAACTAATGACTTAACACCAAAGCACTGTAATTTTATTTACATTTTATTTAAAGTTGATTTACAGTGTTACAGTGAAATTGCTAATCCAGAGACATGGATGTATGAGGGATTATAGTACGATACTGCTGAACTTTTAAATATAACTTGTTTTTCTTGTCTTTCACTCACACTATTTATATCCTGTTCCTCTTTGCTCCTCTTCTTTAGTGATAATGACTTTGTGACAGGACCATCTGTTTGCACACTGGACTACGTGATGCTAAATGGCACTAGTGTCATGTTATCAGTTAATCTCAACAAATTTAAATAGATGTGCAAGTGTGTACGCAGGAGACGGACGAGATTGTTCTTTAACATTACTCTGTAGGATTCAGCTGGATGAATGGACTTTAAACTAGTGGATGATGTCACTGAAGACTTAAATAACTTCTAGTCTTTAAGATGCTCTTCTGAACAACATGTAATTCATAAAAAATCATATTTCATGAAAAACAAATATGAATTAAGAATTAAGGCCACTGAATGAATCTGAAGCTCTGGAGATCATTAGATCGCAGCAGTGGAGGAAGGATCTGAAGAAATGTGAGTCCTACTGAAGAGGAACATGAGAATCAACATCAAACCAGCTTCTGTTTGCTTTTGGCAACATCAGGTGGAAACCTTGAGGATTCTTGGGTAACAGATTCAGGTACTTTGGATTAAGTGAAGGAGAACTTCCTCTGCGCCGGCAGCAGTTTGGCCTACAAACTCGTAGATGTGACTCAGACAGGAACTGTTTATTATAGACTTGCCATTTTAAGCTTCTTGTATTCTTAATATTTCATGTCTATCACTGAGTCGTGATTCATTGCATAGTTCTTAAAAATGCAGTTTATGCCTTTTTTTTTTTTTTACTTTTAATAAAATATCTACAACTTGAATTTAATTTAAAATAAATAAATTAAATTAAAATATTTAATACACGTGTATATATATATACACACACACACACGTGTGTATATACGTATATATTTCTACAATTTACAATATTTAGATTTTTTATTTACTGTGTCATTCATTTTAACTGGCCATAACATATTCCACTTTTTTATAGAGTAAGTGTTTCTTTTTTTTTTTCAACTACACCTCAGACAATGCCTTCTGCGACGTTAGATTGTCAGTGTAGATTAGCACAGCTTTTATTGGGCAATTTTACTTGTGGATGTGTTGGGCGATTTCCCCAGATGCAGGTTATTTCAGGTTTTAGTATCCTTGTGGGAATATCTGATGCCTACAATTTAAATCTGATTCACGCTCCCTCATGCATTATTATCTTCACCAGGATTTGACCCCGAAGAAAATCAAAAACCACATTCACAGTACAGAACTGGAACCAGATTTAGAACCTTAAATAATACATAATTCATCCGGGGACAAACAAATATGGCAGATGCTAAGGAAATCAACAGAACTGCAAAGTCGGTTAATCTAAATTACTGAGAAAACCCAGATTAAACTCCGCAGTGACTTTCCTGTACAGAACAAAAAATCCTCTACAAAAGATTTCTCCTGATTTTTCTTTCTTGTTTCTTTCATCTTTCTTGTGAGAAGCAAATCCCTAATTCACCTTTTGGCTTCTCTTTGTTCTGAACACCACAATCCTCTCAGAAGTTCCCTGGAGGCAATAAGTCGGCTGTACAGAACCAACTACAGGTCGCAAACATTTATCGTCACTTTGCAATTTGGGGCTGAAACCTTTCTTTCTGCAACAGATGAAAGAAGGTCCTCAAAGTCCCTGTTATAAACCACAGCTTCTGCACACGCTCCAGAGCTGCACGACGCTATTAATGCATCATCATTTAACCCAACTGCATTAAAACCCCAAATGGTGTTTCGACACAAACGTTCATTGGAAAAACCGAGAAGACACCGTTTCCAATCTCTATCCAATCTTTCTCTCCATTATGGTCCGTCTGCCGGCTGATATAAAAATAATAAGGAAGGATGTGTTTTATCAGCGAGCAGTTATATAGGTCACTGATGTTAAACTAACACTCACTATACGGACCAAGAGTTCATTAGCATTTTTTTCAACCACTTATAGATGCTATTTATGTTAATTCGAAAATCACGTTTTCCATGTTTTTGCCTTCAAAACTTTTGCGTTCATATATTCACAAAAAATATTTTTCCTCTCATTGTCGACATCACACACGTTCAGCATTATGACACAAAAACAATGCATTGCCGCAAAAACACTCGTCTTTTATTCTTTTTCAACCACTGCTGATTTTCTTTTCGCATGTGCGACATCTCTCCTGGCCTTTTCTCTTCGCCGTCAGACTTCATTACACCGGCACGGCGAATTTGCATAAGTAGCACCAAATCTCAACACCCACATCCCAGCAGCGCCGCGTCACTTCCTGACGAGTGCGAAATAGACGCTCTGACTGTCGCTGACAATTTTCATGCTGCTTTTTCACCCGTGTTGGTTTGTTTTTTACTAGGATCATACTGTTTCAAGGCTGCCCAATCATTCCCAAAAGCCTTTAAAATACACCGCACCTATTATTATTCCAGAACATTCTAATGAATTTTAAAACTGTGAGTCTGGAGTGGTTGTGGGGGGATTTGCACCTGTGGATTTCCTGCATCGCTGTATCAGAATGCGTCTCCATACACGGCCTGTGCATCATTTCACTTTCAAATGCGTCTTTTTGTGCCGTGCAAAGCTGTCCTTGTGCCTTCCTCTCATGAATTTTATTTTGGGCTAATTTCTCTAATCTCTTAATAACATGTGCAAACATTGCTAGCGTCTCTCACCGCTAAATGGCATGTCCATTGAGCGCTTTAATTCCGTCAAATAAATACCAAAAGCATTTTGTAGACCAGCATAAGTGAAAAAGAATGTATGGAAGGGTTCTCTCTACACGTTCTGCAAACTGATCCCACACCTAATGCCTTTTTGTTGAGCTTCTAAATCAGAGTGCGGAGAAAAAGTATTTTCAATATTTTTAATCATTGAATATAATACTGACACATATCAATAGCAGTTACCAGGCTGGATAAAAACATTTATAATAAAATTAACCTTTTAAATGTATTCTGCTTCTTTTGAGAATAACATCTTCATGTTTTACACTTTTACATGTTCTAGAATATACTGGTACATCTAGTCTCTGTTCTTTTTGGACAGTGGGACTGAAAAGCCTTATTTTAGAAGCAACACTATACAGAAGAAGAGTCCGGTAAAGGTCCAGATTGATCTTACACTTTTAAATGCTGTTTAAAAGAATGCACAAGATAAGTTGGGATCTGATCTGGTCAGGTACGGCAGGACAGAACGTGAGATGTCGGGAAACATGGAGCGTGAGGAAGAAGGCGAGCGTGAAAACTCTAAAGCTGCATCTGATGGTTGCGTCACGACTGGAACTCCACGGGATTGCACTGCTGTTGGAGACCTCAACATCTCAAGACTATTCCTCACCAGCAAAACATTCCAAGGTTTGTAGGTTCACTTCCAGATTCTTAAGCATCCAGGGGTCCACCGAATAAGCCACGGTGGTGGTCTTAATTATGAAAAGAGATCTGGAGAAATCTGGTCCTGGGAATAATCTGTGAGCAAAACGGATCAAACCACGTAGCTGGATCTCTGGCTTTGATTTTGTCCTCTGGTTCCTTTTGTCCCAGTCTTTTTTTGTCCAAAGCTTCTTCATGGCGAGGAACTATCGGGTTACCTAAAAACAAAGCAAAGCCAATCAACATGTTTGCCGATTTTAAATCCCTTTCCAAAAATCATCTGCCTGAACGAACTGGAATAATTCGAGGCGTGTTAAACAGGAAGAAGTTGTTTGGTTCATTAACAGTGGACATTCATGTAGGCAGACTTGTTGTCCGGGCGACTGATGGGCATGGTCTGCTGGAGCTGTGGGGGAAACAGTTGGCACCCAAGCAAACTCATTCATTTAGAGTCTGGCACCTTGCCTTCCAAGCTGGCACGGCGAAACGACAGAGCGAGTGGCATGGCTCGGTGCCTGATACTTGATCCACTCCTTGTTCTTTCCTGTTCTTGGTGTCTCTTTCAGTTCTGGCGTGTTGTATATTGTGAGAGGTGTGCTGGCAGAGATTGAATGGTTACTGAGCGGATCAATCATGGTGAGCACATATGTGATCAAAGCGTCTGGATGTTCTCGCTAACCTTCAGCTATTCCCCTTGAAAATGATCAACAATCACTCATGCGTCCTCTTTCAGTTGTTTTTAAGATGCCTTTAAATGCACTTTGCCTTTTTTAACGGATTAGAGGATTGAATCAGAAGATGGTTGGATTTAGTCAAACATAAATAGGTG
>CM051498.1:22091997-22106997 GCA_028031935.1 Paedocypris micromegethes | reverse complement strand
GAACACATTACCTTACATCAGATTAATCCATCCTGACTGGGTCAAAATGAGGGCTGATGCTGCTAGTCAACATCTCATGGCGGCCGTACGGGAGTGTGTGTGTGTGTGTGTGTGTGTGTGTGTGTGTGTGTGTGTGATATGTGAAAATGTCAACTGTCCCGAGGGATTGACTTCAGCTGAGAAACGATTCGGCCCACCACATTCGTTCTCATCAGACTTCTCACTAAGTGCAGTGACAGGGCATTTCATTTCTGTGTTCCCTACATGATGGGATTCCACAGAATGGCCTCTCCACATTTAAAAGGGAAGGAGGTTCCTTCACACCATAATGATATACTACACTTAGAGTTCAAGAGTGTGAAGGCCAGCACTGGTGTGTGTGTGTCTCTGAGTGTGTGTGTGTGTGTGTGTGTGTGTGTGTGTGTGTGTGTGTGTGTGTGCGCTCACAGTTATGTATGTGAGTAAAATAGGTTCAAAAGTAAAGCCTATAGTAATTATCAGTACAACCGGAGTTAAATGGGAGGTTTTTATTTATTAACCTGTTGGTGCTACAAAATACCACTTTTCACCTTAATTTTGATATTAGGACACTGATAAATATCACATTCCCATGCCCACTTGATGTATCCCCTTCCATTGCCCACCTTAAATACTATCTACTCTTGATCATTTTACGTACAACTATTCCCTTGCCCACCTTACATACCACCTTCCCTTCCCCAAATTACGTACCACCTTCTTTTGCCCAACCTGAGTACCATCTTCCCTTGCCAATCTTACATACCACCATCCTTTGCCTAACTGAAGTATCAACTTCTGTTGTCCCCTTACAGTATGTACCACCTTCTCTTGCCCAGCTAATGCCCTTCATTAGCCTTCTCTTTTATCTTATTGCCCACCTTATTGCCCACCTTACATTTCACCTTCCCTTGCCCATTTGTGTTCCAATTTCCATTGCCAGCCTTATGTACCACCTACCCTTGCCCATCTTACATACCACCTTTCCTTGTCCACCCTACGCATCACTCTCTCCTGCCCACCTTGCGTACCTCCTTCCCTTGCCCATCTTTCGTTCCACCTCTTGCCCACTTACATAACATTTTCCCTTGCCCGCCTTATGCATCACCTTCTTTGCCTACCGTATGTACTGTCTTTACCTACCACTTTCCTTTGCCACTTTACATACCATGCCATCCTTTCATATCATCTTCTCTTGCCCTCCTTACAGTATGCACATACCACCATCCCTTTCCCCCCTTATCTACCACATTTGTTTGCCCACATTAAGCGCCACTGTTGCACTGCTGTGGTGGGCCGTGTCAGGTCTCCCCTCTCTCTGCTAGAATGCCAGTTATCAAACTCTGCTGATTGAAATGTCAAGATGTAAATATTGTGAGCGTTGGATCCTCTCAGTGGGGTGTATTATATTACTCACTCATTACAGAGTGAAAACCTTCAATCCGGGAGGGAAACATTGTGCCGCGCGGAGGGAGATCAGCCCAAATCAGCTTTTAAATGCCAAATGCAAATATTTGTGTAAGCAAAATGAGAGGGCGATGACTTTCCTGTACCGTGGGAACGTGAGACTGCAGGGAGACGGCTCGATTTGTCAGGAATCATCTGGATGGAAGGAAAAAAATGATCTTCATTCTGCAACTTATTAGTCATGAGAGATGCTGTTAATTACTCAGTATGCTAATGATCTCCACACTTTGTTAGAGTTTCACAAAAACTATTTTGTGCCAAAAAGAGATGATTCTTAATCGGATTTGTTTCCGAGAAAGCTTTTCTGCAGAGCTTGCGGTAAAACTACGGGTGAGGGTTCGAATCCAAGCAAAAGAATAAGGCTAATTCTGTGTTTTACTGTAAGGCATCGCAAAAAGTGTCCAATAAATGTAAACTAACTTAAATAATAATGCAGGATGGACATTGGGAGTTGATTTTTATATTAATATACAGTCATTAATGCTTATTTCTGTAATGCTAAACAATGTAATTAAGTGGTGGAAATAATTTCATAACTTTCAATTTTGAAGTTTCCCTAACACTTGTATATACTGTATTCCAAACGTCAGCACTATAAAAGAGTGATGAAAGTTCCCATTTTTTTCCTTATTCATTCGCATTTCTATTCTGAATAATTCATAATAGTTTAACGCATTTTAATGTATGTTCTGATATGGCCGCTAGACACATCAGGCCTTTGCGTCGCAGTTTATCTGTGTAATTGTAGAAACTCGCAGATAAATGGAACAAAGTTGCTTTTTAGGAGCTCAAACATCTGTGGGGAAAGTGACAGTCGTTTTGTCTCTGAAGGCACGTCCCCCGTGGCACGGCTTTTTACAAAATTAGCTGTGGAGAAGTCGAGTCCTCAGAAGAGCAGCGTAAACATATTTAAATAAACATGCACGAAGACGAGCGCAATCGTTTCACACGTGCACAAACGCTCAGAAGCTTCAAACAACCAAGACGATTTGAAATACACAAAAGCTATTCATTTTTTAAACCGCTTTTTCATTTCTGGGTCACGGGGAGCTGAAGCCAATCCCAGCAAGTCTGAGCATGAAGGTTAGATACACGCTCTGGAATGATGGCCAATCACAAAGCGGACACACACTGGTATACAAATTCACACTCTCACTTTCCAAAATGTTCAGATGTTAGGATGCCTGTCTGAAGCGGAAAGTGACGTTTAATCTTGACAAAACATACCTAGGGATCAAATCGGAACATGACAAAAATAACCAGTCTACGCAAAACTCCACGAAAAGCAGTTCCGTCTACTCCAAAAAGAAAATTCAACAAGTAAATTCACTTCAAATCTCTCTGGTGCGACAATAGAAGAGATCATGCTGTTCAGAAATGTTCAAGGTGATGTAAGCAAAACTATAAATCAGAGGCTTTTTTATCAGATTTTACCCGACTAAACAAAAACTTCACTTCAATGAGCATGAGTGATTCACAGAGTTTCTGCTGGTTAAACTGCGGTGGCACGAGGGCAAACGCATACACAGTTATAGGCACAACACTACTACACTAACAAAACGATGAGTAAACGTATCTTCAATGTTGAACGCATTCATTCATGCTACTCATGATAAACCATAACCAAAGTGTTTCTCCAGTATATACGGTTGTAGTGGTGTAACACACTGAAATAGAAAGGCGATTTTCCTTTCATACGGACCGAGTCTTCTGACCTTTGCCTGTTGGACACCACTGCTCATTTGAAATTTGATTAAATGTCAGTTTGATCTATTAATTCAATAGTTCATGTCAATATATTATAGTGATAGTACTGTCAAAATCAGTTAGGCTTAAGGCATTTGGGTGTGTGTGTGTGTGTGTGCGTGCGTGCGTGTGCGTGTGTGTGTGCACCGGCATTTAGAACAAAATGGGACTACAAATGCTAGTTTTTTTAGCACAAAGCACTAGGTTCACTTGTGGGGACCTTTGGCTGGGCCCACAAATGTATAGTTCTATTTGAGGTTCAAGATGGGATTATAAGGCTGTTATTTTGATAAAGTTACAATAAAGGTGGTGGGGGAGTAGAGTAAAAGTAGAGTAAAAGGCAGTAGAGGGGAGATGGAATGTATTGCTTTTTACGTAAGTCAGTAGCGGGACCCAACTATGAAATTAATGCAAAAATGTGTGTGTGTGTGTGTGTGTGAGAGAGAGAGAGAGAGAGAGAGAGAGAGAGAGAGAGAGAGAGAGATTATGCAGCAAGGGGACAGCACAAAGCCATTGTTAAAATTCCAGGGCAACACTATCAGGGCTTAAGCTTTCATTTCGTTATTGATCTTTTTGGATGGCTTTAATATATCACAGAATTCACTATGTTTCTGAGTGTGTAGTAGGATTGAACACTCAATGCTGTGTGCACTTGACTGTAATACACTACACACCAGGTATTGCCAGGTATTAGACGATAACCCAAAGAACACAGAGACATAGCCTCATATAGCGTTGATGGCTCTTCATAAGATCTCAGACTGAAAAGGCAACAAGAGTTTATGACTTCATAATAAACCCCAAAGACGCTGAATCTCCTTCCCAAACACTTTGAAATGCATAAATTGAAACCCAGCCACATACATATTGACTAGCTAGACGGAACTCACAAATAAAGCTTGCCTGTCTAAAAATCAAGATGAATAGATTTGTCTTGTTCTGGTGAACCACATTCTTTACAAATTAGCTATAAAAATCTAATTCTCTGGAATTCTTTTCCATTCCTAGGTCACGAAGAGCAAGAACCAATCACATCTACTTTGGGCCTGAACGCGGTAGACACACCCTAGATTAATGACCAACCAATCACAGAGCATGACACAGACACACCCACAGCACAGAGAAGAAACGTTTTAAATAGCAAAGTTATGCAGCCCAAAGATGGCCACATTTTGCTATTGTGTAACTTAAGTGACGGCAAAACTATTTTTTCCACTGTACACATTCCGGAACACTTTTTACTGCTAAACTGTCTTGTATTATGAATGCTGTGTACACCACAGACGCACGTCATTCAGCAGTAATGCCTAAAAATATACCCACACACTCTTTGACCGGTCTCTGTCATGCAAACACATCAATTATTCAAACGTCATATACCAAGCAACAATCACAGAGCTTTGCGTACAATCTACTGATGCATATCATCTTCTTTTTTTTGTGGTAAAGACAAACAGCCAGTGATTTTGTTGCTGCCATTAAATAAAGCATCGGGCCCAGAAGTCTAGATAATCTTGGCTTTTAAAGGCCCACCGGGTCATCAAGGTGAGTCTTAATGGCTTCTGATCTCTTAAGCAGATCCAGCCACACAAACATCTCCAGGGGCATATTTCAGTTTTACAAGCAGATCTTTCCTCCCGCAGTTTCATGACACGGCCATTAAAACCTGTGTCATTTTATGGCCTTTTCAATCAGGCCGTATTTTAGCCTGGACAAATTCAGCTCCAGCACCGGTGTCAAACAAATCATCACCGACGGCACAAAAACGCCACATTTTACATATAAAAAGAGAAAGTGCTAAGAAGACAAGTATTATTGAGACCCAATTGAGCTTTTGATTTACTTTTTTTCTGCTTTGACAAGGCGAGACCTTCACAAATTGCCTGCTTTTAAAGTCCTAATGCTCTTTACATGATATCTGGCGTGTGTGTGTGTGTGTGTGTCGACCTGAGTGCTTTCCTGCAGTGTGCGCAAGTACGGGGAGCGTTAAAAACGAGGGTAGATGGTTTGGGAATAAGGGCATCCCATTAAAACCCTTTTAACCTGCTCTCTAGTACTGTCCACTTTACATTCAACACACAACACACACTCTCCCTCCGTCCAAACGCTTACATTTACACACCGGCACTCATCTTTACATTCACATCACCTAGATATATTTAATCTAAATGTAGATGTAAATGACTGGGAATGAGACTATAGCGCAGCACATTCCTGGAAAGTGCGTGAGCGAGTCACTATTAGCGTGTATCCGTCTGTCGCAACACACACTTCTGAGCGGCCCATTAAGCAAAAAGGGATAAATCACTTTAAAGGCTTTTATTGGGTGGGAGGGGTTGAGGCCTGGCTATCGTCCAATCACAGTCAGCACTTGTGCAGTTATTATGTTCATTAGTGCAGATGATTATGAAGCCTTGATGAGAGGAAACGCCCTGCTGCTCTCAAGCACGCAGACACCTGGAGCAGTTACACCACAACGCAGAAATAAGCGTGGAATTATTCACACTCTTTTCACACTGCTTTTTAGGTAAAAACGAATAAAATGGAAAAATGATCTGGTGTGTCTACTGTGGTGTAAATCAAAGACTAGATTAAGTTTATTCATCTGAACTGCTTTTCCATTTCTGGGAGCTGGAGCCAATCACAGCAACTCTGGGCGGGACAAACACCTCAGATTGGTTGATGACCAATCACAGAGCAGAACACACAATCTCACTCAGTCACCGTGCCATTTCTTCACATACAATACCCGAACCCATTACCGTATTTAGGTGAATATAAGCCCCCCAAGTATGCGCAAAAATATACAGTAGGTGGCAATTTTTCCCATGTTTCAAGTCAAGAACAAGCACAAATAAACAGAAATACATCGTCTTTATGAAGCAATGCACTTCTGTGTTGTGTCCTCTTTTCCTGTGGCAGACAAGCATTGACTTTTATTGGCTCAGTAAGTAAAATAAAAAAAAAAAATTACCCACACAGCAACACTTAGAAGTGTCAAACTAAAGGGTTAGAAACAAAAATAATCTAATTACAATCATTACTTTAGGAAAAGAGAGTGATGACGAATAGTAGGTGTGGATCAAGACTAACAAAGTCCACAAGCAGGCGGAATATAGACAGGAAGTAAACGAAAAACACAGGCAAGGAGTCAAAACCAGGGAACAAAGACAAAATAAATGAAGCTTCTTAAATTGAAAATCCTTTTAAGTTTTCTTAGGAAAATCTTGAATTCATTTAATTGAAGTAACTAATGCGACAAATGCCAGATTGCTTGCCAAAGTAGAAATCAGACAGTAGAACACAGACAAGTGATTTTGAAGCAACTGTGAACTGTCGGGAAAACAAATGAAAAAGTCATGATGTGTGAGGATAAATAGTTTCAGCCGCAGTCACAATCAGTCAGAAGGAGCCATATCAGGCAATCAATCGCTCCAACCGTTGTTGTTGTTGTTTACCGCTTTCCCCACGCAGATTTCCGTCATGTGTGATTACGCATCAGATTAGAAAATCTGAGGGGCGTGGAGCAATAATGACCTCTCTAGCACATAAAGAGAGTGTGTAGACATCCTGTTCCCAGAATGTGTTGAACAGATGGTAGGAAAACACCGATTGCATCACTTCCTGTTAGCAGTAGCAAGTAATGTCGAGTATTAAAATAATGGACAAATATGCGGTCACACACAAGCTCTCTCTCACTCTCCGAGAGTACGCATGTAATATTAAAGTCGGATTACGGCAAAAAAGCGGATTATAGTTTTAGTGGCGTTTGTGTTTTATTTAAAGTTCTAATATTAAAGGACTAGTAAAGTTAAACCCATTTTAAGCATATTTCTCCTCGGTGTTTCTGCTCACTGCCATGTCGGGGATATTTATTGGTGCGTTTGATCTGGTTTGAGTCTGGTGACTGGCAGTGAAAGGCCTGTGAGCCGTGTTTCAGGTGGAGAGATCTGCTCTTCCCAGCCCTTTAATCTGCTAATCTGTAAAAACAAGCTGTCCTCCAGCATACGCTCTCATAGGGAGAATGTGGTGTTAGATTATTTAAGCCCCGTGGCAGAAGACAGGAGATCATCCCTTCCTGATAACTGTGAAATGGAGAGGTTCATGTAAAATGACGGCTGAGCGCAAAATCTGCCAAGCAAGCACTTTTCCGTATGAAAGCACTTGCCATCTTTTCCTTCCCACAAGTGACTTCCACACACTTTATAAATATATCATCTTTATCTATATAACAGTGGTTCTCAAACAGATTTGGTCTTTTAAAGCTACAGAAAAATCTGTCGATGCCACCCTCCACCAAAAAAATATATATTTATCTCAGATGACTAAAAATTAATTAATTGCTGTATGTGAATGATTAAATGTTGATTTTTTTTTAACAATTTCAATTATTCAAGTATTGTAAACAAAAAGAAAAAAGAAAGAACAACTTGCTATTTTTCATATTTTAAAAACCTAAAAACTTTTATATTGTTAGGGCATAATTTTTCATGTATTCCTATTTTTGTTTGCACACTTAGCTTTCTTCTGATTCAAGAAATGTAATCCCCACCCAGCCTTTAATTTGAAAGTTTCCCAGTGTGAGAAGCCATCACTGCTCAGGACTATATTACACATAATTCCATGCACTCGGACAAAACTGTTAAACACAGCTTCTCTAATCCAGCTTTCTCTAATCATTTTAATAGCTGAAACTAAATGCATGCGGCAAAAAGAGAACACAGAAGTGGTGAAGATGTTTGAGCAGAAATTTAGATTTTATTGGTTTGTTTACAATTACATAATTTTCTGAGCACGTTTTGGAGATTAGATTCCCTTATATGGTGATTTTCTTTTTTTTTTGTTTTAAATTATACAAAAGAAATTTTATTATGATATTTGGTATACTAGCAAAACTTTTGTAATTTGTCAATTGTAATTGTGATTCAAGGTCTTGAACATTTCTCCATCGTCGTTCAAGGAAAAATTGTGTACAGTATTAAACACATTATTTAAATGAATCTAAAACAGATAAGCTTATCCAAACATGATTATAAGGTCTATGTATATGACAATGACGACTATGATAGCAGCAGAATTGTAAAGCTGCACAAGTGTCAGGTAAAGTTTAGTCTGTGCTGATCTTCACTAGGGCGAAACCATTTTCTGTTGTGTTACTCCAGTTAGTGACAGCGGGTTAAAGCTTTCTGAAATGTCAGACAAAGGCTTATGGGAATAAATGAGAGAAGAACATGCCCCGAGTGCCACACCACCCTTCTGCAGAGGTCCGGCTTCTTCCAATAATCTCGGGGTCAGTCTATCGTTCCTTCTCTGTCTGACCCATATTTCCACACCTCGGCAAACTCCCCGTGCAAACAGCGTACTAAACAAATATTCTCAAACACACATCAAACCTTGTGAGAGCCACGGACCGAGAAGGAGGAGGACAAAAGTGACATTTTGATGGCTGTCCGATCCAGTTAAGGCAGGAGATGTTATTCTGTGGCTCCAATTTGAGAGAAACAAAACCTTTCCCCTCTCCTGTCAACCAGTGGTCCTGTGCGCTTCCCATCTCTCCATACTCATCTCTTCCTCATTTCCGTCTTGTCATCCCAAGTCTCATCAAATGTCAGAGGACAGCGGGCTGTCCCAGAGTGTTGGCTCCATCTGCATCTGGACATACATATTTGTGGTGTGACCAATCTCGCCCAGGTCCCGAGGCGAGGGTCAGCTCTTCTTTGGAGAACCTTGGGGAGACCATCGTGTCAGAGTGACAGCACAAAAATAGCACTTCACAACACGTTTCTCCTCCTATAGCATAATGCCGTTTCTCTTCCTGAATTCTGCCAAACACATGTTTGATTCTACGGTAATCAGGACGGCTGATGGATAGGAAGCTGTTTTTGTTTATGGAGAGTGTGAGCTCGCTGCCATCTGCTCGGAGATTAAACACCACGCTCTGATGAAATACACAAACAGCCATCAAGCTCAAAGCAGCCTGCTCAAGACATTCATAAACACCCATTTTAAATCACTGTTAATCTTAAACACACACATACTTGTGTATATATCATAGTGGGGTCCCACTGTTGCCTTTTCAGGCCTAAAATTCCATCTTGACCCTCAAACAAGGCCTTGGAATTTGTGAGGCCCAGCCATAGGTACAAGTGACCAGGGAGCAGGTTAGTATTAAAACCAGTATTTGGGCCCCACTTTTACCTAAACGCCTGTACACACACAAATGCTGCTTCTGACTAATCACAGACAAGACTAGTGCATTTATCAATACAATATGGATGACAAAATATCGCTTTAAATAATAAAACACTTTTAGACTAGATAGAGATTATACTAGATGATACTAATTGATTATTAGACTAGATAATTAGTAATAACTAAAAATCATTTATAATAATTAATATTTCAAACTTTTTTTTAAAAAAATAAATTATAAATTATATTTGTCTATTTATTTATTTAACCGTTAATTTATTCATTTAATTATTCTTTTTAAAAACTTTATTTATTTCATTTTTCAACAGCAAATTGAATTGCATCTTGGTGCTGAACAGGTGAAAAAGGCAACAAATGTCAAGCCACACGCTATAAAACGTAATATGTAACGTTCTTTAATGCATTTGTAATGGGGCAACTGAAGGCAACACAGCTTTAAACACAGCACAGAAAGGCCCAAAGCTGATGCAGAAGAATAAAAAAGGTGAATAAATGTGAATGAGGATGAGCAGTTCTGTGAGAATTTTGATGCAACTGTGACCTACATGGTTTATCCCGCAGATGGAACAGAGAGCTGCATGCATAAAAGTTTCACATTTTTAATTTTCCTTCTGTGTCTCTCACAGGCCATATGGCTGTGTGTCTTGAACAGGCTGTGAACAGTCACAGGAAGATCTAACACGTAACTGAGGATCAGGAGCTATGAATTCATACTTGAACTCTTGGAAAAAACAGTTAAAGAATTTGGTTTTATAAATCATTTTGTGTCTGAGCATCATATTGTTTAATTAATTATCATTGAATTTATTTGCTTTAAAAGTATTATATATATAACTGTCTAATTGGGTGGTTGAATGGACGGATAAATGAACCAATAGTTTTATCCGTAGACAGATGGGCAGAGAGATTAAATGAATTGCATGCATGCCTAAAATATCTGCTACTTTTTTTTTATTTTTTAGAGTTAATTCTGGTTAAATAGGACACTTGTTAGTCAGAACACCCTCTTAATTGACCAAAATTCTAAAGTCCTGACATGAATCCTCTAACATAAGATTTATATTGTTCGCTTATCTGGGACAAAAGTATGCTTAAATGGGACAAAGAACATGAGAGAGAATGTGAACATTGTGAATATGTGAATATTAGGGACAGAATGATCAGTCCCGGTTAATCTCTATTAACTTGAATAAACTGTCAATAAAACTACTTTATACTGACTTAGTGGCTTTATAAATGTCCTTGGCTGTTCTTGATGTCATAGTTACATAGTTGTAGGAAGGTCTCTCTCTCTCTCTCTCTCTCTCTCTCTCTCTCTCTCTCTCTCTCTCTCTCTCTCTCTCCTTCTCTCTATCTCTCAGGGCAGGACAACTCAGGACCGCAGTCACCCACCAGAGTCATGTCTCTTTGTACAGTTCATCTCATGACACCTTCATCCATCTCTGTCTCACTTTCAACAACTCTTTCTCACGTGTTCTCTATTCTTCATGCCCTTCAATAGATTTCTACAGCTTTTCTTCTCCTCTCTCTGTCTCCATCTCCCTCTCTCGGGATATTAGCTTTATTGAGAGGATGAGCCTCATAAAAAATGACCTACAGTAATAGCAAACTTCCTGGCTATATTCCCCGTGTACATGTATTCGTGTGTGTGTTTGTGAGCGAGTAAGTGAGAGAGGGAGGGTGTTGCGGGCAAATACTTCGTTCTCATTTAGCTCATTTTCCCTGAAGCTTTAGCAGCTAGTAGAGAAGACGACTTTTGGAGTTATTAGTTTTTCCCTCCCAGTGGTTTACTCTGTGTGTGTGTGTGTGTGTGTGTGTGTGTATTCAACCACCTTCCTCTGACCTGTTAAGCTGCAGTCTGTAATTAACTAATTAACTATTTCCCGCCTCTGATTGGCTTTTACTCAAGACTCCAGCAATTAACCAAGTCTTAACAAATAACGGTTTGTAGGCGAAGATCATGGACAACAGAATCGCGGGAGATATTCTAATGCCTCTTGAAACCAGGATCAAAAGTCAATAGATATAGTGATCAATAGATCACGATAATGTTTGGTAAAATATGAAGAACTAACAAGGGTCTCATCAGTTCATGAATACATGATTTACATCATGTCTAAATTAATCAATGTTTTATTGAATTAAAAATCCATATTTATGTTTAGTTTTTCCATCTAGTCGCTCAGTAGCAAGTTATAATTATTTATTAAGTTATAAATAATCCTGCAACACTTTATACACGCAGAATAGTACAGTACATTAGAAGCATTTTGTGTAAATGTGTCTAACATCAATTCTGTGTGAACTAATAATGCTTACATTTGCAAAAGTTGCATGGTTTCCCTTGTGAAAATGTTTATTTTTTCAGCTCATTGAAAAAACATGATGTTAAGATCTACTTAAAAAACAAAGTTGTGTTAGCTCTCTATACATCAAACTAATTTTTTTTTTAAAGATTTACAGCCTCCCTGGATATATCATTTTTTATTATTGCAATATGTTCCATTGTGCCCCACCGTACGCACATCAATCTTGTGTTTCCTGGGGTTTGGGGTAAAATACGTCATGAAATGTGAACTGATCTTCATCAATGTCAAAAATATCGACATGTGCAATATTTCCATGCTGATAAAATACACAATTATTATGATTCGGCCAAATGATCGTCAGCCAAATGTAATCCAAGCTTTTTAGGCACTCAAAAAGCTCAAAATAAAGTTATGAACGTTCATAATAAAAAAAAAAACATAATATCATAAAATCATGAAGTAAATTGTTAAATCTATTGTTAAGTCTACTGTTTAATTTCAAACGTTTCAATTTCAAATGTTTGATTTTTAAAATTATTACAGTAATTGTGAAACGTCATTATGCAAATATCAATTCTATTAAACTCTACAATGAATTCAGTGTACAAAGACATATGAAAAATACAATGTAAAACGTATGAATCCAGAATTATCAACAGTCCATCTCATACAAAAAATGAATTTCCTGCCACGCTGAACTAAGCATCCACCAGCAGCCGAGGTCAAGACCCCAACGCCCTTCCAAACACCTTCAGGTTGTGCTTACATTCTTGTCAGTTCAAGTGCAACTAAAGGTCACAAAAAGCAACAAAACTCACATAATTAAACGCTACGAATACAGAAAGCACGTTTTATGGTAATACTGCCCCGATTCTGACTTTATGCATCTTACTTCAGTGAGATTTAATGAGAAGGCTCATTAAAATAATCAACACTGTTAGCTAAAATAAAAATCAAGCAGTAACAACAAGCCCGAGCAGATGAACTTTGACCGTGACTTACCAATGTGACTGCGATGAGAAGAGGCATCAGACAGACGACCCCAGAGAGACAGAAGGGTCAAAAACACCAACAAGAGCCACACACACACCTTCTGTTCCGCCCGCTCCGGCATCCTGTGCGCAAACACACAACAAACACTTCAGCAAAGACTCACAACTGGTGTATATTTTTTTACATTTTATTATTACGTCTGAGTTTTGTGCCATTACCAGATTTGCATAATTTCTTTTGTGAATTTGGCAGAAAAACAACACAGACGGTCCGTGCAAATAATGGCCATCGATGGGCACAATTTATTCTCTGCATCATTTCACGTGCACGCACCTAATGAAGGTGAAAACTGCAGACACTGATTTGGTGTATCTAACAAGGCTTTTGGTTCTTTACAAATTCATTACTAAACCTGCAACACACTTACTCCTGATTTAAAGTTATTCTGCACGGGATGAATAACGAGTGGGAGAGGTAAACAACATTAAAAGGTGATTTGGAGATTTTGAAACGGAATAGTTTGTCTGGTTCTGAGAAGCTTTGAGTCGCTAGGGAATGTGCCAAATTATGCAGATTAAGTGCACTAATTGTTCTTCCACGGGAATGACTCGGTGGTCTTGTTTGGTTGGTGAGACCCTCTTGTCTGTAGGGAATCTGTGGTTTATGTTCCATGACCTTTCATGACATTATAAAATCTGTACATTCATGTTTTTTTCTATTTCAGTCAATCCCAGCTACTTTGGACTCGAAGGTGGTAGACACACTGGGTTAACAGCCAACCAATCACAAAGCAGGACACACAGACACTCACATACAGACTTTCACTCACATAAAAAAAAAATCCAATTATCTTTGGACTGTGGGAGGAATGGAGACCTGAAGGAAACCCACGCAAGCACTGGGAAAATAATTAAACTTTCCAAACAAATCTCGACCCCTAAAGTAAGAAAAGCACTTGTTCATGAAAGGTCTCAAAAATATTAGAAAATCAGTAAAACTTCCACAAAATGTACAAATTTAGTGAAATAAAAAAGTGCATTAATATACGCAGGTTCTAACCAGCTAAACGTTGTGTTTAAAACTCAATTCTAGTATTCGACTGGCCAAACCAAACACTTATTTTGAAGTGCAAATAAAATGCAGATGACAAAGATGATTTTAGTTTCCCTGCAGTTATTGTAGTATAACGGCGCCAAAAGTCCCTAAACAAGGACAATTAATCAACTGAACAGCACATTTACTTCACCTTACAGTTATTTGGAAGACATTTAATCCAATCCGACAAGATGATGCATTTTAATATTGTGTGCCCTTAAACGAAATAAAACAATATTAGGAGCCGAAAAAGAGTAGTTCTCTGTAGATGTGCTTAAAGTAAAAAGTGCACGTTTAAATTAGGTAACGTCTTTCAGATTTAAACCATGCGAGGAGACGCAACTACAGTAGAAGATGTGAAGGACGTAAAGCTCAGCATCTGTTGGAAATGTTTGAGTTTTCCCTCAGTGCACACAAACAATGCGTGTAGGTTTTCAAAGTTTGTGAGTCTCAAACATTTACAGAAAACCATCATGTAATTAGTCCCACCGGATGCTTCTTCCAGATGGTGACATCATCACAGAGACATTAGCGTTTATGTTGACCAAACCACTCGTGCATGCTGGGTAAGATGTATCTCACACCACATTTTGTCCAAGTAAAAAGCGTAGCTTCAAAATGATGCGCAAAAAAACACACAAACACTCACACGTCTCCATGCAAGTTGTGAATCGTAGACCTCATTATGACCGACAGACCAAAAAGCATCAAAGAATATTCACCGTCACCTAAAGCTCCTTTCATCTTCCCTTCCTGCTTCTATTCAGACAGGTTTTCTAGTCCTGTAACAAATGCTCCAGGCTGGTAACTGCTGCTTTGCGTTCTATAAAATTAATGTGCTTGTGGTTCTTCTGTTCCTCTCTCTTTTTATCCCTCTGCGCTCGCTCACTCTCTCTCTCTCTCTCTCTCTCTCTCTCTCTCTCTCTCTCTCTCTCTTTCACCCATCTTACTACTCTCTCTATCTTTTTGCATTCCACTCTCAATCTCTTTTTCTAGTCTTCATACCTCTCTCACTCAGTTTTATTCTTAACCTGTCCATTTCCATTTTACTCTCTCATGTTCTCTCCGGCTCACGTTCTATCCCTCATTTTCTCTCTCTCCCTGTATCTCTTCCCATTATCCATCTCTTTTCCATCTCTCTCTCTCTCTCTCTCTCTCT
>CM051498.1:22032323-22091934 GCA_028031935.1 Paedocypris micromegethes | reverse complement strand
TCTCTCTCTCTCTCATCCTACCCCCCCACCCCTGAAGGAACAATCTGCATATCTGCACACAAAGCTGCCAAAGAAGGTCTAAAGATATTAACGCATCAGCAAAGGAATATTTTAATCCATCAGCAGTCTCTAAAATCAATTAAAAAGTGCAGATGTTCTGAACCTCTGGAGAGAAATGCAAAGTCATTTATATCGGCGACGTGGAACAACATCTTGCGTAACTGGAGCTTTTTAGGCATAGAGACTCCTCGGACACATTCTGAAAAATATTTTATGCATGCGTTCATACAAATACATACAGAATCCTACAAATACACACACACTCACACACACACACACACACACACACACACACACACACACACACACACACACACACACACACATTATAATAAAAAAATAATCAATTTTTATTTGAACGTTGCTAGTAATTTGCTATTACTTCCATAGTAACAAAACTCAAAAAATTGTTGACAGTAAAAAAATCTTCTCATTGGATATCGTACAGTGCCCGATTGTGTAAATTTGTTTCATTTGTTTCATCTGATTAATTCAATCGATTCAGTTGTGTGCTGATAAGACCCGTTAGTTTATTGGTCCCTCAAACAGCTACACGTCTTATCTAGAACTAGCTGATATCAGCTGCACACTGAACCAACTCACTATAAAAAGACAAAAATAGCAGAACTGGGGGTGGAGATAGTGTTTTTCCCCTGGGATATTTTTATTCTTGTGATGGGTGTTGTGGTCTGTCTGGCTGGCACAGGCGGCTGGTAAAAATAATGACCATAAGTTGGCATCCATTCCGTGTCAGGTGAGAGACATCTGAAGAAGATTTGAACTGGGATAAGTTCCTGCGCTCCCGTATCAGCGGACCGAACAGGTGGTCCAAGCCGGGCACCAATAAATATGACGATTTGCATCAGCCATTTAATTCCACACACACCTGATCTCATATCACACACTGGCACCAGAAATGACAACCAATTAAAGCGAGAGAAATGCTGCCAGCGCACCAACACCAGACTGGAGGCCAAACTCCCATGTGACAATAAGAAATAGAGAATCTTCTGGATAACAGAATGGAGGATGCGCTAATAAAGTCAAGCTTTTTGACACATACAGTGGCCAAATTTCCCAACAGTGTGGCGAATCCCCCCATTCCAGAAAGCTCCAGATGTGTCAGACTTGCCACAATTCAGCATGATGTTGCTACAGTAGGTGCGGATTACAGTTTGTAGACACGTTTCCGAGCCCAGGAGTCATTTTAAGCATGTTATTATTGTATTATTGCGCTTGTTCGCATTAAAGCATTTAGTGCATTTTGCTAAAAGTGCAATTAGCCAAATATAACAATTCACCATGTTTTTAAAAGACCACGAGGGTGAGTTCTCTGCGCTTTGGTGAATAATGAGGCAGGAGGAAGGATGCACTCACATTTACAAACCTCAAAAGTCTCTTTCACCGCATGAGCGCGCATCCACACGTGCGTGTTTGTGATCCAGCAGCTTGACTGATGCAGCGCGGCTAAACGCTGAGACTCTCAAAGCCAGTTTTACACAAATGAAAACTCAGCACCGGATGAAAAAGTATAAAACAAGATCAAAGTAAAGCAGCGTGGTGCATCGGCAGCCTTTATATTCATCTTTCTGGATTTACACTGAGAGAAAAGTCCCTCCAACACTTTGAACCAAAGCAGCTCGGGCGGGATTGGTTCCCGGACACGTTTGGGAATTTAAGAAACATATCTGAAATGCAAATATCACAGCGGCGAAGTCTTTGAAAAACAATCGGCGCGAGGAGATGGATTGGGAGAGGTGGAGAGAGACCACCGATATCAGGTTTACTCAGAAACTCCTCAGCCGGACCCCACTAATCCACTCTAAATCCACTCGCTGTTCCAAACGAGTCCTGTGGATTCCGACAGGATTGACCGATGCCACTTTGAACTCCAAAATGACTCCCAGGAAATGTCTCGTCTGTGCTGTTGGAATGCTTTCGTTAGCCAGCCATCACAAAGCTAATGTCAAATCAGAGTTAGATATTTGATTCCTGGGGATTTTAGTCCATTGAGCAGATTACATTACTACATTACATTACAGTAATTAATACAACAACACAATTTTTATGAGATTTCCCTCTATATATCCTTCTTCAATCTCTGTGAGTTTGAACGACCTACTGTAATTTCTGTACAGTTTGTACACTAATTCAAATGTGTGCGTGAAAGTGCATATCTGACCCTGGATAGTTGGAGGAACAGACGGACGGACGGACGGAGTTAAATTGCCAGGCAACTTAAGTCAGAACGTTCTTCTGTTAACATCTGAAAAACAACTATTTTACTAAATCCAAGACTTAAACACGTGGCAAATGAAACAGCAACAGCATTCAGATCAGGAGTGAACGTGGAAGTGCGATACATATTTAGGCCATTTAGTTTGCAAATGCAATTGCATGACATCCAAATGGAATGTCGGAGCACAAACAAAACCTAAAATGGAGGGTTTTCAAGAACCAAAAAGCAACATCTCGGGACTCTTGGTAGTTTTAAAAGTTAATGAGAGACTGTGTGGGGCTAGGTGCACGCTCGCTGAATCATTTATGCAAGAGCAGCTCAGTGTCTGTTTCTGGTGAGGAAAAAAAAATACTCTGCATGCGGTTATGAATTATTAAGAACAGAAAGGAGCATCCCAATGGGAGAACATTCTAACTCACACTGCAGCGCGAGGAGACGCGTGGAGATGAGATGAGAAGAACTGAGCCCAGATAGAAGAGCGGAGAGAGAAAAAAAGATGCAGAGCAAGAAGAAATATAATGTGATTTGTAGGAAGGGGGAAAAAAGCTGTGTAAAATAACACTATCGAACTAAGCAAATATTAAAAACACATTTTAAATGAAAGCAGACGATCAAGGCGGTGTTGCGTAATTTCTCCCTATTTGCTCAAATAAAAAAGTGATTTTGTGCTTCCAATCAAGTGAACCTCACTCAGTCCTTTTGATCCTTTTGATCAAAATGAAATGTAATGTTTCCTGACCGGCTGATAAACTGAAACATCATACATCTACAAAAAAAAATCAGAATATGCATTTTCTCTCTACAAGCTGATGTTCGGAGCCTGACTCCCGCGTTAATAAGCTCTGCATCAGCACCAAAACGCCCGGATGAAGTCTAAAGTGCAACCTGAAGCTAAATAAGTTTTTACTTCGGTGACACGGTAAGTAGAAGCAGTAAATCACAGATTACACACAGTTCCCGCATGGTTCCCGCAGGATCGATGCATTTCCAAGACCTTTCTATTACGTCTTTACCAGTGAGATTTTGCTCCAGCTTTGCTCTAGTGTGTTTTCAGTCTTGTCAGGTAACAGCCGATGGAATTAATCCAGTACGTTTGTGTTAACCACAATCAAAAGAATAAAATGCACATTCTCAGTGTTTTGTTCTATAATTCTCTATAAGAAATTTCTAAACATGCTCTTACTCATTTTTATAATATTGATTATAAATATTGATTATCTTCATTTAAATAGAATTAAGTTTCTATAATGAGATACGGCAAAAGAGATAGATGGATGGATGGACGGATGGTAGATAGATAGACAGACAGACGGACGGGCGGGCGGAGAGACAGACAGACAGACAGATAGATAGATGAACACACACACACACACACACACACACACACACACACACACACACATAAACCATATTCAAAAAAAAGCTTAAAGCAGAAGTGTTTAACAGGTGCATTGATATTTGCAAACAGGTGCATTGATATTTGAGAAGCCACATCTAGTTTATTTGCATAAGAACCATTTGTCAACACACAATAGTGTAATGAATAGAAAGAGATTGGGTTTTAACAGCAGGAAGAAATCCAAAGCCTGACTGTAAATCGAAAGTATGAAGAGGAAGGTGAAAAATAGATTGGTATTCAACAGCTCAGAAAATGTATGGTTCAAATTTAGTGAACAAATACAAAAATCCCAGCCACTAAACAGCAGTAAGTGCACAACTCATTTGAACAGAAAAGCCTTTTCTCTTAAATTCAACCTCTAGACAAGTCACATGTTCTATCTAAAAAAGAATGTACAGTAAATGCTAACTGTTGCCCAGTCACACTCTTTTTTTATGGCGGTTTTGGCCTATTACACGAATCAGATGTTATCCACCGTATCCGAGTTCATGAATAAGTGCCAGCTAAAACTAGGGCATTTTCCTCTGATGAGGAACTCTAATGCCATCTACAGAGGAAATGCACAGAGAAAATACCAAAAGAACAAGAGACTGTTAATGTGTACACACACACAAACACACACACACACACACACACACACACAAACGTATCCTGGTACAAATACTGTAATTTTTTGTCCCTTTCATATTAAAATGTTACTTAAAAATCCTTGAAGCTGAACATATGTGGCATATAACGTGACAAGAAAACACA
The DNA here is from genome assembly GCA_028031935.1 of Paedocypris micromegethes. Classification (NCBI taxonomy): domain Eukaryota; kingdom Metazoa; phylum Chordata; class Actinopteri; order Cypriniformes; genus Paedocypris; species Paedocypris micromegethes. The sequence continues at coordinate 22,087,483 of CM051498.1, read as the reverse complement.
ACCGTACAAATATTGTGTTCAAAATGTTTAAATAAATACAGAAACATTCCTCTTTAGTACGATCCATAGTTAAAAACTCACAATTAAATATATTTTACACTATATCAGTGTAAAGAACATGAGTAAATGAACTTGGATGGTCCATTCGTTGGTCCAAAAAACATTGAGCTGTTTAATTTTATTTCTACATCAAAAAAAAAAAACCTCACAAAAAATGAGTTTTTAGTTTTTCACATTTATTGGTGTTTTCGGAGCCTAAATTCAGTACTTAAGTTAAAATACTTGTGTTAAAAATACTTAGGTTCTTTTAAAATGAAATACGACTTTTACTCAAGTCTTCTTGGAATTGATGACTTGTAACTTCTAATGGAGTCGTTTTTACAGTACACGTACCTTTACTCAAGTATTATTTTCAAGTTCCCCACACCCCAGTCATAAATATACTTACATTATCCCCCTAAATTATGCATTTAAGATTTATGCAAACTCGAGACCGATTTCAATAAACCAGTTTTTAATACTGCATAGATTAATAATCCCGGCACTGCACGCGAGTCCCTAGATTATAATTAGCATGCTGTGTGAAGCAGGTGTGAGTGCTGCCTGCGCTCCTTCTCTCTGTGTGACTGAGCTCCAGATGAACCCTTGACACCGGAGTTTGCGTAATTACCTGTGTTACGCCCTGGTCTGTCTGCCCTCCTGCCCGGTTCAGAGTGTGGAGCTTATGAGATTGCTCGCCTTGCCTCTCAGCTCCGGGCAGAACACCACTGGATTTTTATTAGACGGTCTGTGTCCATAAAAACAGATGAAAACGTGCGCGCGGGATAACATTCTCCTCTCATGCAAATGCCGCGGGCGTGGCTGGTTTAAAAGCGAAGGAGTGCGCGGTGACTTATTTAAAGAGGTCTACTATAAAGTGTGTTGAATGATTTCATGACACACTTCTGCTATGCATGATAAATCAGACGTATTTTTTAGATACACACATTCAATCATATGGGAGTGAGTTAATTAAGGGAGGGAAACTAAGATCAAGGACGATGTGGCTCTCTGGTTCCAGACTCCAGAGTCTCATTAGAACAGAAGAGAGTCGCAGCGCAGCATCAGAATTTTTTCTTATCCCTCTCAAATAATTTGGGCTGTGGTAATTCATGTGAGTTTTCGGGCATCTCTGCAGATGCCAGAGCAAATAACCAGAATTTGCATTCGATTGTCACAAGCGTGTTACACGTGTTTTGACATTGTCACGGCAGAAAATGTATTCACAATGAATCCTTTTAGTTTCCTTCGGAGGATCAAACTGTTCTGATCTGATGTTAATCGCAATTATGTCGCATGTCGCACGCTGCTAGTGAGCAAATATAATATGGCTTAGGAATCATATATTGACTTGTATGTTTCACCCAATCAAAGCATATGCTGTGTTCATTCTTCTTTCATCTTTGAAAATTAATATGTTGTTTTATTGTCTGGATGGTCTTTATTGTCTTAAGTTTGTTATTTCCCTCACATAAGCAGAAGGATTGTTTTCTGCAAGCGATGTCATTTTAGTCTGTGATTTTTGCCATTTTAAAGCAGTGTCACTCCATCTTTCAAAATCGAGACGTTTGCCGTGTACATTTTGGAGCTTGACCCTTCCTCTCATAAAATCAGGAAGATGTATGACATTATGGTGTGATTTTCGAATATTGTTGGCTTTTTGTGTATATTTTAGACTATTCAGAGAGGCTTTGATTAGACTAGTTGCAACTTTATTTAAAATTAAAATAGAAATTGAAAAATGACTAGTACCAGTAGCAGGACTGTGAGAATACAGATAGGTAAGATGCTGGAATGCGTTGTAAAGGGATAGAGGAACATGGCAACCTTCAGCAGAACAGAGCAAGCTAACAACAATCTTCACTAGCTAACTGAAGCTACAGCCCCTTCAACCGCAGCCAAATCAAACTATAACGAAGCCTGTCAGGAAAGATAGGGAAGATGGTTCGGAAAGAACAAAATCTGTACATAAATAGGAGAGAGGGATAAAGGATGAGAGAGAGACGGACAGACAGACAGACAGACAGACAGACAGACAGACAGACAGATAGATAGGATCAACAACCAGAAAAACTGAGAGAAGGGAGTTGATAGTGAAGAGAGTTAGAACAGCCTAATAAAAAGAAGGAGATACGAATTGGTAGATACTGAGAAAGAGACAAAAAGAAAGAAAGAAAGAAAGAAAGAAAGAAAGAAAGAAAGAAAGAAAGGATGAAAGAAAGAAAGAAATAAACAAAGAAAGAGGAACAGAAAAAGAGGGGTCTTATAAAACACAGAGTGTGAGAACAGACTGATAGAAAGAGGGTAAAGACAGATAGAGAGAGAGTGGGAGAGAAATAGAGGCTGAAAGAAAGAGTAGAAGATCAAAAAAGGCAGAAAGTGAGAAAGGTATAAAAAATAGGCTCATGAGGTAAAAGTGAGAAACGAAGAGAGAGTAGACTGAGGAATAGAAAAGCTGAAGAAGACAGGGGGAACAAGAGAGAACAAGTGAAGGACTGATTGAAAAAGTCTTAGAGAGAGTGAGACTGAAAGAAATAAAAAAGAGACAAAAGAAGAGAGTGACAGAGAGCGAGAGGGTAAATCCCCTTCCGTGAAGCAGAATGTCTCTCCATCTCTCTCTGTCTGGCGTGTGCTCGTCTCACTCGGCTCTGACCACGTCGTGAACAAGAGAACGCTTTTAGACACAGTTCAGCTCTGACATCACACTGTCTGATGGGGTCAGAATGTTTTTAATAGATTATAGCGTGGATGTAATAGAAACAGTTGGGCTGGATGGTCATCAGGTCATTTGAGGTACCAAGATCAATATTTCTACAGGATGGGAAAACTGTGTACAGAAACACAAGCTCCAGAACAAGACGACATTAGGTGCGTTAAAAAAGCAGCACATATATTTTAAACCTAAATCAGAGGTGCCCACATAGGAAATTTGGCCCAATGTGATTCCAAATTTGGCCTGTTTGCATAATATAAAAATCCAGAAAAACTAATTGAAACAAATTGAGAAAAGAACAAAGTTTAATTACAACTATAAATTCAATGTATTTCAAAAATAGCTGCAAGCAGCAGAGAGTTTGGCCTCGTGTAAAGAATCTAAAGCTTCAATTACAGTTTGTAGCGGTTCGGCCGAAGGAGCGTGACCTCTTATTGTATTTGTACGTTTTTTCATTTTTTTCTGATATTTTAAATGTAAAATCAGCTTATCTGGTTTTTTATAATGAGCGCACAAGCGAAATTTGGAATCATAATGTGCCAAATTAAATGTTGATCACTTTAGACTTACCGCTTAACTTTTTGCCCCAAACCTAAGACGAAAATTCTGTGTCTAATCGTCTATGTCATAGTGACTTCCAGGCTAAAGTTAAAACTATTTAACTTATTTTATTCATGATGGAATGAATCTCTGCAGTCGTTCCAGAGTCCGGCTGCAGGTTGATCACTCGGACTGTAATCTTGGAATTGCGAGCACAGGAACATTTATTCGCACACGGCAAAGTGTCTCGACTCGTCTTCCGCACTTTTTATTATCCTTTCAAAAACACAAGTTGTTCTGGATCACGGCCAATCCGTTCATAGCACCGGCTTATTTGCATGTATTTACATAAGTGGAAGCTTATGTCCAGAACTGCTCTAATCCTCTTTATTCAAAGAGCGGCACAGATCGGGAAAGAAAGCTTTGTCCATGTCTCTGTTCCAAGGTCACTGATGCAGATTTGCGACAGAACTCACAGTTAAAAGTCCGTACGAGGATCAGCAGATGGGTTTGACAGACACATGTATTCTGACAGGCAATACAGGATAAGTCGGGATCGAGTTATTTTAGGAATATTAGAGCCTGGCTCTAGAAAATGAGAACATAATTATGCGTATTTAGTGTGTGAATAAATAAATGATTGCACATATACGTATGAGCCAAAAAATAAAAAATATGACCAAAATAAATTATTTAACAGCTTTATATATGGGTGTGTGTTGGCTAATCATTCAGTTTAAAAAGCCTAATAACTAAAAACTTTAATCATAAAGCCTAAGGTTTCATAAGCCTGCTCTAATAAAAAAAATAAAAAAAAAAATCATCAAAAACATATAAAAATGTACGTTTGTTTGTGAAATGAGTTACATACACCATACATGGAATGTTCATAGCAAAATCAAACTTCTCAAATATTCATAAATGTCAATTTAATCTGAACAAAATGTGATTATAAAATTTTCTACTGAGTACGTAGGGGGTTTTATATAAAAAAAATAAATATATTAATTCCATTTGTTTTAAGACCTGATGGAATGCTGCAAGTCTCCATCTCCTTGTGAGTTAGAAAAAACTCCCCAGAGACAGAAAAATGGACGTATGGATGTCTGGGGATATACTAACAGCATGCTAAAATAATCATTATCATACATTCAGTTGAAAAAGAAGCTTTATAAATTGTGATAAAGGTCCACAATTAACCTAGCATTAGTCGGGTTTAAAAAAATATATAACATAACCTTTAATTCACAGACGCAAACAGGATCAGCCATTAAAACTCACTCCCAACATGAATCTTAGTGCCTTTAATTGGCTTTTAGAAAAACCTCAGCAACATGGTGAGGAGCAAAAGGCAAATCAGGATCATTCCCGACTCCCTGAGCCGCCATGTCGCCCTGGAACCGACAACTTAAGAACCTATAAAAACTGCATTTTTTTACTAGTACATGGAAACTTTGCCCAGGCCGAAGCATCTTAAGCATCAGCATCATCTTAACCAAAGTCGCATTGTCGACAGCAGCTGTTTTTTACATAATGATGTAGAATCACTAAGCTGCAGACGCGTATCAGAGACTTCCACTCTCCGCAGATATCAATGCCCGACTGTTGTACAATAGCCAAACTCAAATGAATCAGAAAAAGCGTTTTTTTTCCCCAACACTAAGATGCAGCCGGCAGCTGTAAAGCTTCTATTCTCAAGTCTGCCAATATCCTCGTCCTTTTCCATTTCCTGTGTTTGTGCTGGGGAATCAAGAGCTTTGCACAGTAAGCATACGGGTGAAAAGGCTGAAATAAACACACAGCCATGCAGAGACACTTGAGGTGGGATTCCACACCAGCTTCTCTTTTCATTTTCTGAGCTGCTTATCCATTTCTGAGTTTCTGATCCTGTGATCTGAAAGCTTCTCTGCAGCCTCTCAGCTTCTCCACTGTTTGGATGTTTGGCTGATATTAGAATATAATCTTGAGCATCTTAGTCTGAGAAAAATGAAGGAAGGGGGAGAAAAAAAGTATCTGCTAGAAGCACAAATCCAGAATCTGAGAAAGTCAAGCTGTGTATCAGTCCAAGACAGTGAGGATCGTCCCATTGCAACAGCAAAAAAAAAATGGTAAAGGAATGAGAAAAATGTAAACAATGTGCATTGTGACATTATTATTTACATTGTTTATAATTAATCCAAACTTATTTTGTAAATAATACAAAATGGATGGATCTCTCTCTTAAGGGTTAAAGTCACATGCACACATTTTTATTTTTATTTAATTCGCATTATTTTCAAGGAATCTTTTCGCACAGTCACAATTTAACCGGGGTCACGTTCAGGATTATGGGATGGCTCGGGCGTTTGGTGTGGGGCTGGTTTGATGTGTTTGTCACAGGAAGGGTTGTGAGGGAAGCACATATAATCCTTTTACCACACACGCCATGAAGAACATATAGGGAATTCTAAAGTAACCCCCCTAACGTAAGGACAAAACCTTTCCAAACCCGTATTACTTAAGGACACTAACACACAAATGCCCACGGGTGTGTGACGGCTCACGGATGCCCTCGTGTTCTGCTAAATCTTGCAAAAATGCACAAAAAATACATAAGAACCAAAAAAAAAGAAAACCCAGCCTTATGGTCCGTCTGAGGAAAAGTGAAGGAGTTTAGCAGCTCCATTCCAACTGGAAACTTCCCCTTTGGGTTCAGAGTTTGAAAAATGATCGAGTCAGTTTGATTTAATGTGAGAAGGTCGCTGAAGCATCTAATAACACTATTAAGAGTGGAAATAAGGGGCAGCGCTGTGATTTGCTCCATAATTCACTACTTTCAGCCGGCAAGGGAAGCGTAGCATTTTTGTGAATATAAGGATCCACTGAGCTAGTACAGCGTTTTGCTTTTGTTCTAGAAAAAAAAATTGAGGTTGACATACGGGGTGAAATATATGATCAGTAAAAGCGTGCAGGCTGATGAAATGGAGATGGGTTTCTGTCCTCAGCTTTGTAAAATCTCTGTCAGATGTAGGTTGAACCGTGTCCTTGGAAAACAATTGGAAGCTTGTTCTTCCCATGCGACTTTATATTCAGATCTTGTTGGCTTGTGCCAGCTGATGCTGTTTGTTTTAGAGCGCTTCCTGCGTTCCTGATGTTCTGAGGAGCGTCTCGCAGCACGGAGCACCGGATTGATACTCGATTTAATTACAGACTTTTACATACTAATTGGATAAAATGTGTGGAGAAGGATGTCAACACACATCCAATACTGTCTCTCTCTAGATGTCTGCGATATTGTGGCAAGAAAACCATCAGGATAAATAATTCTGGGAATGAGTCCATAACTCCCCGTGACCCAGAAATGGAAAAGGTGGTTGATAATAAGTATATGATGGAGCCATCGTTTATATATGAACCAGAGCGGTTAAAGAAGTGTATAGCATAACCTCAAAAACTCTAAATACACATTCAGCACAATTGCGTGCTACAACCCTGCAGTAATTTATGCATCACGATGTGTACATTCTTATAATGAAAACTGAGACATTTGCATTCGTCAATATGAAGTGTCATTTTGCACAATAACCTCTGGTTTATTTGCTGATGCAATGTTGAGAAATGTTTCTGGCTTGCACTTCATTTCAGCGGCAGCGCAGTTGCTAACCATTAGCATCACCGCTAAACACACGTAGCACCGCGACTTCATTAGCTTGAGTTTAAACCTGTGTGACAAGGTAAAACTAGGAAAACAGTTTTGGCGATGTTTTTATTTATGTTTTTATTAATAATTGCTAACCAGAAAGTGACTACAAGTTTTATACTTTGCAAACTCTTACATTACTGAAGACTAAAACAGATTTGAACATATTAGATTGACAGCACCTGAGTGCAAATGTATTCATTTAACGCATATTTTGCATTTATTTAAAATACCTTATAAAAAGAGTCAACTATTCTAAGATCTCTAAAATCTGACTAAACACACCCTGTAGCCAACCAATCACAGAGTTGGACACGCAGACAAACACACACATAGTCTAATGTACCACGGTCCATTGTAAGAAAAAAAGTTTTAATTAAGAGGACATTGTATAGCATTCAAAAACATTTATTGAAACATATATTTAAGCACTGAAATGTTAAATTCGTTAGGAGAAAAGCACATTTAATGAAATAACATTTAATGATGTATTTCAACTTCAAAAGCAACATGATACGGCTTTCCTAACGTATGAAAATATGTAAATTGCAAGTAAATTGGACACATGGACTTCAAATTGTAATTTAATGCCTTCCTCATTTCACCAGCTCTGTTTTTCGAGATAAATGAGGTGTCATCCTGATCCGCACTGATTAATTGGTCTTATGCTGCTTTAATGAATCCAGTAGTGATGACGGATCTGTCTTTGATCTGAGATGATCCTCTAATGGAATCCATCAGATGCGCACAGATTCTTTCTTTCTTTCTCTCTCTCTCTATTTCTCTCTTTCTCTCTCTGGCCCTGGAGCAGTTTTGTATGGTGCGTTCCCTGGGCTGATGGAGAAAAGGCAGAGCTTGACACCTCCTTTAAGAGAATGTGGCCAGATCAATGTTTCATGACCCCGATTGGCTTGGAGCACGTTATGGATTTGCGAGGCCTTTTTTCGAGCACATTTTAGAAAACTGTTGGAAAGTTAACCTATAGAAACCTAGAAATGCTACAGAGAGATATGAAGATGAAAAGGAATGAGTTGGAGTTCAGAAAGCACCTTTAAGATACTCAAGTTACTTTAGTGTGAAAGCAAAGACTCTACATCAGCCGGTATCTCCCCATCCTGCCATTTTCTGAAACACTTTTCCATTTCTGGGTCAGAGCGAGCTGGACACAACGTGGATTGGTGTTCAACCAATCACAGAGCGGGACACATTCACACATTAAGGGTAATTTTCAATCTTGAAACGCCTATTTTAGGACTGCGAGAGGAAAACAGACACTTGGGAAAATTAGTCTGATATTTTAATATGGATGTATGAATATTCAAAGATCATATGCAAATGTATTAAAGTGTATCCGCTTTAAGTGTATCCATATGTGGATGGCTTTTAGTACTATAAATATGTTTCAAATGTTGCATTGCATAGAACAATGATTGCAAAAATAATTTTATGTTGGAGGAATTTGCAGCAAAATTCGATCCACAGAAAAGCAAGATGGTGCTGCAGAATAAAAGAAAGAAAGAAAAAATAACTTTCAAGGAGGATGTGTTGAAAGTGAGAGGGGCAGCGAGAGGTTACAGATGGAGTAAGCAGTCCTCTTCTTTTCACTCCAACTTCTGAACTAAATCCAATAAAAGCTTAAAACTCTTGCCTTCACCCTTCTTTTCCATTCCTCAAATCTCTGGGTCCTCAGTGCAGTGGAAACCTATTTTCCATCACCGTGCGACCTCTCAGATGGGCAGATGGGTAATGGAAAGACACGGAAAGAGAAGACTGGAAAAAGGAAAAGGTTTTCTTTATGGTAGGTTTGAACTAAGGGTAATTCTGAATCTTTCTGCAAAGTTACGACTCTAAAGTTACAGGATTTTACTGATCTTCACACATATCAAGATTCACACATATTCAATTATTTTTGTGTTGCACGTTGGATAACTGACATCACATTTAAATAACACACTTCTTGTACATGTTTTTCACGTTTTGAGTTTCATATATTTTTAAAACAAATTCAAATGCACCACGGTCTAGATTTTTGGTCTAGATCTGCTTTTTAATTAACCTACGTATTCAAATAATATCAAGATTTTTTTTATATTTTGATTTTTACATTTTTAAATATTTAAAACCACAAGTCTTAAACCAATAGCATGAAAAATGGCTGGGTTAAATTAACATAAGACGTGATTTTGAGTCAGCACCTTCTTTGAATAATTTACAAACTGCTTATGCTGTATTAGAAGTATTTATTAGAAGCTTATGCTGTATTTTTTCTTGAAAATTAGTTTTTTGACTTGTATGAATTTATTATAATCACATTTGGAGTTATTTTTTACAAATTCCACTGTCGTGTCATGTCACTGGAGCATCTTTCGATGACACCAGATGAATGAAGCCCAGACATTGTGGGAAAACAAGTTTCCTCTTTTCCCCTGGTGCTCCTTCTGTTTATCAGTGTGAATGCTGCAGTGAGAGTGAAGTCAAAGCAAGTCTTGCTGTGTGACATGTCAGAGAATCAGAAAAGACTGGAAAGATACATGGAGGTTTTATCAAACGGCTGCAGATGCACTGAGAAGCTTGAGAGCAGAGGATGATGGGATATTGTCTCACTCTGCCCAAGGATCTGAGCGATGTCAGAACACTGCAGAGTGAGACTGTCCAGATTCATTTTCAGAGCGATTTAACCAACCACACACACACACACGGAATCTCTAATCAATATACAGTAAATATGTACAGTAGAGAACATTAGAATTAATATAGAATTAGAATGATTTACTGTATAATGATAAATCTTGTCAACTTAGTGACTTGATAATCCTACAAAATAAAACCACACAGTTTAGAATTGGAAGAGAAATGCTGACTCTAAAAAGCCTGTCATGGTTTGATTTTTAATATCTAAATGTATTTAATCCATAATCTTGATATGTTTCTCCTAACAATACTTTTAGGTTGCAATATAATTTTGGCTTATGCCAATTGGGCAGACACATTTGTCTAAAGCAGTTACAATCTACAGCAGGGGCCAACAACTGATGTGAGACCTGCAAATGGTCTAAGTCAGGAGTAAAATCCTCTTAGCAAAGTGATAGTCGCTTCTGAGTACGCAGACTGTTGCAAAAGAGTTTGGTTTTAGCAGTGTTTTCAATAATCTGCCCAATTAGAAGCTCTTTCCAACATCGTGGGACCAATCGTTGAAAATATGGTAATGTACAGTTGGTATCATTTAATGTTTGCATTTAAGGTTTGTATGGCGGGAAATGACTGGCGACTGCATAATCCTTCGTATTAAGAATTTTGATGTAAAGTTCCACAAATTCTTACATCACTGTTGCTGGTACATGTTTGTGTCAATGCTAACCATTATTAAGAAAACAGTGAGAAGTATTGACAACTGTAGTATGTATTGTCTTATATAAACTGTACAGTAGATGTTCTACAATTTTAGGGGAAGTGGCTAACGACAAATTCTTTACAATTTGTAAACATGCAAAGTAATACAAACTCAAAATGTTTTATAAGAACTATAAAATAATTGTTTACTACTGTATACTGTGATATAATTGTATACTGTAAGTTGACTTTTTACTGTAGTAAATTAGCTTTTTACTTTTTTTACTGAATCAGTAAAGATGGAGTTTGGAGCAACAGAGAAAACAGTATTTAAGGATTTCATTATATGAATGGAGCTCTGAACATGTACTGCTTCAAATATAATCAGATTGGTTATTTTTCTAAGTACTAAACAATTAAATTTTCAAATTTAGAAACTATACTGTACATTTGACAACAAAAGAAACATTACATTTGCATGGTGAAACACTCCAGAATCAATAATTTCATGATAGAAGTTGTAGATTCAAACTCCATCTTCTCATAATTCGTCCCTTAATTAAGACCCGTAACCCACCGCATCCTCCGGGACCGTCACTGCATCCTCGACTGAGAGACTGTGACTCATCCAATAAGAAAAGCATCAAGTAATGAATCAAGAGATTCAATCATTAAGACCAGATCAAGAGATAAAGCCAATTTTGTCTTTGTAATTAATGAACTGAACCGGCGGAATGTTCTTGACAAAAACACACGCTAAAAAAAACTTTTCATTACAACACAACAAATTGACCTTAACTGATTTGTGATTGGTTCTAAATGAAACAACCAGAGAGGAAAATGAAACAGAAATAATTCCCACTTCAATTCCCATAACAACCTAAACAAATAGAAAGTAGAGCAAGAGAGAAAACCTCCAACTGTAAGGAGCAGAATTGCGTTACAGAAGACACATAATTCGGAATTCCATCACGAGCGGTCGAAGAAACTGATGCTAAGATTATAAAGAATAAATGACAAACGGAGAGATGATGCAAAGAACCAATGAATTTTTGATGCAAAAAGATAAATACTAGCCTCTTCTCAACTTAATCCAATTAGGCTGAACCTGATTCACAGTCCTTGTTAGTTCTCCGACGTGCAAAAGATTGAACGCAAGATTGATGACCATTAAATTTACATGTTATTGAGTTTGACCAACGATAAAACCTCAAATCTGACCAGCACTTATCCTTCATCCTTTGACCGCGCTTGCTTTCTTCCCGGCTGATCCGTACGGTGTTTGGTGTAATTAGGCTCAGAGGTGCTTGTTTTGCCTGAATTCTGGCAAACAAAATCAATATCCAGCACATCAGGGATCTGTGGAGCGAAACACCACAAACAAAAACCCACTTTGACACTCAAACGCAAGCTAGAATGCTAGCACACAGACGTGTCCATTGGTAACTCACTTGACAGCCTCGGGGAACCGAGCGATCTCACACATGCTGTGCTGTCTTGGCGCAATCCAAACATCACTCAAATGTCAGGCTCAGAACTTCCACGGTGGAAGTCCAAGGTGTTTTTACAGAGGTTTTCTGAAGTGTGTGCAGTGTCTCTGAAGGCTGCCAGGAAGCTAGAAATGAGCTAATGTGAGTGTTGAGCAGAAGTTACACTAAGGGTGTCTTCACACCTGCCTTGTTTGGTTTGCTTGACACCATCCATCTATCCGCTTCCGTCTGGACCTTGTGGTTCTGGTGTGAAACGGAACTATTGTGTGCACCAGAATACCACAGAATACCTGTGTGAAGCACAGGGCCTGGTTCTTCTTGACCTGGTACTAAACAATTTTCAAGGTTTGGCTAAAATGTGAAGACAAACTGATCTCAATCCAAACCAAATCATGAAATCACTTCATCTTTGAGGACGAAAAGTATTTTCGCTATACCGTATTTTTTTTTTTATTAATTTACTTAAATTATTCTTACAACAGTTGTATATATAAATAGTATTTAATAATATGCTATATATACATAATTTTAATAATATTTTGATTATTATATTATCAATATAATATGAATTAATCTAGCCTTTATTAGTCCCACAGTAGGAAAATTGCATTTTTTTAATATAAAATATATAATATAAAGAGATATAGAAATGTAATGAAATTAATTATGAATACAAGAAATTTATAAAATATAAAAATATGTGCCTTTTAATATTTAAAAATTGAATAGCTAAAATTAACATTTATTAAAATTAAAGTTGGTGCTCCTGAGAATCCAGTAGACCTCATAGTCTGAAAAATACAGTACTCGGGAAAAATATATACAAATGTATATTTTTCAAACTGTGCAAAATTGAACATTTATACTTTTTCAACAATAACGACTGCGGCAAAGACAGAAACAACAATTCCAGCGCAACATAAAACTCAGCAAGCCATCAATTCACACGCACCACACCACCAAACAATGGGTGTCACTTTCTTCACACCAGTTTCCTTCTGTCTCATGATTCCTGCAGAGACGCATGATGGTTTTCAGAAAGTATGACTGAATAAAGAACGTTTACTCTCTCTCTCTCTCTCTCTCTCTCTCTCTCTCTCTCTCTCTCTCTCTCTCTCTCTCTCTCTCTCTCTCTCAACCAACACACCAGCATCTTGAGAAGGAACAATTTCCCATTGGCTGATCACCAAACAAGTAATCAAGAAGGAATGAGGTTGATTTTTTCGGTAAAGTTACAGATCTCATCAATCTGGAGATTTGTTGTTTCTTCAATCAACTCTTTAGTAGCTCCGTTCTACTCTCTGAAATGCTGTAAATGAGAAATCTATTAACAATCAGTCGTTTGTAACGCCAAACGCTTCTTCGTTTTTAGTCGAGGAATCAACAAAAAGAAGCAAACTTTTGAAACAGACATTAGCAGGGGAGAAATTAATTTACCTCACAAAATTATGGGAAGCCAATTCTAGTCCACACTTGCTTTTGTTTATTGCTTTGTACATTTCTGAGTCACAAGGATTTTCAGTGGAGCAAAAGTACGAATACCTTATTGTAAAAAATTACTCCATTACAAGTTACAAGTCACTAGTTCCAAGAAGACTTGAGTAAAAGTCATAAAGTATCTACTTTTACAAGTATTTTGCTTGTACTGAAGGCTCAAGCATCAAGTGGCAATTTCCCCCACTGTTGGCAGTGTCCCCACTGTGGGACTAATAAAGGCATATTCATTCACTCAAAAAACACCAAGAGCTTTATTTATGAGGTTTTACTAAATGCAATTGAACACCTCAAAGGCAGAACAAATGTCAGAACAAAATGTCAGAACAAATTAGTTACAAATAAAATCCCCAAAAAGTCAGTCTCAGTTACACAAAGAACACAAAGAAAAGCCTGCTAACTACCCAGTGCACCACCATGCTGCCCTCCTTTGCATCTGCAAAGCCCAAATATTGACGTCTGACTGGGAATCTCAATCTTCTTCCAAACCAATCAAGGCAAAAACCAGGCGGAACATCTGATAAATCACAAGCAAGCGTTCCTGAAGGACCAGCATCCCGCAGATTTGACTTATTAAGCGCACCTAACCCGCTAATAAAGACATTGAAGATTTCATGATAGTTTCAAACAGGTTGCTGGAGAATTCTGAAGCTCCGCCACAGGAAACAGGCCTCCACCAGCCCCCCCGCCACAAATCGATCAATAAAATTGGGTTTGTGATTTGTATGAGATTGAGGACTGTTTTTCAAGAGACGTGGCTCTCGATTTGACCTCATGCAGATCAGCTAAACAGATTACATTCAGTTTACAGGAAAGCGACGATTTACATGATCCGTGGATAAATCGGCTTGGGAATCAACTTGCTTTTAAGAGTGGAAAGAATAAAGGAGATGCACAAGTTTAAAAACGGCTTGCTCATCACTCATTAATATATGTGTTTAGTAGTCCCAGATTAACAAGATTTACGTGCCGCATGAACGGAGACACACGCAAACATAATCACACACACTGATTGTTTGATGAATTATTCACGTCACACTGGATAAATCAGCTGGACTGAAGGAACACGGTCTGGTCAGCTGACCACGCTCCAATCATCTGTACCGAAACCCAAACCAGCGGCAGAAACCGGAGCTTCCGGCTCTGACCCAGACATCAGCTATTCCAACCAGTAACAGTTATTTGTCACAGTTAACAGGCTGTGAAAACACACGCAGCAATGCAGCCAAATATTATAACACAGAGAAATGCGCATGCTGTAGGATGTTGGCAATGAGATAATGAGGGAAAAGAAGCATCGACTGGCAGCCTAAAACAAAAATAGCTTGGGAAACTAATTCCTGCGTAATTAGAACACACAGATCGGAGAGTTTTAAATACAAAATGGGGGGAGCAGAGAAGAAAAAAAATGAAAAATAATTTGTTAAAGAAAATAAATCGTACAAAAAAAGTCTGTTCCAACCCAGTCGGTACAAGTCAAACATAATTAGCGCTGGCTTCGTGTTCAATGGTTAGTAAGTCACTTTAAAGGAGAGCTTCTCCTTTCTGTCATTCTACTGGATAATTAAATCTTCTCCGGGTCTCGGGCTGAGCAGATCACTGCACTCGATAGACACACTGCTATTGCTTCTGTTCCTTCATTTACATTTTCAACAGCACCCGCTTTTAAATCCATCCAGGGAGTTGAATGAGTGTAAGCACTCTCACCCTGACGGTTGATCCAGGACCAGCTCAAAACAGACAAATAAAAAAACTACTACATTCAGCTGATTCACAAAGGATTGTTTCAGCCGCCAGTATCAGCAGGGCATCTGTGTGTTCCCCAGCCTTTTGCTCCAGACAACATCCTCCCTCCAGTGAAAACATAACCAGTCCTGAGAGGTGGACAGTGATTGCACACTCTGGACAGAAAGACGATCTGTCATACCGGACAAGGCAAAGCAAGAACCGTGATAATGATCATGTACAGTAAGGCTTCAAAATAGTGTAATGTACATTTAATCTCCAACATAGACAAATAATGTACACACATGCTGCAATTCAAAGCCATAATGCTGCCAAATTAAAATTTGATTAAGAGTTTACATTGAATTGATTGGACTTTTAGAGGCCCAATTTTTTGGAGGTGGTGGAGGCTTGCTCTTTTTTTTTTTTAAAGATCTATTGATTCTTATTAAGATCTAATCTAATGATGTGCTTTTTATACAAGTTATATATTATATAGTTAATTACTATGCCTATAATTTCAAGTTGTGATCCAGTTGAGTTGGACCTGCCAACTAAGAGTTCCATGTTCAAATCTTGGTCTACTCAGTTCTCCAAATGTATGCCTACTGCTCCGGGTTTGTGTGTGTATTCACTCCATGGTGTATGTTATGCCATTTTTTACAAAAACAATTTGTGCCCTTGCCAACCAATCAAATTTCAAGTTAAAATATTCCCCTTTAAGTTAGCATTTCGCAACTTAAAACGCTAACAGTTTTTTAAACGACCTTATCTAAACAAGCTACAAAGGACATTTGTGCGAAAATTGTCACACCTATCAAACACAATTCGCTACAGCTTTCGCGCTGATACGAAGTGCGCGTGACGCGGGTCTGTGCGCGTGGCACCGGAACCACAGACCTGCGGTTAGAATAAGGGTCCATGAGTGCGAAAAAAATCAGTTTTAAGCAATTTATGTAGAAAAACATTACTTTTACTTGACACAGTATCTATTTAATGCTGCCAATAAATAAAAGCACCACTGCCAACATTACACACCTTTGCGCGCGCGGTCGGGCAAACTCATTACATTCATTATTAACTCTGTGTCACAAATCTTTTAGATATTGATGTGTAAAACACGCATGGCACACACAAATGTACCGGAAGGACCAATTTACAGATTTATACCGAAATTTAAGTTTGACGGAGCAGGTGCTCTGACGACATCAGCTGCATGACTCACATCTGTAATGCGTTTAGACACAATTAAAGAACAATCTCAAGAACTATTTGAGTCAATTTCACGTAAAGGCTCGTTCAACTAAAGACAATAATGAAAATTGAATCAACTGCTGCATTTAGAACACCCAAAAACCAATTCATTAGGGATTCCTAAATGTGCAAACGCATTTAATTATGACGAGGAAAGGGTCCAAAAATGAGATGAAAAGACTGCAAACCTGTTGGTGTGGTGGTCCTGATTATTCCTCGGCAGCACAGTGGGGTCTCATTGCCTCTCCATTGCGAGTTATTCCTTCTCCAAACCGAAGAAGATGCTTCGAAAATCCGCAACTGAGGATCCCCCCTGCGTCCGCCCGGCCAGCGAAGGAACCAAACACAATTCACAGCAGAAGTTCAGTCCTCGGAGCGAGAAAGTGCTCGGTGTCCCCGCGGGGCGTCCGTCTTCACCGAGACGCAAAGTTCCTTATCAGTCTCAGACATTCATCTCAACTCAGCGACGGGAAACTTCAAACACCGGTACTAGTGGATTGAAAGCACCCATATGTTGTAACCGTCCCATCTCGCCGGATCTTTCCAGTTGTGTTTCTTTCCGCCGCGCTGGAGACGTGGTGCGCCGCGTGCGGGATGAGATGAAGGCAAAGGTCTGATGCGCTGAGCCGATCGCCGCGCGCTCTCCGGGGATCACCGCGTTACACAACCAGCGGTGAAATAGCGCCGCTTAGTGTCGACGGAGAGAACTACACCGCCGAACTCAATGTCTGGTGGGTTGTGGGGGGTCAGCTGAGAAGCACTTTGGCAAAACCTGTCATCTAAATCACAGCAATTTGTATGATTAATAGTTTTTTTTTTTTTTTTTTTTTTTTTCCTCTGCGTGAAGATTTTGATAAAGCGCAAATACGTATTTGATATCCATATGCATGCGTGTGCGTGTGCGTGTGCGTGTGCGTGTGCGTGTGTGTGTGTGTGTGTGTGTGTGTGTGTGTTTTAATTTTTTTTGTGTGTTTTAATAGAAAATCAGTAATTTTCTAACATTTAAAATCAGATTGCAAAGATTGTTCAAGGGGAAAATATTCATTGCTTTATTCGTTTCTCAAACAAACAAAAATTGTTTTTAAATATTTGAATAAATGTTTATATTGATGAATGTTGTCATTTGAGTGACCAAATGTGTGAGTGAGCTGATCTTATATTACTTGTTTGGGTGGATGGATAGATGGATAGAGCGATGGAAGGAGGAAAAAAGAGAAAATCAAGAAAAATGGATCTTTAAAAAAGTAAAAAGAACTGCACAGAGGAAGCAATAGAGAGAAACAGACATTTATCAGACAATTTAAAAGGCTTTCAGAAGACATTTACTGTTGTCAATGCGTTTGTCTGAAGATGATTAAAGCTGAATGAAAGTAATACTCTCCGTTAGACTGAGTGAAGCGTTTCAGACACATTTCACTATTACCTCTCACTCTCTCACTTTCCCAATATAGATTGAGCTGTTTGGTCTAATTTAAGAATCCAGTCTTCGACTTGCTCTTCCCACTTATAAAGTAAATGTGATTATTGGGCCAGAATAGGCTTAATAACCGTAACTGTCATATTCTGTGAAGGATGTCAGATAAATTCTGTGTCATTCTTTTAGGATTAAATGTGTTACAGTGTTCCGGAATGTTCGGCATAGAACATGGAGTCAAATGAATATTTTTGGAGACGATATGGAATTTGAGTGACATCTTATATAATACTGTTGTGTGTGTGTGTTTGACAGAGGGAACGTAACGTTGACATGTTTGTTTGCTCTGCATTAGACCTTTTCACAGCAGGAAAGCTTCCAGACAGACACAACTGGGCTAAAGGCTAACAGGGGGGACCGTACTGGGTTAACAGCCATGTCTGAGAGAGAGAGAGAGAGAGAGATAGATATAGGCGATAGACTATAGATAGGGAGCGATAGAGAGCGAGAGATCCTCTCTCTATCTCGATAGAGCAATCTCTGAGAGAGAGAGAAGATGGTGTGATGAAGGAGTTAGATGGCTAGAGAAAGGAGAGCATGGGAGAGAATGAAGGGGGAGAGATAGGGAGAAATATTGAAAGAAAGACAGAGAAATAAAGCAAGAAAAAAATAATAGAGAGTAAGTAAAGAGAGAAATAGAAGAATACTTAAAGAAATGTAACTTTTTTTGTTTTACTTTTGTTCATTCATAAACTAAATATAAATAAGTATCATTTAAAGGTAAAATATTTGAATTAAACAACATTAATAAATGTGGCTAAACTTTGAAAACATTAGCCATAAACCAACTTTCAACCATTTTTTTTACAACTCATTTACACCACACTTTTTTTCCTAAATACACATTGAAACGTGAACAACTACAAATGATTAAGAATAGGAAAAGTGACACTTGTATTTTTTTTACTGCAAAACCTGGTCTCATAGACAAACTGTTTAAAAACATGTTTGGACCAAACGCTTAAACGAAGCCAAACAGTTTATGAGGTTCGCAGAACACTACATTTAAACTTTAAATAGTTTTTAACATTTCTATTTTCTGTTAATACCAAACAGTGTTCATTTATTTTAAAATGTACTTTAATTTCTGGTAAAACTTTTCTCTATCACATATGTCATCAAATATGTATATTATATGTATAAAACAATGCCGTGTAATGTCAACACAAGCACCTTCCTTCAGTTTTTACTGTATATCCACATCATCTAGCCAATGTTTCAACAAGAACTGCATAAAAAAAGTCAAACCAGCACAAACCAGCACGAATGAATTGTTTTCTGCAATGCTATGTTATATTTTAATATGTCCTCGCAGAAATATCACATTTTTATACTGTATGATGCAAGAATGTGACATTTTCAAATATACGTGAAGTGAAGTCATTCAGTGTGTGTGTGTGTCATGGTTCTTTTCTGCTCTGACAAACAGAGAAAGGATTCTTCCCTCAATTTTTATGACTCACGTTGTTTGATATTCAACATACCGCCTCCAAAAACTGACATAATGGCAATCTTGCACATGTGAAATGGAGAGAGACAGAGAAAGTAGGAGACTGGCACTGCTAAAATACCAGCATTAGCATATGAAAGCTGCATCTGCGTGTGCGTGTGTGTGCGCGTGTGTGTGTATCTATGTTGTGTTGTGTGTTGCTGGTACAATGTGGAGTGTGTGTTCTTTAACTCGGGGATCAACATGGCTGCTAATGACTCACACTGAGCTAAAGGTAAAGTCCCATAGGATTTCCCAATCGCCAGCCAACAAATCTCTCGCTCTCCTCGTTATCTCCATCTTTTCTATTTCCTCTTCACTCTCTCTCTCTCTCTCTCTCTCTCTCTCTCTCTCACACACACACTCACACACACATTCTTCTCTCATCTATTTCTCTTTCTCTCTCCGTCTCTTTGTCATTCTTTCTGTTTTATCTCCTACTCTTCCTCTCCTCCTCCCCTGATGTAATTTTATTTTTAAGTATTTTTCTTAACCATGTTTAATTACTTTTCCATTTATGGCTGATGTGATTATATGATTAAATTGCTTAATAACCAAGTCCCCCCTCTTTCACTCTTTCTGATTATCATTCTTTCTATCCTTTTTATTTCCATACGCCTCGTCTCTTACTTGTAATTTCTTGATGTTATTTTAAGTACAGTATTTTTCTTGACCAATTACTTTTTAATTTTGTGATTCATATTGAAATATATTAATAAGCATGTCAACACCACACTAATAAAATTCTCTCTCTCTCTCTCTCTCTCTCTCTCTCTCTCTCTCTCTCTCTCTCTCTCTCTCTCATCAAACAAGGAAGAAGTGTAATTGCTGACAGGCCTGAGCTGTCCACTGCACCCTGGTGCTGAAACATTGGGGAGGAATTTGAAAAACCTTTTAAAAATGTTTTAATATAACAGGTAAAGTATGGGGCACTTTTTTAGATCTCTAAATGCTCATTAAACCTGACATTTTTTTAACATGTCAAACCTCCTTTTGTCATTCACTTCAATGCTCCTGCAGTGTGACAAATGGACTTTTATGTCACCCGCATAATAAAGAGTTGCCTTGACCACAAAATCCCAATGTTCCACTCTCAGCATTGCCATTTTACTTCATGTAACCCTGAGTCGACATGAAAACTTGTTCTTCAGAGTTTGAATATCAAAATGCACTTCTCGGTTCAGCTGACTCACCATAAATTCATTCACAAAAATATTCCAAAAATATGCTACAAAATTACATTATAACAAAATAAATAATTACTAAAATAAGCCCATAAATGCTTAATAAATACATGTTTTGTAGAGTCAATATACAATTTTGTTATTTGCACTGTATGCATACGTACCTATTAAAATGTATATTTATACATTGTACAACTTTAAACTCTCCATTACCTTTAATGTACGTAACTGAAAGCATGATGTACAGATTATTTGCATCTCATGATTTTGTAAAATACTGCACATAAGTTTTCTTACATCCTTTCTGGGTCAGGATGAGCTGGCTACTATCTCAGCATCTCTGGTCCTGAGACGGGACACACACTCAGGATTGGTGGCACTCACACATGCCCAAATTCTTCAGACCCCAATATTCCGAGTCCACTTTACATACTATTGGTACAAAATCTCTGCCCAGCACAAATGTTCTCCGTCATTTCTCTGCTAACCATCGCAGCACTGTAAACCAGATACATATGAATATGTGTGAGTAGGTGGTGCTGCCACAGTGAAAAAGTGAGGGTCATTATTATGGTGCTCTGCAGAGATACGTACTGTATATACGTATAATCAGATAAACCGCAGAGGAATACAGAAACGCTTCTATATAGGTCAGTACAATGCATTTGCAAAAATTATCTTTAAAACCTAGTACTGTATAAAAATAACAAAGCTTCCGTTAAGGTGCAATTCTAATGCGCATTTATGTGTTAAGATGCATTTAATGAGCAAATCTGACATCGGAAAAAATTATTCAATTTCTTCAACAAAAACACTCAATACATCTGACTTGCATCTTAAAGCTGACAGCTCACCTTTAATGCTCCCTATCATTATCAGAAAACAATTTCAGCTTTTGGTATCTGACTTATTCCATTTTTCATTTACTAAATTATTTTCATTGACAAACAGAACTCCTCTCCTGTGCCTATCAATTCATCCATCCATCCAATTTGTCTAATGTTACTTTCTTGCATTCTAGCAACTTTCAAATTTTTTTTTTATCTTCTTATTCTACGAGTTGAGCAGATCGGTCTCTTTTTCTCCAGTGTTATTCTTGCATTCGGATTTTTCTTCGTAATCCAGAGCATTTGTGGAAAAACAACTGGAATCTGGGATTAAGTTTCTGGTGTTGTGATGTAAGACAAATCTCCCTCTCTGTTTATCGCACTGCTTTCTTTGCAAAAGCTGCTTTTGGGCTTATCGGGATAAAAATCAAGCGAAGGATGTCTGGGGGCTGCCACTCCCCCCAAAATAAAATAAAAAGTCTTCCTATGGGAGACTGCGGACTGATCTGGTACCGAGAATTTATTTTTCGTTAAGTGCAAAAAACAATGAGCACAACCATCTAAAGAAGGATTAACAGTTTTGTAAAAGATAAATTAATATTTTTTTTATTGGATAGATAGGTAAAAATGCAGCAGATCAGCAAGACTGGAATAGTTCAAGCTGGACCAACCTTGCATTAATACATAACTTTAATATATGGACCATGAAAGCTACATTTTTTTGCCAACAAACAAATGCTAGTAAAACATTGCGACTTTTCTTCAATATGAGATGTAGTCAGGGGTTCTGCTGTCTTCCAAAATCCATGACCACCAAAAGCGACACACACACACACACACACACACACAACACAACACACACACACACACACACACACACACACCACACACACACACACACACACACACACACACACACACACACCACTTCACTTCACTTCACTTCACTTCAGCAACTGTGACTTTAAGTCCTCAGTCTTGTTAAAACTTCCCAAAAAATGTTGCTTCAGCTGTTGAAAATCATTTTCATGCTCTCCGAGTCTCGGCCATAATAACCCACCTGTGTGGCATCAATCCGCTTCTACACAATGCAATTTTTATAAAAAAAAAAAAAAAAGCAGGCATCTGTTTGCAGCGTCCTTTTCATGATTCTCTAATTGAATGTGTCCCTTCTGTTCTAATGATATCACACACATACACACGCGCACACACACACACACACACACACACACACACACACACAGCTGGATAATCATCACTAACAATGGGTAATTATCTGAGCTTTAACCAGCTGCACTTTCTAAAGGACAAAAGGAAACTCTCCAATTCCAGATCCCTCCAAAATTGGAGGAGGGCAAATTAAATACTTACAGTTTTCAAGAAAATATTTGACTTGTTCATTTCCATCATAGTCATACATCTAACTTTTTTTTAAGTTAATGTGCTGAGAGAAAGAATTGCGAGAGAGAGAGAGAGAGAGAGAGAGAGAGAGAGAGAGAGAGAGAGAGAGAGAGAGAGAGAGAGAGATGAGTAAAGTAAAGAGGAAAGGTGAAGTTCTACTGTCATCTGGTGGTGAAAAAAATATGCATAAAAAGCGCATAGTACTGATAAAACTGTAAAATCCAGGCGGAACAAATTTCAAGGAACAAAATGTTTGAAATGCTTTGAAAAAACTTTGAAATGTGCTGTACTGTCAAATGTTCCTTTTTGTTTTTGTTTTGACTGGTTAACTTGAGCATTGTCGTATGGTGTTGTTGTGTTTTTGTGTACCTTGTGTACTGAAAGTTGCCTATAAATAAAATGTATTATTATTAAAAACACTCAAGACAAGAATATAAAATTAATGTTGCATCTCAAAAGTGAACAGATATCACAGCATATATCAAGTTAAAGAAAAACTATAATAAAAAAAACATACAGTACACAGTACGTATACGTATTATCATTATTATTTTTTTTTCTACTGATTTTTCGATTCCTGTGTCCATGGCAGCTGGATCTAACCTGAGCAAATCTAGAACGATGGCGGACACACAAACAAACGGACAGACAGACAGTGAAATACTTGTGAGAGCATCGGATACATAAGGCGATCTTGTAATGCACAGTACGTCCACTAGACGTCAGTATAGTGTTACTGATATTTAAAAAAAAGAGTTCAGGAGGTGAGAAAAACAAACCTAGAATAACTCAATCTAAAAATTCCTATTCAAAAAAGGGCTGAAAAAAATTCTTCTGAAAAAATACTTCTATAGAAAACATTCCATTTGGACTGAAGAAAAAATCTTATTTACACGCTCCAGTTAACCAGACAATTAACAAAAATTCAAATGCTGAATTAATGGACGTAATGATATTATTCTCTCCCAAAAACAGACGGAACTACATATGGTGCCGTTTAAAACCAACCTTCCGGTGCGCCCACACACCTCGACCCCTGCCACTGCCCCACTGGTCGAACCGATGATGTCATTCTGTTTTAACGGTTGAGGGGCGGTGCTCCGATAGGCAGCTCCTCCTTTCAAGCCAATGGCGCTTGGGCGCAGCAAAACACGTGATCTGTGGGCGGGTCTAACGGCAGCGCGCCGCTCCTCCGCTGCCAAACACTTCAATACGGCACCGCTCCAGACAAAACCGAAACCTACACGCGCCGAAACTTCAGTTTGGAAGGCAGGTAAGACTTTATTTCGAAAGCGCTGTGGATTTGTGTTAGTTGTGAGGTTTGAAAAAGCAAAGATTAGTTATCGATCACACAGTTCAGTAGGGGAAGCGTAGTAGGTGTTGGCTTCAGAAAGCCATCAATTATGACAATCAACAACTTGACGTATTTCTCTGAAGGAATCACGCGACAATTACAGTGATAAAGGTGATAACAGACGACGTAAAGTTGTGGTTTGTTATTCGGTGATCGCTACCTGTTCTCCCGCGTGGCTTTTATGGGTTGTTTCGTGCAATCTTTATGTGCGATGTGTTGTTGGGCATTTGCGACAACACCCACGTTTGATCGCTTTCACGATTACGACCAGAATGAGTTTATAAACGCGTTAATCTAAAAGAGCAACAACAACCGACTTACACTTCACCGATCTGTTTGTAATAGGTTCATCAGTTAAACGAATTAAAATTGAGTTTGTGTCTCATTACTGCTGGGTAAACTCGTACTTTTGTACCGTATGGGATATTCTGAGCGGCCTATTTGTGTGAACATTTTTGTATGTAACGATTATAACATTTGAATAAAGTTCAGTGTCTATAAAATGATGAAAACTGAAAACCTTCATGGGATGACTCCATTGATTTGTCGCTGTAAAACTATTTTCTGGCTTGAGTTGGTCGACGGTTAGAAGACACCATGTTTGTCACGTGACCTTCACTCACGCTGCTGATTGACAAACGCATTGACTTTATAGCCTGACAATTAATTACATAAACGTCAACTGATCATGCATCTAACAGCCCTGAATCTATTTAATAATACAATTAAAAAAAAATTAAAACCAGGATGCATCATGCCAATACAAAGATTCTTGACGGAACACATTTTTTAATCATTTTTGACATCCTTGTATCTCAGGGACACATTCATAACATATTTCAGACAGAAGCATCAGCTCCTGTATTGTTCTGTCACTTATTGAATGTAAAATGATTCCTTTAGTTTCAAAACTTGTCAGACAGGAATGATTCTGGTGTTGTTGTTTGAAGTCATCTCTGCCGGAAAACGCCCTTTATGAGCTTGGGAAGGAAGTTGCCTCTTTTTGTACAACTTTCCCAGGTATTTTCTCAGGCGTAGTGCTGTCGCCTTACAACGAGAAGAACCCGTTCAAGTCCAGTCGTGGCCTTTCTACATAGGTTAACATGTTTTTTTTTTCATATTTGTGTGTCTGTCCAGTTTCCCCTCCACAAATATGGAATACATTTAGTAAACTTCTTCCACGCGTGTCCCGCTCTGTGATTGGTTGTCCATCATTCCAGGGGGCGTATCCCGCCTTCAGGCTCAGAGATGCTGGAGTTAGTTCCAGGTCCAGAAAATATTTAGATGGAATTGAAAATTTGACTATTTAAGATGCAACGTTTAGATCTGAAAACATATCTTTATCTGCAGCTTCAAATGTAATGAAACACCCACTGGACATATGTCTCAAACTCAAGGCCCGGGGGCCGTGTCTGGCCCGGCGTACAATTTTACCCGGCCCGTTAGATTATTTATATATGGACCAGTGATTATGTGGTATTAAATCGGTGATCTGAATCACAGATAACACACAAACTACAGATCTCATAATGCAGTGCCACGCCTTGTATTCATAATAATTTGTACCTTTTGTTTTTATACTGATGCAGCCTCTTCATATTTCTAACTTGTATAATTTTGACTGAATATATTTTTTATGGAGGACAAAATATTTAAGTTTTTTTTTTTTTAATCCATACGTACGTTTATATAAGTTTTGTTTTAGTGTGTTTTATTAGTATTTATTCTGTTGAAGAGTTGAGTTTGACACCCCTGCTTAGGATTTCGAGCTGCTCTACTGTGTCAATGAAATATTTTATTAGTATTAATATATAATTGTCCAGTAAAGTCATCAGTCCCTTGAGTTGCCAGTTATTCACCAACAGGTGTGGGCTCAGTATGAGCGGGGCACGTCCATATCTGGGTCATCATTCAGCTCGCCATCCTGACTTCCAACCGAACCACACCTTTTTAATCCTAAAGTACAGTATATGCTTTAGGGGACAAATGCTCGACGGTGAGATGGCTTTCACTCTTTAATTATCCTTTTTAAACTGGTTTGTGCCACTTAACCAAAGCTGATGGTTTTAAGTCAATGGCAGCTTGGAGACATTTTGGAGGTCTTCAGAATTTCTTGGTGCCAGTGATGGCTGGATAATGTCGAGATATTGAGGTCTCGTGGATGTGGAGTGATTGTGCAGGGAAAGATGTTTTCAGGTCAGCCTGATCCCATTGGGCTGAAGTCCATTTACTCTCCGATGATGGCCGGCTGGTGTGAGAAACGCGGGGAAAGTAAAGGAGGAAACGAGAAGGACACTCTTTAATTAGGACACCCGCTATCGCTCTTCTTTCACCAGCCATCGCTTCTCTAAGAACAAGAACAAACATTCAAGTAGGTCAGAGCCTTCTGCGCTTCTTCTCTCCTACTTGGAAACAAATCTGTTTACTTCCTAATGGCTAACGCTTGATGGGCTGTTATTTTTCTCTGCATTTTGCGAATAATGATGTGTTCTATCATTATTCATACATGTGAATCCTTTTTATTAAACTGTTGACATGAATTTTTAATCCAAGTTTGTTGTGAAATGTTTGTTTACGCCTTGATCCGAGAGCAGCACAGGAAGTGTTTCCTCTCTGGTTATGATAAGTAAGTCAAACACCAGCGAGGCCTCAGGAGGCCTTTAAATTAGAGTTTAATCTTCTGTGCACTTCAGTGTCCCGCTGTGTGGAGAATTAGATCTGAAGTGCCACCGCTGTTCCACACAACTTCTAGGCTTGAATGGTTCCGTCTTGGTCATTGCCTTCTGGGTCAGAGAGACTTGTGATGAATCCTGCCATCATGCTGGTAAAGTGACTCAGTGACAGTGACGGGCTTTTTTCACTGACACATTTTCTGTTCACAATGCCATTTGTTTTTAGAATATGGCTGGTGCGTTGAACGATCTTGAATGTTTAGAACAATCAGTGCTTTTGGTTTGTACAGTAGGCCGAGGTTCTCATGGTAGATAGAACCCTGGAGATAACATAGTTCTGACGTTACATGGTCCATCACCTTGAATCTTTCTTTCATGATTTTTAATGCCAAGAGGTTTGAAGGAGAAACAACTTGCCTTTTTATTGCTTTCATATCTTTCTTTTAGTTTGTTTGCCTTTAAAATAAATGTTTGTACACCTCTGTATGAAATCTATTTTTTATCTATTTCAATCTTATATTCTATTTATTTTTTCTAATATTTTAGAAAATTAAATATTTCTTTGCAATATTTCATAGACAAAAATATGGCCTACATTAAATTATCAAATCTCTATATTTATTCATTATTTATTGTTATTTAGCAATTTTATGAATATATTTTATTATATAATGTATTATATACATTTCTTTATTAATACTGTTACTCATCACATAAAATCTGTGAGTAAAATCACAAAAAAAAATCCCGGCAACGGTAGTAAATAATGTATTTGAAAATGTTTGTTTGAAAGTCATACATATTTAATTTATTGATATGAAGCTTTATTTTGCTGACTACAATTTTTAATTTAAATAATAATCTTCAGAGTCATTTCAGTTATATCTCAGATGTAACCATTTAATACATACTGATTAAAATTAAAGATTATTTGTAACGATTTTTATGGTAACGGTCATTGGTAATTTCAATGGTAACAGTCATTGTATTAAACAGAGTGGAGTGTAGCAAACACCCAAGCTGTGCAAAGGTTTCCCGCTCCCACACATTCTCAAAGGTCTTATAGTTAAGCTGAAACATTCTGAACTTGCCCAGCATGTGCGGATCAGGAAGCAGAGAGCGTTCCAGCCGACTGACCCCAGAACAGTCTCCGTCTGCGTGCGCTCCATGTCGGAGATGGATTACACCGCAGAGCAGATCTAAGATCAGTGCAGGAACTTTACCTTTACCACCATTTATAATCACTCAGCAGGAGATGAACGAGTTGTGTTTCTTGTACTTACATGTACAGTAATGATCTTCAGTGGAAGTGTGGGCTTTTTTTTTACTTTTCTAAGTAAAATAAACCGTGTGTATGTATGTGTTTGCAAATGTTTTTCAAATTTCAGCTTATTTTTTCAAATATGTCTTCATCTTTCTTAGTTATCAAGTCAACTTTATTTGTAAAAGCACTTTTTAAAAAACTTTTTAAGAGTGCTGACCAAAGTGCTTAATATTAAAATAACACACAATCACAATAAACTTAACAAATATACGTTTATTTCAATAAATGCACAAAATAAGAAAGGGATTTTTTTTTCAATTAGTTTGTTGGTGTATGACATGTAATTGTTAATTTTAGATGTAATTTTCTGGGTCTTGAACTTGTTTGAGAACAGCTTCATTCCTTTTCTCTTTGTAACATATATTATTGTTGTTTTCATCAGCATGTTTAAACTCAATTAGTAAACCGGTTAAATTTTATTGGCATGAAAAATGTCATGCTTATTCAGACTCTCGTGCTTATTAAAAAAATTGCTTATTATTTGCTCTTGTGTGACAAAACTGCTGATTTGACTGTTTCATGCAACATTGAAAAGTTGTAGCATTTTGAAACATATGAAATCTATAAAAATATGTTTGAGGCCTTTTAGTCAAAGATAATATGCAATTAAACTACACTAACTACGTGTATATGTATTTTAGTAAAAGTGTGGATGGCACGTCGTGCTTCTGCAGGGGATTTGGAGTCTGACTGGTTTCACACTGCTGTGGTTTCCACTGCAGGCGTCATATATTCACGTCTTCTTCCAGACACTTCTTTACCACCGCTCGCTTCACGAGGACACATCGGAAGCTTGCCAGCATTCATCTCTCAGCACCATTTCATTTTTCTGTGCAGCTAAACCCACTGATGAATTCTGGACAGATTGTAGAAATAAAAAAATCACTGGAATTCCTTTTTTGTAAATGTTAACATGTTGACATTCTACAATATTTTACCTAATACACATTAAATATTCTATTAATATTAGTGTATTTATGGACATATATACTCTAAATATATATATGTGGACATATATTCAATTTTATATACAGTTGACTCTGCTTAATTGGGCCACAGGTTAATTGGGGCGGTCCCAAAACAAATTGTATCTCATAACTCAAATTTGCACTTATTGGGGTAATTATTGGGGCAAACAAGACACTTTATTGGTCCATAATTTGAGGGGAGATGAAAAAATCATCACCGCAATACAATTAAATCGGGATGAGCGGAGACCAACAACATACACGCTTAAATCGGATCAAGGACCAAGAAAATTAGACACAGGGGAACGTTCCAATCATTCACAACCATTGACATTCACATATTTTCTACTTTGCTTTTTAGCACCAACATCGGTGAGCGAGGAGAAGGATGGAGAAAGAAGGAATTGAAACGTTAATTTGAGAAGTTGCCTGTCGTTACTATTAAAAGAAACACGCAATTCAGCATATGTCCTCATAATGTGTTGAAATTATGAATTCTGTTCTTATAGCGCAATCAGAAGAGTGTGTGTGCGTGTGTCTGTTATCAAGACATTATTGAATGAAGTATTCCAAATAATATATGAATATTTTATTATTATTTTATATATATATTTTTTAGAGTTTTACATTTATGAAAGTATATATTATTAGGCACTCGCCTCACTATTATTATTATTATTTTTTATTTTTTTTTACTTATTGAAAAAGACATTGCAATCTTTTTGTAGCAGCAAACTCATTACGTTTTTTGTTTGTTTCTTTTGTACTTTTAACAGGCAGCATGTGTTTAATAAAGGATTTGTTTGTGCACAAGGTTTTGTAACATGGATTTTAATTAATCTTACTAATATTTCAGTTTCCTGGTGCACGTAACACCGTGTTTTATAATGGAGACCCCTGAGGAGGAGGTGTTGGGGGGGTTCTCTACTAGAGGTGGTGTTCTATTAGAGGTTTTACGGTATATACATTTCTAATGAACTAAATCAGGATTGGAGCCCTGTGGCTTGAACACTGACTTACGTAAAACGGAAGGATTTTCACCTTTTGTTTACTTCGGTGCTTTATTCAATTTAAAAGAAGCATCACACGGGATAAAAATATCGAAGTGCAATAATTCTTTTAACAGGGGCGTCTCTTAAATCACGTCAGCGTAATTTTCAATCAAGCGAGCGTTATCTTCTGCTCCAGACATTCAGCGCTTTGTTCCCCGTGCCTCTCAGATTTATAAGGACTGTGATCTCTTAAAACTCTTTTTATTTTTTATTTTTATTGGGTGGGGGAGTGGCCAGAACAGGAAGTGTGTTTCTTCTCTTCCTCTCACCAGAATTGTTCATATCGTGGATGTGGAATTTGCTAGTGTGTTTGATTGCTAGTTTGCGTTTTTAGGGGAACGTGTGAGTCTGGAAAGCAAAGGAGCAAGTGCAGGACGCTTTTGAGAAGCTTTGGAAGCCGTCACAGATGAGAAACCAGGCTGCCGTCTCCAAGAACACACAGCAGTTCCTCTCTCCAGGGCTGCACTTTCAAGAATAGTGTGACCCGCTTTGCTTCTCTCGCTCGGTCTTTCTCAGAACACTGGGATTTTAAAGTTCTAATGTTAGGTTTAAAAACACGTTTTTTTTTATTCTGAACCACGTGTCCCAGTGTCAAACTTTCAGGTTCTGAATGAAATCGCTGCTTGATGGTTTTGCTCCGTCTGACTCACACATTCCAGTATCTCACACCCTTGTCCCACACGTGAACTTCTGTGTTTTTCACCGGTTGAGCACTTTCAGGTCACGATCAGGAGTGTCACATGACTACTGTACGCTGCTGTTCTATATGTGTGTCCTGCTTAAACATGGACGGCTGGTCGGATCGGCTCTATTTAAAGAACTGTGTGTGTGTGTGTGTACGTCTGCCACAGTTTGTGATGTTTTTAGGCCAGCGTGTCCTTTTCTTTTTAATCGCAGAGTTAGACAAAAAAAAAACACTTTGCTTTGTTAACATACAGTATTTGTCACATTCACACATATTGATATTTTTAAATATTTATTGAATACCTATATTTCAGAGTTTTCAAACATTTCAAATGAGTCTGTTTGTGCATGTCCAAAAATAAACTTGGGTAGAAAAAAAGGTAGAAAAGCAAATGGTTAATGTTTAAAACAAAAAAACAGCTTAAGGATTTTTGAAATGTCAAACATTTTTAGGAATTTTCTAATTCTTTTACTGCCTTTATACACATCACACTTCATACTTGTGTAAACGGATCTGCACTGAAACATGAGCGTTTTGCATTTAGACGTTTCCACCTTTCAGCAACTACACTTTAGTTTACAGTAACTAACTTACAGTATTGTGCATTATATCTGTGACACATTTATTACAGTGAGTGTAATAAATTTTGTCACCACACTGGTCTCACAAACATGCCGCTTAATAAAACAATGTAAACTGTGGATTTCTTTTTTATACATTGTAAAAATGCATTTTGTTTTACAGAACAGTATTGGTGAAATGTTAAGAACAAAAATAAAAATTTTTATTAGGACATACACTGGTGTGATCTTGCCAGTGTTTATTCCACAAGTTTCCATCTGATTTAGTTTTGTCTTTACACATTAATATAAAAAATTTTTTTTTATATAATATTAAAAAATAACATTTTATCAACCGTGACGCAAAAATATTACCGTAATTAAAGTTACAAAAGCCTCACAGTTGCACTACCTGCAAATTTATTTGTTGTTTGAACTCTTTCTGAAATTGATTGAGGCCATGTTTAATTTTTTTTTTTTGTTTTTCATTCTCTCCGTCTCTCCAGTTCAGCGATGGCCGCGATTCGTAAGAAGCTGGTGATTGTCGGCGATGGAGCCTGTGGAAAAACCTGCCTGCTGATTGTGTTCAGTAAAGACCAGTTTCCGGAGGTCTACGTGCCCACCGTCTTTGAAAACTACATTGCTGACATTGAAGTGGACAGTAAACAGGTCAGTGCTGGTCATGGTGAGCTTGTCAGTGCGAACAGTATTTGCTCTTTGGGAGGAGACAATGTGACGTTCCTTCATCAGAACATCTGATGTATTGAATAGAGAAGTTACGTCTCTGCTGTAGAACTGAAGAGGGCTTTCCTCATTTCAACTTCCTACAACAGGAACTTTGTTTTTTTTTTTTTCCTTTCTTCAGTATCCTGTTTATGACGACATTGTTAGGCTTGGTGGTCCAACATGTTAATCCAGCTTTACCTTCAAGCTAAAAACTACAACTAATACATATATTTATATTTGTTTGTTAAATATAAATATACTGTATGTAGATTTACAATCTAAATAATAAGTATATTTGTTAGAAGTAGACATGGATTCATTTTTAATAATTCGTTTTTAATGATCAATTCTTATTAGAGCAAATAAATTAATCTCACTTTGAATTTAGGTCATCTAGATTTTTCTAAATGAATCGCTAATCATGAAAAATAGACATTTTGCACATTCACTAAGATATGTTTTGTGTTATAATAAACATGGGGATATTTCACACATTCATTCAGCATAAAGACAGACTCTTGTTAAACTGTTTCAAGTTGTTTCCAGCTTTGGCGGCAGAATGAGAGCGAAACGACAGCCATGCGACTTTCACTAGGAAATAAAACCATTGCAATTATGACTGTACTTGTTTTGAACAGAGAAATACTCACACTTTTTTTCCCTCTCACACACACAGGGTTAATGGTAGAGATGAAGGTTTTTGACTGAACTGTGATTCTCTCTCGTCCTTAGGTGGAACTGGCTCTGTGGGACACGGCCGGTCAGGAGGATTACGATCGCTTGCGGCCTTTGTCGTATCCAGACACGGATGTTATTCTCATGTGTTTCTCTATAGACAGTCCAGACAGTTTAGGTAACTCACACTAACTATATTTCCCCCTACATTTTTCATCTTTTTACTGAAAATGAAACCATGTTTTGGGAATAAAGATCAGAGCTAATATAAAAATGTTTTATTATTAAAATATTCAAACTATTTTGTTTATTACATTCAATATTGCTTTTTTTTTGCTGGAGCTTCTTTAATATTTGCTGTTTTTTTCCCCTCTCACAGACGAGTCTTTAATATATTTAGATCAGTGGGTTCTGCAAAAACATTTCAGACCAACTAAAAATTAACTCAAAAAGCTAGTTTTACATTTATTTCCAATTTAATTGATTACAAATTATACTATTCTTTTTTTATTATACAATAATCGCACAACGGACAAAGCGTTTAAGTAAATGTCATCTCTTCTTGTCAATTCAAACCTTTTTTTGCAGTTTAGAACACCATCTTTTCCAAACAGTTTTTTTTTTGTACATGGCTTTTTATGTTCAGATTTGCAATGACGTCATATGAAAATTATGTTTAGCAATTTCTTGTACAATATATACGTTTGATATCGTATCTCAAAGTCCTTTGGTCTGATCAATAAAACGCAGCGACCTTTCATATAGCATCTTTACTAAACCAAACGATTTGTAATAATTTGCCTCATGTTATTTGGTTCCAGAGAACATTCCAGAGAAATGGACGCCTGAGGTAAAACATTTCTGCCCTAATGTTCCCATCATCCTGGTGGGCAACAAAAAGGACCTGCGGAATGACGAGCACACACGCCGAGAGCTGATCAAGATGAAGCAGGTATGTTTACAGCCGTCGTCATGGTAACCCCAGCTGGCCGCCTGGAAGATGCAGCGAAGGCCTTTTGTTGGCCTTTAGCTCGGCAAACAAAACGCTTCCTGTTTCTGATGGCAACAAAGGAAAATGGAAATGCAGCTGTTTCCTATGGGGACAAAGCCGCCCTCGTGCCCAGTCTGTTCTACGCCATATTTCTATAGCTGACAAGAACGGCTGGACTTTTGTTTTTCACCGAGACATCGATGGCTTGGCTGCTTTTGTGCTCTAAACATCATGTCGGAAGGATCTTGAAATGTTAGAGCGCCATTTAAGGCAGCTGACAAACAGAGTCCGTAGTGTCTCGTGGAGCTGGAAGCCTGATTTTATCTCTCCAGGAATGTGGCAGATTGTCGGTCAAGTGACTGCTCCGTCCACTCTTAATGTAGTCCAGAGTGTTCATTACTGTAAAATGGTTTACACTCTGCTAGTTTCAGCTTTAGAGTTGTGCAGTTTTTCAAATCTGGCAGGTTTAGTAACAAAGTCACAAAGCGTTTCAGTGCAGCAGTGGACACGTCTTGACGAAATAATAAAGCAATAAAAATGATAATTTACACAGTCTTTACACACTCACCTCAGGTCAAGCGCATATAGCACTGGTTATGGCCGAACGAGCTTGTTTAATGGATGTCTTTTAACGATGTGATCTAGTGGAGAGCAGCGCATTAACTGTGGGGTGCGGCGCCCTCTAGTGGACGCTCGTATGTTGGCAGTGTGACGTCATGTGTGGCGTTTACAGTGTGCGTAAAGAACACGTTGTTAAAGATGATTTATGGCTCAAACACTTTCTTTTTAAGTCATTTGGGGGTTTTCACTGGCCCAAAACTGAAAATGTGATAGTGGGATACAGATGTTTTTTGTTTTGTATTTTAAAAAAATGTGTTTGAATTGTTTCAAACTAATTGCTCTTTTCCAAAGTAAAAGATGATTTATGGCTCAAACACTTTTTTTTTTAAGTCATTTGTGGTTTGATTTCCAAATATCGCAGATATTCCTTATTCAGCGAAGGTTTTAGATCAGCGGTGGCCAACCCGTGGCTCTTGAGCCTCATGCGGCTCTTTAACTAGTTTCATGCGGCTCTTCAGGAGCTTTCACATGACATGAGTCAAATATGCACACGATGAGCAAAGGTCTGTGTGTGTGCGTGCATACAAGATTAAGGAATGGGATGATGTTTGTGTGCACGTGTATGATGTGGCTCTTTGCAGTGACACATAAAAAACAGTGGCTTATTCTCTGACTAGTAGGCCACCCCCGTTTTAGAGCATAGTTATACATTTAATATAGTTATAGCTAAACAAAGTTTATATAATTTCATTCTATATGTTTCAGGAGCCTGTTAAGCCTGAAGAGGGCCGGGACATGGCCAACCGGATCAGCGCTTTCGGATATCTAGAGTGTTCGGCTAAAACGAAGGATGGAGTGCGGGAGGTTTTTGAGATGGCCACCAGGGCGGCGCTCCAAGTCCGCAAGCGCAAAAAGAGAAGCGGCTGTCTGCTGCTCTGAGTCACACACTGAAAATGCCGCACAGCATCACGTACCTTCCAACAGTTGCCACCAAACCAACCTTCAACCAATCATCCGCCTCGAGCCACTCGCCACGTGTCACAAGATCAAGGTGTGGAGGACAGAATGTATTTATACAGAAACCGAAGTGTGTCTCTTCATCCCGGCATCTTTCTTTTTCTTGCTTTGTTTTTTTTTCTCACCACTATACTTTTCTTTCTTCCTTCTCTGGGAGATTTTTTTTTTGTATTTGTACATAATGTTCTGTCTGTTTCTGTTCTGGATGCCGTTACAAAAGTCTATGTTTGTATATGATGCTGAGAAAAAAAATCAGACATAATACATTTATTATTCATTCAAACTGGCCTGGTTTCTCTCTGTCTTTATTTTTGTACAATTGAAAAATTCTTCTGCAAAATATGAAAATTCAAGTTTGATTTACTCAGAAGGATGAGGATTTCATGGTAGCTTAATATGCATTATCAACTAATGTAAAGGTTCATTCAATGTATTATGGCCTGTGTGAATCGTTGCGAAGACCGAAAACGTTGGTAAGAAATGCTACAAAGTGGCTAACAGTTGTAGCATGAATTGCTAAATTAATAGTCTTGTAACTCTTTATGATGGAAGAAAAAAAAAGACATTTTTAAACTTTTTGAATCAAGGCCAATATTTTTTCTGTGCCAAACATTAGAAGTTACAAACAATAAAATCAGTTTGAATATAAACGCTGAGTAAAGACAATGCTAAGCTAAACGGCTAATTTTTTTTTCTTGTACATCAAATTTATGGCCTAGAACCTTGTATGCTCATTCTGTAAAAATGTAAATATAAAAATAAATGTTTGAAGGAAAAAAATATAAGAACAAACTTTATTTTCACATACAGTTCGTAGTTGTATTTTATGAAAATAAAAATCAAATCAAATATTAAAACTAAACTCAATAATTATGCATGATTTAAATGTCCCTGTGCTTCCTCAATCACAAAGCTCATAAAGCATCCGCTAAAACAAGATGGCAAAATTATAATTTTTAAACAGCATTTCAAAATGAATAAAATGCATTCGAAATGTATTTGTCTTCACTCCTCTTCATCTTCATCATCAGCAGCAGCATGTCTAATTACAACATTCCCTGATATAAAGACAGATTCTAAAGAAATTCACCAATAAAAACAACTTGAGAAAAAATAAACTCGGTATCAAAAACACATCAAGTTTAAAATATTACAGCTTTGCAATATTAAGCATTTACCATCAATAGCTCTCGTAAAAGAATTAAACTCGTTAAAGTAATGTAACTATTCTAACAATATTTATTCTAATATTATGGGACGATAGATTGTCTTGGTTTAATGTTCATGTCTCCACTCCGGATGCTCATATTGCTGCACCAGACTTTCCTGTGTTTCCACTAGAGAGAAGAAGAAGGAACTGATGAACAATTCATCCATTTCATAAACCATCTTGTCTTCAAGTCTCTTACCAGTGGACTCCTGTTGGATGTTTAGCGCCAACAGACGTTCTACGACCAGGTCTACGTCCTCTACGCTGGATAAGTCATACCCGACGTACCCCCCCTCCTCCTGGCAGTACTGAATGAACCTTGACATGAAGGAGATGCCCACGTCATCTCAACTAATCCAGTCAAATAACCCGTGGTGACTTACGTTCCCCAGCAGGGGTCAGTCTGGAGAATGATGGGGTTGCCCACCACGATGAGCAAAGCTTTGGCTCGGGTCACGGCCACATTGAATCTCTGAAGAACCAAAGATGGACTTCACCAAGCAAGTACAAGAGTTCTGTGTGGTTTTGGACCAGAAATGAGAAATACCTTCTCGTTCTTCAGGAAGCCGATGCTGAATCTCTCATCGATGTTGATGTTGTCCTTGCTGCTGCGCACTGTAGACACAATAATCACTTTCCTCTCCTGGCCTTGAAATTCCTCCACAGACCCGACCTGAGCAAAACACAAGACCCTGACAACCAGCCGTGGGAGTTTAATGAAGCTTTATCGGACACTGACCTTCAGCTCTTCGATGCCGAGGTACGACCTGAGATATTTCTCTGTCTTTAAGGCTTTCCGGATTTTCTCTACCTGTAAAATAAAAAATTCGAGTAAATCCAAAGAATAGACATGGTTTTACTAAATAAAATAAAAAAATTTGTAATACAATTTGAGTAAAAAATATATCGCGCATGCATGTGTTATTCACCTGCTTCCTGTAGGGAGCGATAATGCCAATTTCTTTCGGAAAGATTCTAGAAATGCCCTTTTTAGCCGGAGCCAGGAGTTTTTTCAGGTAGTCCACGATAGTCTCGATTTCAGCGATGTTGAAGAAGGAAGGACTGTTTGACTCTCTCTCGTCTTTCC
Source organism: Paedocypris micromegethes (assembly GCA_028031935.1). Taxonomy (NCBI): domain Eukaryota; kingdom Metazoa; phylum Chordata; class Actinopteri; order Cypriniformes; genus Paedocypris; species Paedocypris micromegethes. The sequence goes on along the minus strand of CM051498.1, from coordinate 22,049,962 downwards.
CGATCACTCCATGGAAAATCACCGGAAATCCCTGCAGACATGAGCAGGTAGAATGACAATACAATGGTTTCTGTCTTGAGTTCGATTAGTTGAAAATTACTGAAAATATTCGGAAATATCCTAACATGCGGAGTATGAAATAGCGGGTACTTTTTTATTGAGATGCTCCCAGTAGCAGTACTGACTGGTGACTATCTCATCAGCACAGGCCTTCAGCTCATTGTCGTAGAACAGCTCATTAGGAACTTTCAGAATTGATGGATGAGATCTGGGGGGAAAAAAAAAAAGTCTTTGGCTAAGATTGCAAACAAAATGCTCTAACAGACACAAAACACTCCTGTTCATGAAAAATTCAAACAAAAAAAATACCTCGTTCTTTCACGCACCAACTCAAAACAGAAACACACACTTGTTTTCTCTCTCACACTCTTTTTCTCTTTAACTTTAACTGATAAACTTTTAAACAGTTTTTTAAACAACCATCATGTATAATTTCAGCTTGTCATCATTATTAAAATGTGCAAATATGTCCAACTCCTTTATGAACAACAGCTACGATAAAAAAGAAAAGTACATTTTCACACACACATTTAGACACTCTGTAAAACCAAGAACACACACTTTAACATACTTATGAACAGTTGTTGTATAGATTATAATTTAGATCAAGCTTAGTCAGCCTGAATGTAAAAGGTCGGGACAGAACATCTTTGGTTGATAAACTTGAATCATATTCAGTTATTGCACTGACCTGTAGTTCTCCAGCAGTTTGGTGACAAAGCGGCTGTCGAATCCTGAAGTGCCTTTCTGATAAACATCATTCGTTGTCATCAGCCGCTCCAAGAACGAAAGACCTACGTGAAATAATTTAAACTCACATTTACTTGACTGTCCAATCTTATTTTGGTCCATTTCTTTCTCACCAAGTTTATATTGGATGGCAAAAGGAGACCTCAGAATTGGCCCGAGCTGCTTTGGATCTCCAGCGAGGACCAGTTGTCCAGTCTGTGCATGGAGAAGTCCTTCACAAACAAAAGAAAACAGATATGGCCAAAGATGGACCTCAATCGTGAAATATCAGGTGTTTTTAGTAGCTAAAAACACTTTAACCTCCAACTGCAATCATGGCCTCAGACTCCAAAGCATGTCCAGCCTCATCGATAAAAATATGAGTAAAATGACCGACAGGAATTCCTCCGCTGACCAGCCTTAAGCACACACAAACATGTCTTAGACGTGTCTGTGATGGCGGATTTCAGTTCTGTGAGTGTGTGTGAGAAGGTTCTTCACCTGCCTGCAGTGACCAGTGTGCTGACCATCACGTTGTAGGACATCAGATCCTCTTTACACGGGAAAACGATCATGTCTCCTTCCACGTTACTATTTTTCTGAGATCACAGAAACCATTAATCAGTTTATTAGTGCTAATATTATCAATAAAGGTTATGTGATAGAAAAAAACAATACTATTCTAATAACATAGATCAAGAAAATATGGAAAATACGTAGTTTTCCACAGCTGCGTTAACACTAAGGTTGTGGGTTTTCATGACTGTAATAATGCAATGTCATTGTGTAATTAATTTTGGATTAAAGTGACTGATACAGAAATCCAAATAGCTGCAAGCAGCAATGTGGTGGTTGTGCCTTTATTTCGTAGTTGGTAGGTTTAAAATGAAATAGTCTTTAAATTAGAATAATTTAACAAATTATTAACTAAATTAAAATAAACCCTAATGTAATTGTGCAAAATTGGTGGACTTTAAACAAATCAAAATAGAAGTATATTTTACTCTCTACTTGATTACATTTGGAATTGAGTAATGGTACTCTCTACTCCACTACATTTGAATGGACACTTACTGTTACATTGTGATTGTGCGCGACAAGTCGGCATCTTTTTCTACCGCTGTTAATTTCTTCGAGGTGATATCGCCATCTGCAGGATGCTGAAGGTACTGTATACTATTTATCAGCTAAATTAATGAATTAGCGGTTGCACTTTTTGGCTCATTTCAGTTTGATTGAGACTGAATTATTGTTCCTCTTAAAATTCTTTAAATTATAAAAACTTTACATTTTTTATAAATTATAGAACAATGATAATACCGGTAAATGTCATAAAACACCTTTTATATAACTGTTACTATCTGTTTTGTTCTGCCATTTTGAAACATCGAGGTCAAATTGCCTTACTATGTTAAGAAATAATAAAGAGTTTCTTGTTTGTCACATTTCTTGGTGTTTTTTCAGCCAAATTTCATTACGAGTAATACATTATTAAGTCCTTGTAAAATTGGATTCTTTATGGCTTTTACTCAAGTCATTTTGGAATTAGTGACTTGTAATGGAGTATTTTTTTTCAGTTAAGTATCCGTACTTCTCCTCAAGTATGATTTTCAGGTACTCTGGCGTATAACAGTATATGCAGCATCAAACCTCCAGAGCTGAAGGGATGTCCTTTGGATTGCGTGAGCTGGCGTAGAGTCTGTAGATCTTTCTGGCGTCTACGTGCTCGCTGCTAAGCAGTTTTTCACACAGTTGATCCGCTGCGCTATTGGACGGCGCACATGCCAACACGCAGGCGTCGCTCTCTTTCTTCACCACCTTGAGGAACACAGTCATCAATTAAACGTCCTTCTGTTGAATTATTCAAATGCAGGAAAGTACACTGGGTGTGTTTGGTTGTGAAAGATGAACCTGTTCTACCTGTTTGATGGCCTCCACCACCGTGACGGTTTTACCCGTGCCTGGTGGTCCGAACACCAAGTACGGTGCCGGTCGGGACGTGCCAGCCACAATGTTGCCCACAGCAGTACTCTGTTGAAGATTCCTCGCCAGCTTCTGATCAAAGAATCTGAGAGGGATTTGTTCAAGTTCAAGTTCTGAGCATTTGGAAGGCGCTTTTCACAGTTTTAACTGTCTGTGGATTTGTGTTCGTTTGGGGTGTCAAACTCATTGTCACCGAGGGCCACATCAGCATAATGGCTGTCCTCAAAGGGCCGTATGTAACTTATAATGTAAAATAAATGTAACTACTCTTTAATGTTAAACATCTGTTAGACACCGCAATCACCGTCCCTGGTCCTGAAATGGCCAGGTGTCTCACACAACTCATTATCTATCATAACTCAATCAAGTGACAATTGCAGTTGAGTAGAAAACCTTTGTTTGCTTGTTGCTCTAACATAAATCTTTTTACATTACGTTAGCTTAAGAAAACACACATAACTCCATTAATGAAGGACCAAACTGTCCAAGTGAATGAAGAAAATTAACATAAAACTGTAGAAACACTGCCACGGCTACAGCGTTGTGGGAAAGGCATTGTAGGAAATTTAGCTTTTGGTCAACGCACACACTTAAACTTTTAAGCTCAAGCGGGCCACATAAAATGACACGGCGGGCCACATCTGGCCCCCGGGCCTTGAGTTTGACACATGTGGTTTATAACATGATTTAACCCTTGTGAGACTGACTGGAGCACACTAACCTCAGAGACGGCGAGGGTTTGTTTAGTGTGGACGCAGGTTTAGGAAACAGGACATCCTGCAGGCCGTGCTGGACCGACAGATCTACTGCCCGGTGCTGGAGCTTCAGCGGAAGACGGTTAATTGTGAATTCCACACGGAATTTCATTTTGTCTATGAAACTGTCAACCAGCCTTGGTACAAAAAACACAATTGTTAGGTTTATATTCAAGCATTTCATTTAAACACACTAATTTAAGATGTTTTTTTGTGTTTTCCTAGCCATTGTATTCTCTTTATCTTCCCAGTAAATACTATCATTAATGTGACTCCCAACCAAAGCAAGATGTTGTTGATTTGTAATAATGTAAGTGGCTTTGATTAATGACTCGTCATAACAGTCCATTGATAGATTATATTCATTGCTGTGTTTGTTTTGTGCGGCTGCTTAGAGTCGGTCTGTGTCAGTGAAAAGCGTTTTATGAATCAATCCATCTGCTTTCTGAATTGCTTTTACGTAACTCAAGGTGGCCGACCAATCACAGTGCAGTACGAACACACGTTCACACTCACTCTCAAGCACAGTTTAGACACTCCAACTCTTCCTGATTGAATGTTTGAGTTGTGGGATCTTCTCATAAAAGTGGAGATCTTGAAGTTTAAGTTTGAGACCTTTGAGTGTGAAATACCAAGTGTGATTAATTTGTTTTCATGTCTTTCATTCGCCTGTGACAAGGAAGCCATCTACAAGATGCACAGCATTCTTCATCCCTATATTTCACTTCAATGTTGTGTTTTGTTAATAATAATTCATGTATAATAATGTTAAGAAATTATTTTGAAAGTGTTTCCAATAATTTGATTGCTCCTGAGTTGAAATTTGGAAACTATGAAAAACCGTTTTTATGCTTTCATGTTGTACAACAAATGTAAATAATATTATTTACATTACATGAAAAAAAACATTGGTTTACACTTTTTACCTTGGTGAGAAGCTCAATTTGACCTGATCCAGCTCTACCCGGTGAACATAGCCCTTGTATTTGGTGACATTTGGCTGCTGGACCTCCTCGCTCTTGGTGAGCAACAGGTGATCTCCTCTAAGAACTGAAGGTCTGTTCTCCGACACGCCAGGAAGCTTTAAGATTTAAAAAAATGCCTTTAAAAAGCCATTTGCGTCTACATTTTGGCCTTTTGTTTCACTGACAATGACAAGGTTCACAGACACACTCACCTCTAACACCATCAGTTTTTTTGTGTATTTGGTGTCAGGATCTTTCGTCATGGACACATCATCCCTGTTGTAATTCTTGATGTCCATAAGCATCTGATCCTCCTCCAGGAATAACAGTAAACTAAATCGCGCTTGATAGTTGACAAAATCAAGATCACTCTCCAGTAAAGACCTACTGTAAGAAAATGGAAATGTGAACGCACTTCGGCACACAAAAAAACCATGAATGAAATTACGGTAAGACAGCTCACTTGAATTCCATGAGCTGCAAATTAGAAGACGCTAAAGAACCCATCCTTTTCAGAACTTGCGTCAGCTGAGAGATGTAGGAAGGACGAGGATAATCTTTCAGCGGCAGCACAAATTGTAAATAGTTCCGTGCAAAACTAGAAGTGACATGAATATGTAGGAAATTAATATGCCATTATCCAGATTGTTAGTAACAAGTAGTTAGTAGTTTTACCAACCTGTCTGGTGGTTCACCCGCCACTATGTTGCATGTCACTGGTTGGTAGTCCTCAATCTTCCGGCGTTTAAATGGTTCTTTAGGACCCAGATGAGCTGCGAGCTCAGAATGACATGCCGCCTCAATGAATCTCACAATGTGGAAAGGAAAGGAAACCGGGGTGATTCCCTTGAACTCAAATGCCAGAGTTGCAGAAAAATCTCCAATGTGTGCGGACTGGAACCTCACGATCACTTCATAACGTTCATCTGAGAGAGAGAGTGAGAGAAACGTCAATAATCTGAACATCCACCACTGAGGATTATTAACTATATGCTAAACTCCAGTGATGCGAAGTACTTGAGTAAATGGACTTTGAACTTGTACTGAATATCAAAAATATAATCAACTTTTACTCTACTTGACTACATTTTTGATTGAGTATCTGTATTCTTTACTCCACTACATTTGAATTTTGGATTTTGTATGATTCTTTCTCAAGTCTTCTTGGAATTGCTGACTTGTAATTTGTGATTTTTACAGTAAGTTATCAGTACTTTTACTTCAGTATGGTTTTCAGGTACTCTTTACACCTCTCTTAAACTCACGTGGCTTCAGGAGTAGCGGATTGTTCCGTGTAACTTTCCTGCTGTCTTCCAGTGTAAAACACTGCAGCCAATGAAGAGCGGAGTAGTATGTGAAAAGCACATCCACTTGGCCTGTGTTCACTACAAAAAGCTTCAACTCCCGAACTTCTGCTCTGTCCACAAGGAGCCGGATCGTGCCTTCCTCCATGGGCAGCTCAGAAGACACCTGCACTCCTTGCTTATCGGCTATAAACGCTGACCTTGAGAGGAGAATGTTGGAAAGTATTATCTTTTAGAAATAATGAGCAGTTAACCAAAAACAGCCAAACTAGTTGGAGATGTAAGTCACCTAGCTTCACTGTTTAGTCGGTTTAAAATGTCTTTGGCTAGTTTCCTCCGTCCTCTGACTCCTCCGTCTGGTCCTGGAGCAGAGGTCGGCCTGGCAGCTTCCTGGTGTCCAGCATTTGGTAAAGACATAATATGTTGGCTCTGAATATTAAGGGGTCGAAACCACTGATCATGCAGTATCACTCGAACCTAGAATGGCCAGAAACAATAGTCAAGATTGTAAAATATCTTAAATCAAAACAGTCTTTACTGTTTAGTTAATATTAACTTTAGTTAATAGGAACTGTATGATTTGGGTACATTTAACTAACCGATTCGATTAAGCAGACATGATGAGACGTACTATAAATGACGTAAAATAAACACGTAAAATAAAAAAGCTTTACTGTTCAAAGCACACACTGTATACTTGTGGCAAACACACAACCAAGAACTTCTGTTAAAGTAAATAGCAAAGTTAGTGAGTTTCTCGATGTGGCCATCAGGGGTCATATCAGTGAAGTTACACACGCAGAACAAACAAACCCGGAGCAGTGGGTAGTCTCATGCGTTGAAGCCTGGGTGGCATGTGGGGGTCATTGTCGAAGCGGGATTCGAACCTTCAAAGCTTTTGTGGTAGGTCCAACTCCTTACAGCTGAACTGTCACAGTTAGTTGCGTTACGTAATAAATGTACCTATAAATCAAACACGGTTCTTAGCATTTAAACTTTTAAAGGACTTATCCATTGCCTTGGCCTGTTCTGCTCCCAGACTCTTCTGAACAACGTCTTCTACTGCTTCTGGCCTGGTACAGAGTTTGCACGTTCTTCCCATGTTTGAGTGGGTTTCCACCGGGTCTTCAGTTCATGAACTTTACAATGCTGTATGGGTACGTAACTTGTGGCTTATTTTTCTTACTTTTGCTAACGTTCTTAGGAACTTATAAGCCAAATTCTGGCCCAGATTTGTGAACAAGATTAAACTAGGTGATATGTTTTGGTTTCCTGGAATTTGGTCCGAATAACCAATTTGACTAACCAGTGATCCACGTAACCGGAATCAACTCTAATCAGTGGGTGCAACTGATCTATGCTTTTTTATAGTACTGTGGGAAGATGACACTCCTCCAGAGCCAGTCAACATCTCATCAATATATGACAAGACAGTTTCGTTTCTGAATACAGAATCAGTTTTGTGACCATTACTATTTGTGACAGGACCATTAGAGAGAGGTTAACTTCATTTTCTGTCAGTAATTGGGTCACTTGTGAACCAGATGTGGTAGAGACGCTGGAAGAGATGCTGTTTTTCATAAACCACAGATTTATTTTTTTTTCTCTCATAGGTTTAATGGTTTCCAATAGTCATCATAATCACTGACTCAATTCTGTCAGACACCTTTTGGAAGCACCAATGCCAAAATGTGTTTATAAACCAAGCCATGATAAGAAACTAAAACCATGGACAGCTGAAAAAGAGACACGAAGTACTAAAACAATGGGTCCATGGTGAGGTGGGAAAACAAGGAATTTAAGGACATTTTCTCCCCAAAAAAGGTACATTGTTCTTACATTCGTGTTGAAGTGTACATGTCCGGATTTGACTCGAGCTTTTTTAGAGTTTCTCAGAGCGAAGAGCACAGAAGAGAGATTTGGATCTTTGACTCCATCCCTGTGATAATAAAAAAAAGCAGATTGAAATTTAAACTTAATTTGTGTCTGTGAACGCGCTAATGTTTACATTATTGCACTAGGTTACAGTAATAAATAAAAAGTGCTGTCGTGTTAATTAAATTGTCAGCAAAAGTGCCTATAGTGTTGCATAATATGCTTTCATTCGTTATACTTTTGCTGTACCTTTGTCGGAACTCGTCGTTGTAGATGTCTTTTAGTAGAGATCTGTCGGTGATGGATCTCCTCTGGGATTCTTCCAGAAATTCAATGAAATCCAAACCGATCGCACATAGGTCGGCTTTCGTTAATTTCCCTTTGTTGTTTCTCCTGTTCATTGTGAATGTGTTTCGTCCCGCGTGTCCTGCTGTGATATACTAATATCTTGAGCGTTGATATACTAACATAAGCTCACTTTTATCTATGATCCACCCCCAAAACTAAAAAAAATTACGGAACTGTTTCTCCGGAAACGAAACTAAACATTTACTTCACCGTTTGTGGGTTTGACTCTTGAAAACGTGTCATTAAACCCGGGTTTGATAATGCTTTAATAGTAAGAGATGTGTTTCAAACTGTACATTTTTAAATTAATGCGAGAACATTGTTTTAATTTCTGGAATTTCAGTGCGCGCCACCCATGGGCGAGAAAAAGTAGTGAAAAGGCTGAATCGAAACGTTTGGCTATTATTGCTTCCGCTTCCGCTCTCTTCATATGAACGTTTCAAATCATGAATAAGATGAATTAAATAGAAATAATCCTTGATTAAATAAAGGCCCATATGAAGGGACGTGTGCTCCGAATGAACTTCGGCGAGACGTTTATGTTGTACAGAAGAGTGAGTACTTGAACACAAATACAACTACAAAACGCACATTTCATAATTTACACAGCTCCTTTTATTCAACGTTCAGACAAATGCTTAAAACGCGAGGTGTTATTGTGTCGTATGTCATATGCGCATTATGCATACTTTTATGCAAGTAAACTGGGATTATTATGCATTGCTTATAAACCGTGTATGTGTCAAATTCGTCGATCTCCAAAGTATTAAATGTAAGTTTAACCACGGCATGCAAGTTTATTTTTACTTTCAGTTCAAGAAGATTCGATAAAACAATGCGTATAAAATGGTTACGCTTTTCAAACACTAGATGTCAGCATATGCCATTATTTAATGCCAAAATGTTTAAAGTATCTGTTATCATTCAAGGTATTAAATCAAAGTTCACACAGTGCGTGTGTGTGTGCGTGCGTGCGTGCGCGTGTGTGTGTGTGTGCGTGTGTGCGTGTGTGTGTGTGTGTGTGAGAGAGAGACTCAAACTCGCACTGTCTTTATTCAACAGCATTATTTTACCCTCCCACTCACTTGTTTCCTGTCTATAATAAATACGATATGGGTGGATTAATGTAAAGTGGGTCTGTCTGTGGTAAAGTGGCCGCTTGAGTTTCTTATCAGTTCCTGCCTTTGCCTCTTAATGACCCAGACAGTCCAGAGAGCCCCTCTTCAGCGACCTGCTTTCCCCAGGATGAATGCACCCTCCTGGGTCAATGCTCCATCGTTAGCTTCTTATCTCCACCTGCGGAGGAATTCGCCAGCCATATAAGCCAATATTTTTTACTACTGTGTGTGTGTGTAGTAAGTGTCTGTGTGTGTTGTAGTGTGTGAGTAGGATGTAGTAAACCTGGGCATGTATGTTTCTGTGCATTAAGATGTCTTGGATTTCCGGATAGATGTAAAAGTGCACTTTTCCTTTTGTCTTTGATGTGTTGAGACTGGGTTTTTATCGGCTGTTTGGACTGATAATCTCTTTGTTTACCAGCAGAACATTTACTGCAGTGTTTACGAGCTCTTCTTCCTCTCGAGTTTGGGAGGAAGAGTGTGAGACGAGCAGAGAGAGACGAGTGTGGGAGGAATGCGAAGTGCTGATGGGTCTGTGTGTGTGTGTGTGTGTGTGTGTGTGAGTGTGTGTTCCTGAGAGATGGGAATATGTGTTAAAACTGAAAAATAGCGTTTTTTCTGGAGATTTTTGTTTTATAGTAATATTGTGACTTTAAGTGACAGGCCCTACCTGAGTTTCTGGACTTATCAAATTATAACACGCACTTGAAATCTGAAAAATAAATATTGACTTATAATTTGAGAAAGTTCTGTTACTTATTTAATAATATTTAATAATAAAAAAAAGTAGAGTGTAGGATATGAACGTTTATTAATAGTTCTCCTTAAAATCTAGTGCACCTATAATCCAAAAATTACGGTATCTTGGTCATCCTTCTCTTTTCAGCTGATCCATCATCACCAGGTTAAGCTGATCCGTCTCAACTAACCATCCCTCTTCCTAACCAGATATAAACATCCCGTTGTAGTGATTAAACGATCCAACCTCTCTTTGAGCAGGTCCTCGTGGTCTAATAACCATGATTGTTGTGAAGCTCGACTCTTCTGCTTGACTTTTTATGATCTAATAGTTAAGACGAATGCGATAAACAACAGCCCGTGAAGGTGTTATATTTCTTCACTTTTTTTCCTATTTAGTGATTTTAGTCTGTTTGCTAAACAGTGGCAATGCTTGTATATGGAACTTTACACTAACACACCTTTCAATTGGAGACGACCTTCAGATGCCTCCGGACAAATTAAAAAAAATCTGTCAGAAAAACTGTCACCAGTGAATTTTACAAAAGAAATTTCAAAATTGTTAAAGGAAAGACAGAAATGATCATGGCTTTTTCTGCGGCCTGATTCTTAAGTACTGAGAATCAATGTGACAAATTTACCAAATATTCTCACTATAGCACAAATTTTATAAAAAAAAAAATGTATGTTTTTTTTTTATATTTTATCAATTTGCATAAAACAACTTGAGAGAATAACTTTTCTTTTGTTCTTGTATTGATGGTTCGCCACCCCATCAGTGTTTGCTTTTGTTAGAATTATATTAAAAAAAACGTATTTCTCATTGTAAATTTCAATTAAATAGAATGACATAAGAAACAAAACTGATATGATGTAATGATTGTTTGAAAGCCACGACATAAGATCATGGCGTCGGAAACATCTAAAGAAGACACACTCACGCATACAAATACTGATTAATAGTGTGGATGGGTGTGAAAGTCCGAGTCTTGGCAGGTGAAAAGAAACAAACGTCAAGTAGCGGGAATCAGAACAGCTGGAGCGTGATTTATATCCCTGAAGTGTGTGTGTGTGTGTGTGTCAAACTTTATTTCCAGTAAGAAGGGAAAGGAAAATGATTCCTATTGTTGCATTAAGCATAATAACATTGGCTTGTTTTTAACAGCTATTTGAGAGTCTTAGCCAGTAACGTCTCATGTCCAGCACGACTAGAAGTTATTGGCTTGTTTGGTCCACAGTAAGTTTTTCGGTCGTGAAACCATCTTTAACTCTCAACCTTTAGACTGTGATTCTGGCCCGTGCACTCACATAGCCTGGGAACAAGAAGCCCACTTTCATGCCAGAGTTCATCTATTAGAATTACATTCATAGTCCGTCAGATAAACTCAGAATATTATACTGACTTGTTAAATCATAAAATTATATGTTGGTAGTTGCTGTCGCCTCACAGCAAAAAGGACTCATTCAAAACTCAAGTTCGACTCTAGTCTGGGTTTTTCTGTTTCATGTTCTCTCTTTGCTTGGGTGGGTTTCCTCCAAGTCTCCACTTTCTTTCCACTGTCCAATAACATGCGTTCAGGAGAATTGGATGTTGTAAAATCCCCCTTAGGTGTGTGTGTCCCAATTTTATGTCCAGAGTTTCTTGGGCTCCTAATGACCCAGAATAGAAAAGCATAAAATGGATGGACTATAGGGTATGTTATGAATAGACATCTAGCAATATTCATCCACATCCTTCTTCATTAAAACCCAAAAGAAAGCTCTTCTTCCTCTTTTTCTCTCGTCTCTCTACGATTTAGAGGCGACGATAAGGTGTGAAGAAACGCAAGCAACTGTTTACTAACAGAAGTGCGGCTTGACGGGTTGTGTTTTCTTTGTTTGTGTTGTGCGTTCCGCCGAGGCTGCCGGACGCTGACCTGTGGCAAGAGGAGTCGTCAGGGAGTGTTTGAAAACACACAGATAAGCAAAAAGTAACATTCCTCGCACCGAAGGCCTGAGAAGCAGAACATTTACACAGATCAAATTTAGCCTCAGTTCTTCCTCTAAAGCTCGGTAATTTTTGTTGAAGCCTCTGACTTGACTGCTAACGTTCTCGAGATTATCTTTAGATTAGCTGAGCGACATCGTGATGGTCGTCTCTAAATGTCAAATCTCAGCTGTAGATGACTAGTAATAAATCCTAATGAGAAATGTTTAATATCATTTATCTTAATGAGAAATGTTTTTTTCTGCATGAACATGTATTCTGTCGAGGTTTTGCCCCACACATCAATTTGAGTCAATTTAGTATAACAGTTCTATAATGCTTTTTTTTTTGGCCCACATTTTTAAAAAAGTGCTGTGTTTTATACCAGTAAAAGCAGAAGTCCTGTGGAATCATGGGAGTGCATAGAAAAAACGGTCAATAGCTTAAAGACTACTAGCATAGGAAACAAGAAACAGTTTTCCATGTTAATAGACGTAAATTTGTGCATTTTTGTTTAAATCTGAGCTTCATGACCAGCCTGACCGTGACTAAAAATATTAGGATTAAGATTATAATCACTTGTTGTGAAGAGGATTTGTTAAAATCAGTTACGACTAGCAAGCATCAAAAGTGTAAAGTCTCGCCACCTTGTGTCCATGATTGTAATTGCGTGTCACTCGGCTCTTCAGAAGTGATCATAGTTTCAGTGTGAATAAAAAAATATCACTAGAGGAGGAAACTTGGCATAAAATTTGTTCAGGTGTTTGGAAAAATAAAATGTTGCATTCATCTCTCGTAACGTGGCTTTCACAAAGAAACACAGAAATGCAACAGTATCAAACTTAAAACTTGAGACATTTTTTGGTTGTAGTTTTTTTATTATCTATCCATGGAGGTAAAATATGGCTGACGTTATTTACCCTTATAATTAAGCCTTAATTGACCCCCCAGCCCCACCCGTCGGTAGGTCCACCCCAACAACATGTTTGTCATGTTCTGGTGCACAAACGTACATTACATTGTTTACAATTTTTGGATAAATGATCCTTAGTACGACTTCCTTTTAATTTTCTGTGTTTCCGAACGCCAACTAGGAGAAAGTGTGTGTTCGTGTCGGCGAGGGGAACACACAGCGAGCAAGAAGAGTCAGACGTTACAACCTGTCAGTTCCCGACAGCCACATCACAGAGAGAGAGAGAGCATAAGACAGAGCGAGGGGTGGGCACAGCGAGACCACCGAGAGTTCTATTAGAAGCACATGGTGCCATGTTCTGCTTTAGGGACTGTGGAACAGGCCTTTGAGTTCTGTGTAATCTACAACAGACCGGACCACCTTAACCTCCACCCCCTTTTCTCTTTCATCTCACCCTCTTCTCTCGGTCTAATATGTATCCTGGTAATCAATTGTGGAGATTTATTCATGTGTTTTTCTCGTAATGATTCATTATCTGTCACGTTGTCAAACATCTGATAGCAACTCAGCAGTTTGGAGAACTTGGGCATGGGAGAGTGAAATGGTCCGTGGCCTCTTTATCTCCCCTTCTCTTGCACTTTTTCTCTCAGGTGATATATGGATGGAGTTGGGTAGGAGTCTTTCGGCCTTCGCAGCAGCTGACTCCATATGAAACGCAGAATGGTTTCATGCTGCTTGCGGAATCGTAACTCAAAGGCCCAAAGACTTCAGATGCCCAGTCAGATCTCTACAGGTACAGAGAAGAGAAGGCCCTGGAGAAGAGAAGGAGTCCATCTCAGGTCAGACTGTCCCCAGAGCTGCCGGCTTTCTTACAGTATACAAAACCTGTCGTACTGCGAATGATTGCAGAACCTCAATGTTTTCCATTCATCTGTTTTACCTAAACATTTGTGTTTGAGAAAAGTCGAGTTTGCCCAGAGAAGCAAATGATCGTAAACAGATAGCTCGGGCTGTCTGAATGGGAAAGAATCCCTGCGTACCAGAGCTCGGCTAATCAGATTTGATTAGGGACTATTTGCATTTTTTTTTCCATTTTGAAAGTGTCTTTGTTTATGTCTCTGTATGTCTTCTATCTGCTTTGAGAGTGTGGCTTTAAAGTGGCTCTTTGGTTTGATGTCCTTTTAATTCCTGCAGAGCACAAAGAATGATAAAGACCAAGAAATCACATCAAAATGCCATCAGTGTGGAACTTTCACCATCTCAGGACACCAGGGTACTGCAGCTCTTCATTATCAGTGGCCACTAGTTTTAACCAGCAAAATATCCTGCCAAATGTGATCTCTAAATGTTGTTAACATTTATTAGAGATTGAAAGTGTTGAAGGATTGTAATTCATTTGTCTCTGTTTTGTCAATTTAGTTGAGTTAATTTCAATGAAGTAACTGCCAGAAAGTCAGTAGCCCAGTTTACAAGATGTACAGTTTCCGCTCTACCATTTCATTCAGATCTGTTTGTTGGAATGCTGTGGTTATATTTAGTGTTGATTATGTGAATAAAAACCAAATGTGAATAAAATCCTCCAAAAGTGAAAATAAGAAAAAGAAATGAAAACATAATAGCCCAAATGGCATTTAAAGTACTGACATTTTTATTAAATAATTTCATGCTTAAATGACATTGAAACCTATACTGTTTATCTTTTCATATAAAATAAAAAAAAACGTGTAAATTGATGTAAGTAGCTTAATATTTATGAAGTAATCACTATCACTAATAAAAATCAAATTGTTTAAATCAATGTAAATCAATTCCCTCTGAATTATGCACTAGAATCGTGAGCTTTATGATTTTCACAAAGTTTTAACATGAATAATGTGAACTACAGTAACTTTAGAACAAGCACAGACTGTATGTCTTTTGTCACTGGTATAAAAAATGATTCTTTGTGGTCCAGCCAATAATGCATAATCCCTTCGGTTTGAGGAGAGAGATGGTTAGAGAGAGAGAGTTGAGTAAATCGAAACAGAATATGTTTCGGCTGTGTGCTGGATGATGTGCAGTGTTGAGCAGGTTCGTCCTGGCTCGAATATCAAAGCTTTACTCCGGCCTGTTCTACATTCAGGCTACACACACACCTGCAGCAAGTTAGAAATGGTGTCATCGCTCAGAGAATGGTGAGGTGCGCTCTCTCTCTCTCTCTCTCTCTCTCTCTCTCTCTCTCTCTCTCTCTCTCTCCACCCCTCCCTTCTATTCCTCTTCTTTCTTTCCTTCTCTTTTTTATTCTCAGCCCCTCCAGGCTAAGACTTGTGTGGTGTTTGGAATAATATGCGCACACATATTGGTGGAGCATTTAAAATAAATAAAAACAATACGCAGGTAACCAGTAACAAAAATGTGTCTGACCGCTTTGATTGATCCCACTTTGTTTCATGTTATAGGTTAAATTTGTTTTATCAACATACAATCAAACTAAAAGTATCATTATTTACAGTATAGTTCACATCAATCTTGTTTTGTTTTGTTTTTGAGTGTGTGAAAACGTGATTTTTTTTTTATCTACCAAATCACAACTTTTATACTATTTCAGTTTATTTTAAGTCACGTTTATGCCAAATGTGTCCTGTAGTCAAGTTTCAGGAACATTTTGCCTGTTAGTGTTAGCTGTTAGTATTATAGCGATAAGAGAGTGAGATTCAAAGAGAGAAAGGGGGAGAGTGAGAGAGAGCAAGAAATATAGAAAGTGAGAGTGATCCACGACCTTGATGGTCTTGAAAGACGCCTTATACCGTAAATAAAATGTATTGTTATTATTACAATTTGAATAAAAATTGTAGCAAAATGTTTTTCGCTCTCATAAGTAAAACAATTCATTATCAAAATTTCATATTTTCACAGTGCATTCTTAAATTAACATTTCCAATAATTTATTTTGACTAAGAAAGTAAAGATATAATAATAATAATAATAATAATAATAATATCAAAGAGACAAATTTTGTCTCAGCGTTGATAAAGTCTTTCATTGTTTATTTTATTTAAATTTTTAGAAATGTGTTTATAATTTTTTTTACACTGCTTCACTGGTAAAGCTAGGGAAAAGTATTTCTTGATATGATGAGTCTTTTAAGATCATCTCACAGCTGTAGTGCCGCTTTGACTTCATCCTTCATCCGTAGTGAAAAAGATCAGAGCAAATGCTGCTAAACAAACAGATCTGCTTCAACAAACCGACCCGACCCGTGCGAAAGAGTGAGAGAGAAGGAAAGTGAGGGAGAAAGGGAAAGTGAGGCACATTCACAGACACATCAACACACTGACCCCGCACAGAGCTGACAGCACTGCTGACGGAGACACATTAACTCTCACACACACACACACACACACGCATTCTGCAGCATCAGGCGCTGTGACATGTGGGAGATGAGCAGTGGATGAGCAGATGTGATCTTACCCAGATCTCCAGGGTCCGTCTTCCCTGCTGGGCTGTAAGAGGTGGTCCGCATGGAACAGATACATGTCTAAACATATTCCTTACACGTCCAAAATTACTACAGTTAAGGGTTTTTGTTGGAAAGTCTTAAATTGTATTTGCACAGTTTTCAGTATTGTGTTTTATTAAATAATGTTTATTTTGTTTTAGCAACGTTTTAATTTCTAACATATGCTTATTATTATATCTATATATGAATGTAATACTATATACATATAATGCTCTTTTAATCAATTGTATTTCCCAAACATTTCTAAAATCTATTATTAAAAATAAAATGGACTTTTCCTATATCCATTTTTGTATCAGGAGTTTTTTTTCTTGCAACAAAAGATTTATTTTCAACCATCCTGTCACTTCTGTTTGTCAGTATTTAATTGTTGTATTGCTTTTTTTCCTGCAAAATGACACAAGCAGCATCCAAAACTGTAAAAAAAAAAAATTATGTTAGAGTAAAGATTAGTAATAAAGTTTCTAACAAAAAGGTATTAATAAGTATTTTTTTGCAAAAATATATTTGTAAAAAATATTACAAATTAAAATATAGTTATGAGTGTATTAGTTATCTTTAAAAAATGTATGAGAATTTAACTGAGTTTTTACATATTTAAAAACAATGCATAAACGGTATTTTTTTCCAATTTCTAATTTGGCACTTAAGTAGATATGTTTTTATTATTAGTAGTGCATTTTTACACCCTATGGAGACAAAAGGCAAAGAGAAAGTGAAGGATGGAAGGCGGGTCGAGCCGGGGCATGTTTACTTGAGCAAATAGTTGAATTTGTTATAAACACATTAATCTGGCTGAGCAGGATGGAGATATGCCAGTGAGAGATTTCCC
The DNA here is from genome assembly GCA_028031935.1 of Paedocypris micromegethes. Classification (NCBI taxonomy): domain Eukaryota; kingdom Metazoa; phylum Chordata; class Actinopteri; order Cypriniformes; genus Paedocypris; species Paedocypris micromegethes. Next base: position 22,032,877 of record CM051498.1, on the reverse strand, counting down.
CATATTATCCCAAAGTCAAAGAGGAAAGGAGATGAAATGTGACTGACATAAAACATGGACGCCCCCTGTACACGCCTCTCCTGCGAGCAGACAGACAGTGTGGGGCCCGGCCGGGACCCCGTGTCCTCCTGCACAGAAGACGCTGCTCACCTTATTCGCAGTAGCTAATCTCGGGTCAGAACGAAGCAGTGGAGATAAAGCTCAGTTGAGGATGCGTCATGACATGTGACCCTGACTGCATGACTCCAGACAGACAGAGAGTCTCCCTTCGTCATTTCCTCAATCTCAGAAAGTTCCAGTGCTGAGTAGCATCCTGTCCGACAAACACACACATACACACTCGGTGCTATTTATATATTTTTTTAATGCTTTAATACTGATTTGGTCTTATGGATTTGAGTTTTGATCAACTTATGAAATTCAATATGGTTTATGAAATTCGACAAATTATTATAGCGCAAAACCAAAAGTGTACATTATTTTAATATACGCATGCATTTATAGGTGTGTTTATTATCGTGTGTGTGTGTGTGTGTGTGTGTGTGTGTGTGTGT
>CM051498.1:21994683-22032317 GCA_028031935.1 Paedocypris micromegethes | reverse complement strand
TGTGTGTGTGTGTGTGTGTGTGTGTGTACATGTACATGTGCTGGAGTTGTAGATAAGTTACTCTTTGACTTTCTGAAAAGTTGAACTGCCACTTCAGGGTTTCTGAATGTGAACAGATTCCGCCATGTCATCAGACCATCCAAAAATAAAAGACTATAAATTAGTGTAAAGTCTGTGACAGACGACAGCATAGAGCAGTCTTCCTCTCTCTCTTTGTTTTTCTCTCTGATTTTTATCCCTTTTTCTATTTTCTCTTTAACTTTTTTCTTTCTAGTCTTTCTCTTTCTCTTCTTTTCATACTCGTTCTTTCTCTTGGTCCCCTCTTTTTTCTTTCTTCCCTCTTTATATTTCCATTTTCTTCTTTCTCTTTCTTTATGTCTTTCTGTCTAGTGGAGATATACGTATATAAACTTTGTATTTTTGTTTTTATTTATCTTAGCTTTTATTTTAGCTTTTATCTTAGTTTCAGTGTATCCTGATGACAACAGTCTATTGATGTCTGCGTTTGCACTTTTTTTTTCCTCTATGTTGTAAATTCATGACAGTTATGTGTGTGTTTTGAGAATCACACCATTTATCCTTTGTTGAAGTGATAATAATCGTAAGCCTGCATTGCATTGAGCTTCAAAAATAGTTATTACTGCGGAAACTGCGGAGATCTGGGGAAACGCTGATCTCATGATTATGAGTCTTGAGCTGTTTCGGCATCATGACTTCTGGTTCCCAAAGAATTACCGAAACAAACGTTATTTTGAACTAAAACTCCCCAGCAATGCAATTTTCCTTATTTCCAATTTTGATTAATACGCAGCAAAATATTGTCTTGTGGATTTTCATGTCAATAATTTGCATACGTTTGTCGTTTTGTTTAATGGAACTAACAACAATAATTAATGTTCTACTCATCCGGTAAAGTAAGGTGTTTTTTATCTTTTCTCTAAGCCGTGTGTGTTGGGGCCATATAATCAGGTGAGTGTTTCCCAGAGCCCCTCTCTAAAATAGCCAGCGGTGGATTTCTACTCATTCCTGAAGCCGTGCCAAAGCTGACGACACTGAAGAGTTAGGGTCTGTCACGCAAAAGCAGATTCAGATCCACACAGGTACAGAAATAAACCCTGAGCTCATTCTCTCAGGTGTTTCTGTGTCACCTTGAGTGTCTTCTTCATGACAGAGCCTGGAGAAAGACCTAGACAGAACATGGCTGCTGATCTCATACGTGGAGGTATGGCATTCTGCACGCCACCAAACCTCAATGTTCAGTATCTCAGTAATGTGCTTTATTTATATGTTAATTTCTCCAGCACTTCCATCCATGCGTCTGTTCTCTAACGTTTTTCCCTCAGGGTCATGACAGGCCAGGATCGTATCTCAGCATCCGATCAGCCAGAGGATGGAAAACACCCATATCAGGTATGTTGCACTTTCTTTGTTTGTTTCGCTTTAAAAGCTTGGCTCAATCTACCTTAAGAAAAAGAGTTGTTTGATTGTTGAAGTGTGAATCAGAATGGTCAGGATTCTGTATTGCTTGCTTACAGGTTGAACTGTATGCTTTCTATTATTAATCATGGAATTTTAAGATTATCTTGGAATTATATATATATTTTCAAATTAGTCTTACTGATTATTTCAGTTTATTTCAAAATATTAATATTACTTAAAAATGTGAACATAATTGAAAATAGATGACAGTAAAAATATTTAATAAACAGAGTGTTTTAATTTTATAGTATTAATAAAAAAAAATATATAGTCTAACTTTCCTAAGAATTGGCCCCTAAGAGTCACACTTTCATAACGCCATACATGGAAATATAAGGGGCTAAAGTTTAAGTACAAACGAAAATTTCAGAACAAGAAGATTAGTCGAATTTGGATTTACCAGCTAAACATAATTGTTCATCTAATCTCTAGTGGAAAGTGCTGTTAACTCTAATAGTTTCAATTCCAACTAGGATTAAGACTTATTGTGCTTCGATTTGCTCTCAAGTGGTGAGGTGTAGCTGAGATTGGTTATATTCCGTTTTACATACAAACGAACGATTTCGGTGCATTTCCGCGGATTGTTTACTTTTTCATTATTCATTTGGAGGCGAAAATTAATTATTCAAATAAACGTTTCCGTGCAGTCAAACGAGGCATGCAACAGACATCAATGTGATGTTCCGAAACTGGAATCCGCTCTATGTTTATACACAAAGGCGCTCGTGCGAGATACAGACGCTTATCTGTAAACACGAGTGTGTGTGTATTCAGACACGCGCTTCGACACCAAGGGCCTTAGAAGCGTCAACGATCTGTTTTATTCAAATATTACTGCGGTTTACCTTTCCCGACTTGGATTGTCGTCGCTTTACGTTCTTTTCAGATTTTCACGTTGGCGTCGTGTGACATTTATGCATTTTAGGAACTTAAGAGGCACAAACTTGCGCATCCTCTAAGTTGCGCGTCATCCTTTCCGTCGCCGTGATTCGTCTTCGTTTGTGTCACAGTGGTTTCCAGAATGTGATGAGTAAGTGTGGATGCTGGTCTGGGCAGGTGAGGAGAGTGTGCGGCTCGTCTCCCGCGGAGCTTGTGCGCGCGCGCTCTACCCAATGAGAAGGGAGAGACGCCGGGCTGTCAACATTCCTGTTGCCCCTCACTCTCCCCCCGTCACCCACCCACCCCTTCGGTCTCCATCGGCCCGTTTTATCTCGCGCAGTCTGCTATCAGCGCTCGCACAATCCAATGGAAAAACGGAGAGGCGCGTGTTGCACAGTCCCGACGGGAGAAAGAGCGCAACAGTTCGCGTCCCCTCTCATCAAACTGCACCTCGCGGAGACTTCATCTGTTTTTAAGAGGAGGTGAAGGAAGAAAAGAAGTCTCTCTCTGAACCTGCCCGTCTGGCTTGGATTATTTCAGCTGCGGTTGCCAGATCTCCGGGAATACTTTTATATGGCACGCGCTAATGTCCGGGCAGATACATGATATCCGTCCGTGCATCGGAGCTTTGCATCTGCTCGGCTACACAAACAATCACAGATTTCCGGACGTCTTTATTTTCTTCATCTGCGTTGTTTTTTCCTCATCAAGACAGAACTCATTACCAGGAGTACACAAGCATGTTTGGCTTCAGGGAAGTTCTTGGGTCATCCCGGATTCTCAGCAGATCTGCCGCTCCTTCAGGATTAAAAGGTGTCATTAAAACCCGTTCGGGCTTATCCTACGGTCGCCAGGCGTCTTCGCGCTTGTGTTTCGCGCTGCTCTTCCTCCTCCTCATCCTCACGCCGCGCGTGGACTCGTCGTGGTGGTGAGTATCGCTGAGCATCTCCGCGCGCGCGGAAACTTATCTGCTGTCAAGTGGTGGTTAACAGCGACTTACTAAACCAACAAACGTACAAACAATGGCCAGGGTGGCTTATAAACAATTGTCGATAATAAACATTACGTTTAAGTTACGTGTGATTTTTTTTATTAACGTCTTAAGCGTTAAAATGAAACCCACAATTACTGCGCGACAATCAAACGAAAAACATTCGGGAAAATAGAATATAAGAGAAATAACGGCGAGAGAATTTTTTTATATATAAACTTGGCATGTAAAGTTCTCTGATTAACTTCTTGGCTATTTTTGGGCATTGTAACTGTATTTTATTTGGTGCATACATTTCTTTCACAGTCTGTGTGCTTGTGTGTGTGTGTGTGTGTGTGTGTGTGTGTGTGTGTGTGTGGTGTGGTGTGTGTGTGTGTGTGTGTGTGTGTGTGTGTGTGGTGTGTGTGTGTGTGTGTAATGTATATAAAATGCACCAATTATTCTAGAAGACCCTGAAAATCCTCCATCCCTCTATAAATAAATGGAAAGGAATTGATGATGGGATTTCCCCCTGAGCTGTAGCTTAAAAGCAGGTCCTGCAAATCATTATATCAGAGTTATGAGTTGGGATTTCATGGTGTGCTTGAGGTGTTGTGCCAGCCTATAACAGAGGAATAAATGAAATGACTGTGATATGTGCCGGGCCTCCTGCTACGACCACCGACAGAGAGAGAGAGAGAGAGAGAGAGAGAGAGAGAGAGTGCTGCTTGTGTCTCACTCTCATAAAACATGTGATCTGTAGTACTAACGTTTGGAAGTACAGTATCATAGAGTACTGTTGTTGAGTAATACTGCATGTTTATGAAATAAATGTGTGTGTGTCTTGCTCACCTTTTGTGTTTTCTTCTTTAGCTACTCCTCTCTCTCTCTCTCTCTCTCTCTTCTCTCTCTCTCTCTCCTCCTCCTCTCTGTCTCTTCTCTGTGTCTCTCTCTTCTGTCTGTTGTGGTGTGTGTGTGTGTGTTTTGTAATGTGTCGCATTTCATTTCTGTGACTCGTGTTTGGTGGTTTGGTTTCTGTATTTTTTTTTTCCCTCCCTCTTTCTCTCTTTTTTGTGTGTGTGTGTGTGTGTGTGTGTGTGGGGTGTTGTGGTGTGTGTGGTGTGTGTGGTGTGTGTGGGTGTGGGTGTCCAGCTCACCTTTTTTTTCTTGCTATTCTCTTACACTGTCCCTCTTTGTGTGTGTGTGTGTGTGTGTGTGTGTGTGTGTGTGTGTGTATGTGTGTTTCACTTACTCTTTTTCTTTCTTGCTTCTCTCATTCACTCATGCCTGTCCACCTCTCTCTCTCTCTCTTCCTCTCTCACACACATACATGAACACACTGAGTATCTTGTTCTCTCTTTCTTTTTCTCTCCTTTCTCGCTCTCTCCTTCCCTCATTTTGTCTCTCTCTAGCTCGCTCCCATTCTCTTTTCCCCTCCTTGATCTGCTCATCCATCACTTTAAGCAGACAGAGCAGGAATCCTCTTAAGCTACTGGGCGTCCTGTTAGTGTCTCATAACAGTGAACTTATTTCACAGACGCACCGATGAAGCCAGACGTGAGCTTGCCTTGGGCTTGCACACAGAGACAGATCGACAGGTGTGCATGTCTGTTTCTCTGTGAACTTTGACTATCTTTGACCCTTGTGTTTTTAGACTACAATAATGGAGTTTCTATACGACTGTAGTGGAGGACCACCAGAAGCTTTCAAACCATCACAGATCTGTAACTGCTATTAGAGTCATATTAGATTTGGTCATGCTAGCCTAAAACCACATGTTCTGTCACAACACTAATTCATGAAAGAGGACACATTTTGTGTAATGTTGTGTAATTTGTTTATGAAAGATAAAAGTTGACACGAGTAGAAACAAGGAAGCACCTAAAAAGTTGACAGAATGGCACTCAAATGACGTTTTTACGATGAACGATGAGGAGACAGGAAGTCGCTCTAAAGAAGATGGAAGATAAAAGCAGCACAATGAGTCCCATTTAAAATTATAAGGGAAAAAAACGATGATTAAAAAAAGACCAAAATTAAACTTGAAAGAAGAGATGACCTGAGGACACTCATTTACTAAGTTGAACATTTTTATGATGACAAAACGAGACTCCCATTCAAAGTCAGCGGAAAAAGTGTATGAAAAATTCGAGTTTGAGGAAAACTATAAAAGTTTTGGCATTTAGGATTCTGAACAGCTGAGGCAAAGTTAGAAACCGGAATATGGTGTACTAATAATGCAGAACAATAACTATAATGTGGGGAACTGTTGCTCAGCTCTTTTGCTAAATACACAAAACCGACATAAGAAACTTTTAGGAACTTAAATCAACAAACAAAGAGCTGTGATGAAGCTGAACGGGTTTAAAGTTGTTTTTTACTCCTAGTGTTTAGTAATAGAGGCTACAAATTACTACAGACATGCGTTCTATATTCAAGTGGAGCTGAACTGCGCACACAGACATACAGTGTAAATGCTCGTTTTACTGAGTTTTTACAGCATGTGGTTGTGGTCTGGAGGATAATGATTTACTGCTGCTGGTAAAACCAACCTCAAGCTACCAGTGTGTGTGTGTGTGTGTGTGTGTGTGTGTGTGTGTGTGTGTGTGTGTGTGTGTGTGGGGGGACGTCTCATTATCAGACACAGGACGCAGAGGCTGATAAAGGCCTATAATCACAGTCAAATGGGGCATAAAAGTGGGAGGAACATGCTATAATAAAACGGTTCATCAGCATTCTCCTTTTTTTTTTCGCTTTAGAAGGCACTTTATCTCCTATTCAATAAGAGATAATGATAAAAAATTAAAATGTAAAAAAAATAAAGTTAACGAACACCGGAAATATTTTTAATATTAATTTAAGTGTTTTTTTTCGGTGTAAAAATATATATTTTTTGAATGAAATATTTGTGTGCAGGCCTGTACTTATAAAGCATCAAAATGGCGTAAAAACTCCCCAAAATGAGGTGTTTTTATGTAAATCTAAGCCAGTGGGCATTTCAAATCTATTTTTAAATAGATGTCTCGAAATTATAAAAAATGATTTTTTTGTGATTGTCTGTTTATCTCAGATCGCCTTCCATTCTAAATACACTAATGAGTGGTGAGATGCAAGAAATGATCAGCCGTCGACCGACGCTAAATGTTTACAAATTCAGCACTTTCATATTTTCTTTCCAGCGTTAAGTGACTCAAGAGTGTATGACTTTGTGTGATTCAGGTACATCGGAGCCCTCGGTGCACGTGTGATCTGTGACAATATTCCCGGACTAGTGAACAAACAGAGACAATTGTGTCAGAGGCATCCCGACATCATGCAGTCGATTGGGGGCGGAGCAAAAGAATGGATCCGCGAGTGCCAGCACCAGTTCCGCCATCACCGCTGGAACTGCAGCGCACTGGACCGAGACCACACGGTCTTTGGGAGAGTCATCCAGCGCAGTGAGTACCAGGATATACCATTATTTTCCTTTGTTTTTAATTTACAGTAATTTATTTAAAGCAATTAATTTTAATGTTATAAAAAACTACATTTGAGATAAAACGTGTATTAAAAATCAAATGCTGTGTTGCTGTTTGTAAAGAATATATTTATTTGGAGTGGTATTTCGGACAAGATTCAGACGAGTTTGCAATTTGTGTTTTTGTTCATAAATGTATAGTTTATAATAATAATAATAATAATGAGTATTTGTAAGGCGCTTTTCACAGTTTTAACTGTCTGAAAGCGCACATGTAAATATGTAAGGGAAATGATGCTTTTTATTCAATTTGTCGTCTGGATTGTTGGTGTTGACTAAGTGGCTGCGGTTATGACAAGACAAAGACAAAGACCAATATAGTCTATATAATTTATAGTTGTTTATTTTAAGTGTTTGCATTCACTAGGACACACAGAAATAGACAAAATGAAATAAAAACATTCAATTGGAGAGAAAAATTCGCAAAGTCACAACTTAACCAAAAAGCATCAAGGGGAGGGGCTGAAAACAGTGGGGCTGTTTCTGAAGAGGCAGTGACATCACACTATAAGAGACTTTAAAGAGAAGGATAAATGGACTTCTGTGTTGTAAAGGAACCTTTACTTTACCTTAGATTAAAGAGTCGAAATTTTGGAGAAAGACAGAATGGTTTCTTGCTCAAGAACTTTTGTTTATAAACTCTAGGGTTAATACCTGCAACCTTTTGAAAGTCCAACTTTCTACTAGAACCTTTTCCATTCTCAGCAGCATGTATTTGTAACTCTTTTGAATTTAGTTCGAAATAGAATTCCATAGATTTATTATGAATCCAATTTGTGAATCTAAAAAATGGAGTTCACTAAAAAGGACGATAAAAACAACTGTAAAATCCATAAATAAATGGCGTTTTTGTAAATGAACACATGACTAACGCACACATGGTAAACACCTCAGCATTCTGCACCATCACCGCAGTAAATCAGCCTGGAGGAAGATCAGCTCAGTTATTCTTTTGGATGTGTCTGACGTTGTTTATCGCTGTGAGATATTAATGAAAAGATTCAAGTCTCACAGGAAAGTCCGACCACGTTCGCAGGAATCGCCGGCCAATCACGTCTCTCAGGCCTCAGCATCCCTCTGTTCGGCTTCATTTAGTCGAAGTTCCTTCAAGAGGTTTTCACCGTAAAAGTGCTTTGTGTTTGGCTCCAACGCAAAGTTCCACAAATCCCTGTGTGAAAATGTCACTCCTCAAACCTTCTCTCCGCTTCCTTACCGTATACAAAAGCATGTAAATGTTTGGAGAGATGATTCTGGCAGTCAGACAAATTCTCGCTGCGCTGCCTCTATTTGGTTTATGAAATGGAATAAGAATCACAAGGGTTGCCAAGAGATGATTCTTCTATAAACAACAACTCTGCTAGTGAAAAAAATCACACACTATGACTTATTGACCAACGCTATTGTCCAATCAGAATCACTTTGGATGTAAATTAAATGCCCATATATAAAGATCAGCGCGGCTTTTCCTAGGATGGAAAATCTATTCATCTAATAGTTCCACACACTTTGCTATGGTGAAGATTCCAATGGTGATTAATAAAGAAGAATGTTATTAGCATCCGCTCACGCTAACGGTTTGCAACACAGCTTCTTCCCAAATTCTTTGCTTTTTCTAGCATGTGAGGAATCAGGATTGTGTAATTATGGCTCAAACATGTGTTGAAGTCTGTTAAACTGGGTATAATAAAGATTGCAATTGTTGTATTTTTCATTTAGCACACACACGTAGGATTAGCATTGGCAGTTTAAGACTAAGAACGATCTTTATGCTAGATAAGAATGAGATTAGCCCAGTACAGTGGTACCTCTAGTTACGAATGGTTCTACTAACAAAACCTTCAAGTTAAAATATCATCTCTTGTTACAACATTTTCAAGAAAGCCAATCGATTATAGCGTTATTGAACGAAGATTGTCGATTTGATTAATTTCACGAGAATTTTCTTGTAAGTTCTTGGCTTGCCTTGCCTCTCTCACTCACCGTTGACGCCACAATTTATTGGCATACTAATTTTTTATATTTTTTTTACAACACTGTTATGTAACATGTTTTAATTACAGTTATTACCAAAATGTTATGATTTATAAGCAATTTGTGAATTGGTGAGTGGCTTGGAGCGGAATAGGGAATTTACGTGTAGAAAATTGACGTTTCTACTAACAAAATTGCTCTTGGCACAAATTAACTCTGTAAGTAGAGGTGTCACTGTATTTAAAGTGTGGCTGTTGGGAAAATGTAAACGTATTTATATTTTATGCATTCTGAACTCGAGAATCTTTGTAGTAGCTTAGCGGCTGTGTGGTGTGTGCAGGCAGTCGTGAGGCGGCATTTGTTTATGCCATTTCCTCGGCCGGAGTGGTGTTTGCCATCACGCGGGCCTGCAGCCAGGGCGAACTGAAGACCTGTAACTGCGATCCACACAAGCGTGGACGGGCGAGCGATGATCGAGGAGAGTTCGATTGGGGCGGCTGCAGCGACAACATCAATTACGGCATAAAGTTCGCCAAAGCCTTCGTAGACGCCAAAGAACGGACGGTGAAGGACGCCCGCGCACTCATGAATCTTCATAACAACCGCTGCGGGAGGATGGTGAGAACCTTACAGGTCACTTATCAACGGAATCTGAATGGTTGACGATCATCGATGTTTGTTTGTATTCGCAGGCTGTAAAGCGATTCATGAAGCTGGAATGTAAATGCCATGGAGTCAGCGGCTCGTGCACACTCAGAACTTGCTGGTTGGCAATGTCAGACTTTCGGAAAACGGGAGATTACCTCAGAAAGAAATACAATGGAGCTATCGAGGTGACCATGAACCAAGATGGCACTGGATTCACGGTGGCCAATAAGGACTTCAGGAAGTTCACCAAAAACGACCTGGTCTACTTTGAAAACTCACCCGATTATTGCATCACGGACAAAGCGGCAGGTAATTGCTCAGCCCGTTGCTGTTTTGGTTGCTTCGTTTTTGTATTTCAATCGTTGAACAATGTTGATGACACACAACTTCTGTTTGAGTCACTGTAAAAGCAATTAAAACTGAAAGAGAGACAGCAGAGCGGTCAGAATGTAAGGTCAATTACTCAAAAAACTCCTGTTTATGAAAGACCGTGCTGTGTTTAGTCTGGTCGATGAGTCACATGTCCAATGCTTGGCATCCTATTGGACGATAATAAGTCACACTCTGTGAAAAAATGTCTGTGAGTAAAGTGAGTAAATTGACTCACCTGTCCAACCCTAAACCTGACCGTACCTGGCCACTCAGCCCAGGGCTATAAGGTCGATACGGACTTTGACAGGGTCGGACGAGGTGGGAAGATTCCTTCTTTGTTAAGCCTTGATGCGCTTTCACGCACTGCTGGAGAGAGAACTGTGTGAATACCTGTATGAACATAGGCAAAACACACTGTGTAGCTCGGTACGTTTGTTTCTGCACCGGCGAATATCGAGAATTTTTGTTAAGCGCTTATAGGATCATCCAAGATCAAGACCTTCTTCCGAAAATGTCGTCAAACAGGATGTAAATGTGGCTTTTTTGCACATTACTTTTTTCTAAAGAGATATTATCGCTGGTTTTGGTGTGATGGTTCGGTGTGGGTCAGACAGACATCTTACAGCTCAGTGGTTTCAGAGGGTCAACGCGCTTACCCCCAACCACCACCACCACCCTGGTGGAATTTGCACCCCAAGGATACAACAGGCTCATTTTTCAAATCCTATTCTTTCACAGCTGCCAGTGCAACCATCACTCTCTGGTTCTCATGGCCGCAGGGCAGCCTTTTTTTTTTATAGAAATTCAAACTGTGTGTGTGTGTGTGCGTGTGTGTGCGTGTGTGTGGGTGGGTGGGTGTGTGTGCGTGATTAGTTAGGCCAAACAAGCACAGGTACAGCAAAAAAACGCTAATTTTCTTTTGATCACATGGTCCAAATACATAGACCCCCACTCAGTCTATAGACCAAGGTCTATGTGCCTCTGAACTTTTGTCCATAAATGTAGCTTATGATGCTATCAGAGATGACAAACATGAAACGTGACGTCAATAATTGGTTTGTGTGTCGGAGGGAAGGGAGGATTGATGGATAGCTAAATATATGTCTATCTCACTAGACAGACACACAGACATACAGACAAACAAACTGACAGACAGACAGACAGACAGACAGACAGATAGATAGATAGATAGATAGATAGATAGATAGATAGATAGATAGATAGATAGATAGATAGATAGATAGATAGATAGATAGATAGATATGAATGGATGGATGGATGGATGGATGGATGAATTGATTGATTGATTGATTTGTTGGTTGATTGATTGATTAATTGATGGATTGATTGATAGATTAATTAATTGATTGATTGATTGATTGTAATCTTGTCGCGTTCATTTGTTCAGCTCTAACTGTTGCCTCCTTTGGCTCCAGGTTCGTTGGGCACCGCAGGCCGCGTGTGTAACAAGGCATCACGAGGGACAGACGGCTGTGAGGTGATGTGTTGTGGGCGGGGCTACGACACCACACGCGTGAAACGCATCACAAAATGTGAGTGTAAGTTTAAATGGTGCTGCGCCGTGGAGTGCAAAGACTGCGAGGAGGCGGTGGACATCCACACATGCAAAGCTGCCAAGCGAGCTGAGTGGTTGGACCAGACCTGAGACACGCCTACTTTCTCCCGTTCCTCAGGATATTATCTGTGGCATTCTGGGATATGAAGTCCATCCCTTTGTGATTTTTTTTTCAACCCTTTTTCAGTCCCTCTTGTCGTTGCATGGCTTTTTTTGTCATTTTTTGAAAGCACTACAAATGAAATCTACATTTCCCATGAGCGCCTTGCACACTTTGCCTGATAGGGCAGATTTGTCTCTTTTTTTCTGCTGTTTTGTTTGGAAACCAAGACGGTAAAAGTTAAGGATTTAGGAGAAACCCGTGCTGTTATTTGATGTATTTTACGTCTCCTTTTGATGTGAGGACATTGTTCGGAGTGTTATTTAGTGACAAAAAGTGTGCTGCTTTTCAAAGAATATTTTAAACTGATTCTGAGCCTGTATGATATTACCATGGCCAATAGCTGAACATGTACATGACACATTAATGGAAAGCCGCTGTGTATTTTACATCACTGTACTGGATCGTATTTTCTTTTGACTCATATCAGCGCTCTGAATATATCTGCGTAATTGAAAGAGGCCGAGCAGAGAGACTCACAAGGACAAAATGGACGACAGCTCACGTGGAGCCCAAGCTGAGATTCTTTGGAATATACAGAGGATTTGGGGAAGAGATTTACTTATTATTAATATAAATGAGCATGCACTAAGGACATTAGCTAACAGTTGAGCAAATGTGTTGTTTTAAAACCTTCATGGCCTGTGTAAACATGAGGAGAGACGTCAGCAGCTGTGATTGGTGGAGGTGTGCGCTCTCTTTAGCTCGCTGCGCTCTGGTACTTGCTATTTTTTCAGCACAAGTTTATATAAAGATATTGTTTAAGAAAAATGTTAAATGTTATTGTTGTTTTTTTCCCCCACATGATCTCTTTTTACTCTTTTGGAACCATTAGGAATGAAGTTTAAAGAACCGGGAAAGATACTTACCAACACTTACCAAAAGAAGCAAAACAAATTTGGGAAATGAAAGACGTTTCACAGTTCTGCTTTATATCTCGCAATTCTTACTTTTTGTCTCACAATTTTGGCTTGATATCTAACAAATCAGAGTTTATATTTCGCATTTCAAACTTTATGGAAAGTTTTTTTTTTTTTTGGAAATTTTGACTTTTTTGGTTCAGTAAGAATACGTAACATGTTTCAGTAAGAAAACTTTTAATTTTGTAACTGAAATTTTAAAAGCTTTAGGTCTCAAAAAAATGACTTTATATCTCACAATTACAATTTTATATCTCCAAATTATTAGATTACATACGATTCTATAGTAATTGTGCAAATGTCCAGAGCTAATGAAATGCAGTACCGTATATTTAATTAATTTTTCAGACTTGTAAAATAAAATAAAAAAATGTTGTGTTCATTTTTCTGATGAATGTGGCCTGACATTCTGAACCAGACACTTCAGACACCTCAAGTGAACTAGATTTGCATTCAGATATCACAAGGACAATCTTTCGAGCCTCTCCTTTTTTTTTTGTTTTACAAATTCTGACCAATGAGTGAAGAGGACTGTCCAATCAGAAGCTGATTAGTTTAATGACAGGGCGCAGCAGCTTTAAACAGTCGGGCTAGTGTCTGCTTGTGATGTTTTTTTTTTTCTTTTTCTCTCGCTTTTCCCATGGGCAGTTTTTTTAAGCAAAGCTTATTGGTTCCTACACTGAGAGTTTGACAAACGTTTTATTGTTTTAAAACCATTCCGCGGTGGAGACCGTCTTTTGCAGCTTTCTGTTTTGTGCAAAAAAAAAAAAACTATTTTCCTATGGCATTAATAACATATTTCTACTACCGAATTTATGCAAATGTACCCCTTTTTTCTAATTTTAGAAGCAAACTTGAGCTTATACTTCAAATATGCACATAAATATAAGCACCTATTTTTTCCATATTTTAAGTCAGGAGCGATCTAAGTAAATGGAAATAGGTTGTCTTTACTTCTGCGTTGTGTCCTCTTTTCTTTCTTGCATGCATATGACATGAAAAAAAATGCATAATTGCTTTTTTTGGCTCAATAACAAAAATAAAGAAAAGTTAGTCATGATGCCTCACTTAGCAGTGGCTAAATAACACTGTAGGTAATAAAAAGGTACATTTAAGTAAATACAATAACACGGGGGGACCTCTGTTCTCTGTATTGCTGAAATCGCAAGTGGAATCCTAGCCCCCTACTGGTGATACTCTACTACTTTTAGAAATTATTTTTAACGTTACTATTTTTGAGTTTTTACTATTATTCAAGTAAAAGAGTCACAAGTTAGGTTTGTTAAAGTCAGAATATGAAGAAAGTAAGGAAGCACATATTTTCGCATTAATAATAGATTTTCAATTTTGTGCCAAAGAATTCAGGGATGCTGCTCATATTCACATAAATGCGGTATTGGTTTTTCTGCCGCTCACTCTGTAGAAATGGAGTTAGCACCAACGTTGAATATTCGATACCCATAGAAGCAATATACATCTTTGCTTTAAAACTTAAACAAATTCCTGTCAACATCTGGTTCCTCTACTGAAAGCAAAGTACAGTACTGTTAGACCGCACACAGTTGCAGATGGGCACAATAAAGCCACATTACAGTTCACAGATTACTCTGAACAATCGCCGCGCCATTATTACTAATTGTGTGAGCGCAATAATTCAGGCCTAAACACACTTAATGTGACCCGGGAGGATCAGGGAGCTGATCGAGATATAGAAAGATAGAGATCAGCGCTGCCTGCAGCCTCATGTCACCAGCAAATAAATAGTACCTGGCCCACTGAGGGGTCTGTGCGGGTCTGGCCTAATTCCACTGCTGGTTGAGAGGGTCCGTGACCCTTGTTAGGATGCAGGTTGCAAACCGTGATTTATGAGACCTTGTTCGTGGAAGCTGTGGTGCAGACAACTCTTGATATTATTTTGGTCTTTGTTACATAAGCAGAGGGATGAAAGATGTTATTTTGATGTTTTTCTACTACTAAGAATAAGAATTTGGTTTTGAGTAGTAACTCAAAATAGTTAGTTACTACTTTACGTACAAGTAATGTGAAATGGTTCTTTTACTTTATTTACATTTTTATATCATTTTTTTTTTTACATTTATTTATAGAATGTTCTTTTTGAATGTACTTATTGTTAATAACATTTTACTTAAAAAGGCTTGTGGACATTGTTATTTTCTTTCTATATATGTTCATTTTATAATTTTTACGAGTTTTTTCAGTGTTAAGCTTGTCAAGTAACGAGTTTGGAGTGAAGTTTCTGTCACGTGTACACACACACACACACACACACACACACACACACACGGTTGTGGTCTTGTATGTATTTGTTCAAGTACCTGTATGATTGTGCGTCTAGAAAGAATCTCGTATGTGAGTGCAGCTTAGAGAAAACTATTGGGACTATAAAGAAGAGCAGAAACAGAAAGCTCATTCCTGTACTCAGAAGAAGACGACTGGACAGAGATGAAGGGAATGGGAAAAGGGGGGAATGATGAGAGGTGAGGAAAGAGAAGAGAAGAGAGCAGTGTTGGGTTTCTGAGTGGCCTGGCGGGTATTTTTATCAGCAAGTCTGATCTTAATCTGAGCAGAAAAGCAGCCTTCTGAGAAACACATACACACACACACACACACACACACACATTCATCTTCATTACCTTCCTGTCACCTTGTGATGCTCGAGTGCATGCTGGGTTCTGAAAGAGACAGGAAACGCTGACCGGGACGGTGCTAAAGGTGTAGATGCTCACACACTCACACATTTACTCGCAAAAACACAAACATATCTGTTTCAGGGACCCCCCACTATAAGCGGCTCCCACCCCAGATCCCTGTATAATGCCGTTTCAACCTCGTCTGCTCTGACAGACAGGAAGTAAAGCTCTTCGCTCTGATTTTCTTATGAAGATTTTTTACTCTATTTTTTTCCAAATTTCCTTGCCTCGTTGCATTTTACCTTACCTTTGTCAACAATCTGGACATATACACGTGTGTGACAGACAGACAGAAAGAGAGAGAGAGCGGTGAGATTTTTGAGAGAGTTTTGTGAGATCCAACAAGTCGTCTTACGGTCTCACCTATGTTTATAAAATTGCTGGAGAAAGACAGAGGGAGTGAACGTAAAGCAGAACATCCAGTCCATTACAGGAGGCCTTATAAAAAAATCCCTGACTCAGCATTCAAGAATGCCTCCGACCTGTCGTCTCACTCACACAAACACACAGCATAGTCATATAAATGCACAAAGGCACGCACACAGACGTAGTTGTAGACTGTGTTTTACAATTATTTCAGATCTTACTGTACATGTTAATTCCGACTATCACCATTGCGTGTTGGATCATGTGTTGGTCAACTGTTGATGTTTATGCATGTGAGCAGGGGAACGCTGACTCTGCTTGTTAGTTTAAGGGTCCCCAGGTCAAATACATGGGATTCCAGCTCTGTGAAATGTATGAAATGCGGTCCGAAGCGAGACAGAGAGCAGACAGATCGAAGAGCGGGGGATCATTCAGGTGCCTTTGAAGTCGCCTAGTGAATGTGAGTGAGAATGAAGCGCGGCGCAAAATTAGGGTTCCCGGGATTAGGAGGTCGGGGTCGGAATATCCGCACACTCCCACCTACATCAAGTGTTTTCTTCCCTAGGAGCAAAATAAAGTGGGTGTTTTTGAATGAATCACCCCCCCCCCCCACACACACACACACACCCTTTATCTCAGGCCCACGAGAGCTGTTCAATGGCAAGGACGATCCAACTAAAATAAACAGGCATGACGGGGAAACCTCAGAGATGCCTCTTCACTTTGGCTCTTGAGTCACATTTCTTAAAAGTGTTTAAACTGTAGGGGTTTACTCGCTCATAAACAGACCTCTAATGTGTTTACATGGCCATATATTCTGCCCATCTACAGCTGTTAGAGAGAAATACCATGTGATGGGAGAAGAGGGGAAGAGAAATGATAAAGAGGAAAATAGAGTGGGGACTGAGAGATAGTGAGAAGATAAGAAGGATAAGAGAGAAAGAGAGAGAGAGGTGGAGAAGAAGAAGAGGGAGGGAGGGAGGGAGTGAGGGGAGGAAAAGATATTCAGAAAAACATACTGTATAAAGGAGAGTATGAGTGATTTGAGAGAGAGAGAGAGAGAGAGAGAGAGAGAGAGAGAGAGAGAGAGAGAGAGAGAGAGAGAGAGAGAGGAAGAGAATGCAGAAGAGAGGATGAGAATGAAAGGAAATTATGGTGAAACTGGCCTATTATGGAGAAAGAGAAGAGAAGAATAGGGAGAGATGAGATAAAAAAGGAAAATAGAGAGGAGAGAGAGATGGATGGAATGCAAGAATTGCAGAAAAGATGAAGAGAATAAATAACGAGGAAAATAGAGAGAAATGGAAAAGAGAGGAAAAGAGAGAAGCGGAGAGATAGAGAGAAGAGAAGAAGAGGAAGAGAAAGGTTTGCACTAAAAAAAATAGATTCTCGGAAGTGTTTGGAATTCACTGTAAAACATTTCAATAAACACAGTTCAACTCGACAAGAGAAAACAACAGCGCTCAGAGCATGACATCACCGTCTCTCCGGATGTTTTCTCTATCGTTCTCTCTTTCACTGACTTTTTGTTTACTGTTTTTTTTTTGTTTCTAGTTTTATTCTACTTGCATAATAATGAATAAAGAAGTAATACACAATAGAAAACAATAGAAGAAAATGCTCGTCATATGAAAACCAACAAGGCAAGAAAACAAAAATGTAGATTTTGCCACAATTGTTTGTTATTTCACATTATTAGAATTAATTAGATTTTTGTCAATATGGAAATTGACTCTTGTCACATCTGTGACTGATGTTCTTTGTCTTTAACCCGTTTATCGGTTTTCCCTTCACTGTCTACCACACACACACACACACACACACACAATTACAGTGAGAAAAAAAGAAGATTGTGTATATGTGTATCATTCCAGTGACCCAGACAGCAGCATGAAGACAGAGAAGCGGGGCAGAAGGTCAGGTTTGTTTGACGGTAAAGCATCACAACACCCTGCAGCGTTTGTTTTTACTGCTGGTGTTTTAAGGGGGGACACTATCACGCTCAGGTGTGTGTATGTATGTGTGTGTCTTTCTTTGTACGTGCGTCTCTCTCTGTCTCTCTCTCTCTATCTTTGTCTCTCTCTCTCTCTCTCTCTCTCTCTATCTCTCTCAGTCTCTCTCTCTCTCTTAGGCTCTCTCTCACAATCTCTCTCTCTCTCTCTTAGTCTCTCTCTCTCAGTCTCTCTCTCACAGTCTCTCACTCTTAGTCTCTCTCACTCTTAGTCTCTCTCTCTATTAGTCTCTCTCTTCTCTCTCTCTCTCTCTCTCTCTCTCTCTCTCTCTCTCGCACCTGTTCACCCCCCCAATCAAATAAGTCAAAAATAATGACACTTCACACTGTATGCACACACAACCACAAACATACTTTTCAAAGTGTAAGCGCGCACGTGTGTGTGTGTGTGACTGGACTGCGTTACATACCGGCGGTGACTGCACTGAAAGATGTTAATGTTGGTTATGATCAAAGAGACGACACATTAGTGATGGATGACTTTCTCCCTCTCTTCTCACACCCCTCACTACCCCTATTTTCCTGTGTTGTGATGATAGGGCTTGAACGAGTTCACACAAACGTTTGTTCCAGTTATTGCTCTGCGGTGTTGAACTGTAATCTCTCCTGGAATGCCAGCACACTCTCTTCTCTTCCTCCTCCGCTGCGTGATCATTGCTTGATTTATCATCAGGCATATTAAAACTTCTTTGCTGAATTGGGTTGTGGGTATAGCTTGCTCATGAGTTTATTGACGTTTGGAACATACGCAGATACTCTAGGCCACCGAGTATTAAGGAGATTCTTTTAACAACCAAATCTGAAGTTTTATCGCCACCTGCTGGACAACAATGGCTGTTACACATTAGATGTAGTAGAACTGAAGCTCTTGAATCAGGGAGGGGCACTTGCGGCCCGCAGAACTTGTAAAATAAAAATAAAAAGAAATTCCAATGTCAGATCGTTTGTTGTAAATATTCATCATTTGCAATTGGAATTAAAGCATACTGTTCAAAAGTCTGGGTTCACTTTTGAAATACCCTTATATAAAAATATGCAAAAACATTTTTGTTCATGAAAGTAACTTTGAACTAATCAGAAATACTATCTATACATTGCGAATTTGGTAAATAACTATTCTAGATGTAAATGTCTGGATTGTTGTGCAATACATAGAGGCCCGTTTCCAGTAACTGTGTTTTAGTGTGTTTGCTAATTGTGTCAAAAGGATAATGGATGATTGGAAAACCCTTGTTTGATCATGTTAGCATGTTGGAAAGAGTTTAGCTGGTTAAAGAAGCTATAAAACCTTCCTTTGAACAGGTTGAGAATCTGGAGCATCACAATCAAAAGCTCAAAATGGACAGAAATAGACAACTTTCGTGTGAAACTCGGCAGTCTATTCTTGTTCTTAAAAAATAAAGTGTGCCTTTTCATGGAACACGCAAATTTGTCTACGTGACCCAAAACGTTTTAACGGTATATTCCTTCCATATGCCAAGGTGTATATTTTTTCCTCCAGTGATGTGAGGTTGCAAAAGCACTCCATCAATCTGCTCCCGGTCCGGCCCCTATAGTCAAATGGATAGATCAAATAGATTGTGGCCCACGAGTCAAAAAGTTTGCCCACCCTTGGCTTAAATCATTAGAGCTTGTCTATTTGGTTTATTTTAGGCCTATTTTAAAATGTATGTCGCATTATGACTATTTTATGAGTTCTGCACAAATGATTTGTAATTGCAACAAGTGTTACAAAAGAAAAGTGTTGCATCATGCATTTCATTTTCTATCTGTAAGCAGAGTTGTAAAGAGTAGACAACCACCCTTAAGTAAAAGTACAGATACGCACTGTGTAAGTTACTCCAATACAAGTAAAAAGTCACCACCATAAAAAAGATTTGAGCTAAAGAAGCAAAGTATCGAATTTTAAAAGAACGTTTTACTCTTTTAATAAATGTATTAGTATTTTACTATTTTACTAAATTTAGGCAAAAAAAAAATACAAAGAATTGTGAA
Organism: Paedocypris micromegethes; assembly: GCA_028031935.1. NCBI lineage: Eukaryota > Metazoa > Chordata > Actinopteri > Cypriniformes > Paedocypris > Paedocypris micromegethes. The sequence continues at coordinate 22,012,739 of CM051498.1, read as the reverse complement.
AAAGTCTCCTCATGAAGTTTCTAATACAGAAACGAAATGTAACACCTCCATGTTTCAAACATGGTAAAACTAATTAAATAATGAACAAAAAGTCAGTCTCAATCAAACTCAAATGTGCAAAATAAAAAAAATAAATCCTATACAATAAAATCCTGGTAAATATTCAAGCATCTAAATCACGTTCACGTGGTTTCTAATTAACAATATAATTCTAGTTTCTTCAGCAGACTATGGCAAAATCGCATCGTTGAAGAAATGAAACGCGATAAAAATCGATTATGGTTTGTCGCACACAATCAAAATGTAACGACTAACAGTAAGTGTAAATTCAAGTGTAGTGGAGTTAAACGTACAGCTACTCAATCAGAAATGCAGTGGAGTTTCGAGTAAAAGTTGCTTCTATTTTTGATACTCAGTACAAGTACGAAGTAGCCAAAAACATACTTGAGTAAAGTAACGCAGTACAATTACTCAAGTACTCTACACATCTGTCTGTAAGGTGATTATTAGTATTATTATTGACAATATATGAATGAATATGTATTGCTACTAATCATCGAGTGATTTTGGACTTTTGAGCTTACACAAGCGAACCGTCACATTGAAGCACGAGATCGATATGAACAGCTACAAAATAATACTTTCCACGTAATGATGTAGTACAAACATCTCGTTATTAACACTAGCGATGCTGAGCGCGCGCAGTGATTGACGGAGCTGCGCGAGGCGGTGGCTCACTCTCCGTTTTGCCCTATTATGGTCACGAGCGTGACAGCGCGCGCTACCCAGCATGCGCCGCGGTGTGAGGCTCCGCAAAAGCCAAGATGACCGACTTTGAGGAGCCGCTTTCAGACGAGGAGAAGGTAAAAACACAGACGTTTCTTTCGTTCTCCTCCGTCACTCGAGCCGTAAGGCGAGCTTTTGCCCTTCTTTCGGCGCGACGCGTGTGCAAACACACAAACGGGTTGGTTCCGGAAGGGCCGCGCTGCTGTGTAGCCGGTTAGCCGCTTGCTAGTCTGAGAGGAAGTGAAATCGCAGCTTTGCACTCACAACACACAGATGCGCGCGATATACAGCGACACACCGACCGGCACGCGGCTTTGTGACCGTTCCTGACACGGGCACGTGTTTATTATTGCGGCTTGACCGGGTGAAGAGTGCTTTTGGACGGGGTTCCTGTGGACGTCAGCTGTTAGCTTGTTAGCTGTCAAGAGTTCAGAAATAGATCTCGGCGGATCCACCCACTCCGAACCGAGCCGCCGAGCAGAGGCTTTAACGGGCCGAGCCCCGCTAGAGTTACAGCCTTGCAGGGCGGCACATGCCAACGCTGCCTGACGCGACCGCCACCCGAGCCGAGGAGCCCGGCCGCCGGATGAGGTTACGAACGCCGGAAAGTGGCGTTCAAATCTCTGCTTCTATCCGGCAGTTGCTGCTTGTGCATATAAGTAATCATTTTACAGCTGGTTTCCGTTAAAACATAAAATAAACGTAAAGTTGAATGTGCATGAGGTGTGTCACGTCACCATTTGTGTGATTGTCTCTTATTTGACAGACTGACTATGTCACGTGTTTATTCCACCCAAACTGACTATTTCATGTGTGTGACTTTCACTGTCATGGACTGCAGACGTAAATTGTTTGTGAGACTTTTTGGCTTAAAGATCGTCACATGCGCCGTGTCCCAGATGCTGTTGTGATCAGATTCGACTGGGTTTGAATTGAATTGAATTGAATTGAAAAATCCTTTATTAGTCCCCACAGCGGGGAAATTTCACGTCACAGCAGCAACAACAAATCCAAACAAATAAATACACAAACATCACCATAACACAATGTTTGGTTGATAACACATTTGTTCTGCGGCGACTTTGAGATGAAGCTGGCCTTTTGACGCTCTTCCCCTTTACTCGCCACTTTCTGTCAGAGGTTTGAGTTACAGCAGGTCCACCTGACTTACCCAGTCAGGAAACACGACCTGAGCCTTGGCCCGGTGCTTCCCCCTCTAAAAATTGTTGAACAATGGCCACCTTCTCTTTGTTTGACTGCTGAAATAATGCAGAGTCGTGCACATCTAAAGGACAACTAGATCCCATTAGATTGCTGGTGTGAAGCGATTTGGAAAGCCAACGGTGCATATTTGACAGCAAGACCAGAACCGTCAGTTTTTTTTTTCGTTAGTTCTGTTTGGTTTAGGGAACCGGGTAACTGCCGACCAGGCGTAAATCAATTGAAGATGCTCTTTGAGTCGAGGTTTGTTAGTTAGACATGACAGCAAACCGATCTGACTTGTTGGTTTATTTGCACAGGTTCGCATCGCAGCAAACTTCGTGACCCACGCTCCCCCTGGAGAATTCAACGAAGTGTTCAACGGTGAGTTTCTGACGCTTTAATGTCACGTCCAGTTTCTGAGAATATCGGTGAGCAAGCTGAAGTGTCCCGAGATCTAAACAACGGTTTTTAGGCGTCCAGGCTGAAGCTTGAACCCATGAAGTTGCATTGTCAGACAATAAAGAGGGAAAAGATGGTGTTATTTTTTGTGATTTGAGCAAACAAGGAATATATTTGGAGGATAAATGCTCAAGAGACGCTTAATATTCATTTATTTGCCTTTTCTTGAGTTCTTGCTTGCTCTTGCGGTTTAATTGCTGTTACTTAGGGGGGAAAATGATAAGTTCTGTGTCACAGACTGTTTGATTTTTGTATTTAATGATGTAAATGGGACTCTTTCGTGCTTCTCTAGATGTGCGACTTCTCCTCAACAATGACAACCTCCTTCGGGAAGGGGCAGCGCAGTGAGTCTCTTTCTTGGACATTTTGCGGACTGTTTTTGAGCTGCGTTTATGCCTGGTTTGTTCTTTCTGCAGTGCCTTTGCTCAGTACAACATGGATCAGTTCACTCCTGTCAAGCTGGATGGCAGCGAAGAGTCGGTAGGTTCATCACGGCTTTGAAATCAGACGTTTCTTATTGGCGGAGAAGGTTTCTCAGCGTTGACCGTGTTCTGCCATCGTCAGGTTCTGATCACCGAGCATGGAGACCTGGGTCAAGGTCGGTTCTTCGACCCAAGAAAACGGGTGTCATTTCGTTTCGATCACCTCCGAAAGGAAGCCAGCGATCCTCAGTCTTATGATGGTGACGCCGCGCTGCGATCATGGCGGGACGCGTGTGATGAAGTCCTGAGTGCTTATGTGAAGGAGCACTATCCCACCGGAGTCTGCACGGTAGGCCAACTTATCAGAAAACTGTTGTTTCTCTCATATTTTCCTTTTTCTAACATATGTTAATTCTGTTTTGTGTCACAGGTCTATGGGAAAACCGTTGACGGTCAGCAAACAATCATTGCTTGTATTGAGGGTCATCAGTTCCAGCCCAAAAACTTTTGGTGAGACGGTTTGGAATTTTTTCTGGGTTTCTGCTACTCTTCATTTTTTTTTTTTTTAAAGGTTTTGTGTGTTTACACTGAAGTTCATATTTGACAAAGAGTACAGTGACTTGCACAGAACTTGCTTATACGTACAGAAAAGTTGTTCTGAATTTTAATATAATTTGAACCATTATGGAGAATTTATTTACTTTTACATGTTTCTGAAAATATGGTTTATTTGTTTCCAGGAATGGCCGGTGCAGGTCAGAGTGGAAGTTCACCATCAGTCAGTCTTCTGCTCAGGTGGTGGGTGTATTGAAGATCCAGGTAAGACTGAAGCACCAGGAGACGTAGGGGTGAATCTGACAACCATCTTGTTTTCTGCAGGTACATTATTACGAGGATGGGAATGTTCAGCTGGTGAGCCATAAGGAAGTGGAGGAGTCCATCGTAGTGACTGTGAGTGAACCAAAACACCTTTCCTGCCTTTAAGTTGATCTTATAGTTAGATGTCGATCACAAATATTGTGAAATAACTTGTTATTATTCCAATTTGTGTAGAATGAAACCCAGACTGCCAAGGAATTTGTAAAAATCATTGAAAATGCTGAAAATGATTACCAGGTAAGAGTTTAAACTTCTAGTGAATTAAAGTAAAGTGATTGCAAGTGATGTAGAAATATATGAAATAATAAAATTTATATTAAAATCTGAAATATTTTGTTTAATAAAATTGCGATATTTTCTTAGTGGTATAATTTAACAAGTAAACTAAATTCATTCAAAAAATGTAAACCCTAAAATATCCTCATCAAAATAAAATCACTATTTTACTAAACTAATCGTAGATGAAGCAGTTGAGAGCTGTGGGACAGGAAACGGTGTGAATGTGGTTGCTCAGATCAATAACGATTATACACAGTACGACACTTTAAGTTACGATAAAATCTGAAGCTTGAAGCTGATTTAATCTCACGCCGCTACCACACGCCCCAATAAGCGACAAGATTACACACGATGTCGTTCTGTTTTTCATCAGACGGCCATTAGCGAGAACTATCAGACGATGTCGGACACCACCTTCAAAGCTCTTCGCCGACAGCTGCCCGTCACTCGCACCAAGATCGACTGGAACAAGATTCTGAGCTACAAGATCGGAAAAGAGATGCAAAACGCCTAGAAGCAGCTCGTCCTCTCCACCTTCTCGTCACAAGGAACTGGCTTTCTGAACACCACACGCCGTCTCCCCAATCTGAAAATTCTAAAAGTCAGGAAACTTGTTCTGTTGAAAAGAGGATGCGATTCCACTCACCTTTTATCATTTATTGGACTTTGATGGGTTCCAACGGTTGAGAGGTTCTGAAGAGAACTTGGGAGTTTTGGATCTAAATTATCAGCATTTTGTTCCTTTTCGTTTACCTGCTTACGAGTCACTGAACGAGTTTGTATTGTTTTGATTGGTCTCTTTCTTTGTGAACTTTGAAAGCTCCGGCGCTTGTGCAAACGGTTGAGTGTGTGTGTGTGTGTGTGTGTGTGTGTGTGTGTGTGTGTGTGTGTGCAATCATGGTGGATGAGCCTCAATCACTGTACTTCCAAACTTCCATCTAATGACACTCTCCTGCTCCTGCTCCACTTCCCACAGCCTGGAGAGATGAGACTTCCTGTCATCAGCTGTCCAGGCTGTGGTGGTGAACGCGGGAGGTCAGTGGAATGGGTTTGACTCTTCGTTTGGAACGGTCTTAACGTCTTTCTTCTTTTCTATGTCTAACAGGACTGGGATTGTGCTAAATGAAATGGTTAAAAACCAAAAAGACCTGAAATACGTGGCTAATCTCCGCAGTAGCAACTATTTTCACATTAACTCTCACGTTCTGTCTCAACACACGCGTTGGGTTTTACACATCATGGCCGCTGTGTTTCAGGTACTCTGCTGTGCGCTTTGGGATCTTTACAGCCTGAATGGTAAATTTGAGTTTCTCTTCCTGTAAGGCAGGGGCCGTGTCAGTGTTTTAGGGCACTGCTGACACGTCACGGTCTTGTTTGTCTTTGTTGTTCTACTCCGAAATCCTCTGTAAAATACACCATTATTAAATCCATTGTGGAAGTCTTCATGTTTTTTGTTTGTTTGTTCAGGGTTCCAGGAGTGCTTAAGATCCTTAAGAATGCTTGCGTTTTAAAAGAAGTGCTTGGAAATGTAATTGTACTTATTTCAACGGAATAAATAGTTTAGAAAGAATAAAAATTCCGGAACCTAAAATTCCAACTGCTCTGGATGAGCCTTGGTCCTCTGTGCGACGCTGCCTGACAATCTGTGTTTACGCAGACCCCTCTCTTTCCCCCAAGAAATGATGGGAAGTCCGTTTGTATTTATTCATCTGATGCGCTAGCTTCATCTCTTCAAAAGCGCCAATGAATTAATTCCATGCAGCCGTTGAAATTAATTGCTGTGGTAATATAAAGTATTTAATTTTAAAATGTTATATTTTTTCATCAATATACTATGCATTTTATACAAATCAAATGTATGTTTATTATTGAACTATATTATATACCATATATATAGATATAGGTGGAGATCACATGTTCTCTTCATTCTTATTGTTTAGGTCTGGGTGCTTTAACAAAGATGTTGACTTTAGTAAACTCCTCCAAACACACCACGCTAAAATATACCACGTGACGTGACTACAGTTTCTCCAGCTAATCAGCGTCGTAATTGGCCGGTAATCACACACCAGGTGTTTCCACAGGAAGTTGCGAGGTGTGAGGTGCTGAACAGGTGGAAGAACAAAGTCTACCAAACAGGTACTGAAAATGACAGTGGAATCAACAAGCTTTTGAAAAATAAAGACTAGACAGAACCACACAGGTAAACGTAAAAACTTATTTCACTTTTTTTGATGATGATTTAACGACTTGTTTTTTGGGGAACTAATTGCACATGAAAATGGAAACCGGTTCAACACACGTGTTTGCAGGTTGTGGCACTTGTACGTGGGTTCTGGTTTTGTTATTTGTTGTTCATTGTTATTCGATTTAGCTTTCTTCGTTTTACCAAAGCACAACGGAACATTGTCATTTGTTAACACAGGAGATTACAGACCCCATGCATGGTCTTCCTGCTGCTGTTCCTCTCCTAAACAGTTTTACAGATCTAGTTCATTGTCCTCTATAGTTTAGTATAACTTGGTTATGTTGGTTATAACGGAAGTTTACCGTGTCAGGGACGTCTTTTGACGACGTTTGAGTTTTGATTTTTAATTAGCTGCAATTCATGGGTTATCCACTAAGGGGCCACCACTGTTCATCAGAGACGAACGCTGTATTACTGAGCCAGAATGAAAGCCTTGGTCTCTACCTCTAATTAGCCAAAATGTTGTTATCCAAATGAATAGATAGTGGACAAACTATCTAAAGAAAGCATTTAGAGATAGCAAAGTAGAGATGGTCAAATAAAAAAAGGACCACGTCCTATTTATTTACATATGTGCCTAGGGAAATATGAGGTAATTCATGGAATGTTTTGTAGAAGAACAGTTCATTACATTTCGATATGTTCCTAATGTTCTTGTACTTCGTTACATCAAAGCAAAGAAAATACTTTATTTTATACCTATTTATAGCAGAGTATGGTATAATTTACATTTTACCACAATACTTTTAATGGTTCAGATGAATTATAATGTTAATATACTGTACGGCCTAGTGAGATGCCAAGCGTATTTAAAATTGTGGCCTATGTGAAATGAGTTTCACACCCCTGATATTATGTGTCTGAGAATAACAATCAATTTAAAACCATAGGCACTATGAATGAACAATATTTGTTTTTGTTTTAGCAAAATATCTCTTAAAACACGTTGATTGTCATTTGAATCCAATTTAATTTTTATTGCATTTAGGCATGCCTTTAAATATAAATTGTCTGCTGGAAAAGCTCGACCTTGGACTGTAAAAGTGCTTGAATGTGACTTTTCAGAAACCTTATCAACCCTGTTTCTTCTGTCTCTATTCTGTCCATCAGAATGGGAGTAAACGGATGACTGACTGTGCTGAGGACTTCCTGCTCTTCACCGGTAAGTTGATCTGTGGTTTAGGTCAAGGTGCTTCGCGTTTTTTTTCCCTGTAAATCACTCATTGTCGAGCCGTGTGAGACAAACGAATCAGTCTTATTCCATTCAGAAACTTTATTAGCAAGTCAGAATAGATGGTCAAATATTTACCAAAGAGTACATTCAAAAAGTTGTTTTTATTTCCAATTCAACAAACCTAAAAGTCCCATTTGTAAGGAAAACGGTTAGTCTGAACACTGCAGGTTACCTAATGCACAACCAGTGGGAATCCAAACTGGTTTAAAAGCTTTGCAGTACAGTGGGAGAACAAGGTCCACAAAACCGACTCTTGAAATGACAGTGGAATAAACTACAGCTTTTGAAAAATAAAGACCAGACATTTTCCTCTATAGTACAGCAGAGTTTCTAAACCTTGCCTCTTTTGTAAAAATGTAAACATTCAAATGGGAAACTTGGGATATTCATTAATTTATTACATCATAGATTTGTGCTTTGTCACCATGGTTGGGAATCATGTAACTAGTGCTATACGTTTCAACTAAAAACTAGTTAAGGTTTAAACACACACACACTCCCTCTGACTGTTTTTACAAATGCATATTCAATGTGCTTGTATACAGTTGAAGACAAAATTATTATCCGCCCTACAAAAGTCATTTATTTTTCAACAGAACAAAAAAGAATTAACCCACATTTATTAGACACCCTCGTTACTGGTTAAAACAATGACTATTTTGTAGTGGGGCTAATAATTTTATTCTCAACTGTGGATACACATGCACCATTCATCCACTAGGTGGCAGATTCCTGAGAAGCCTGTGACACCAGAGTGTAATATGTGATTTATTTTCCATATTAGTCCCTTTTAAGGCGTCCTCAGTAGTTAAACTCATATTAAAGGCTATTAACTGATAAACAGATATTAACTAAAATATAACAGTAAACAACGTATATGTTTTAGACATTCAACAGACAGAAACAAATAAATCTCAGTAGCGTAAGACTGGATAGCCATGATATTAGCTTCATCTGTAGTTTGAACATATTCGAACACTCGGAATGACATGCACGAAATGGTTTAACAAACTGATTAATTTCCGTTGAATAGTTTTTGACTGTGAAATTTGTCTGTGGAGATTCTTGATCATCCATGTGGAACTGTCAGATGTTTTCCTAGAAACCAATCCATGGGGGTTCTTCAGTCTGGGAAACGTTAAACTAAAACCAACGGCTTATCCTACAGTAAGGTAGGTAGAGTACAGTAAGATAAAGGCGTCATCTTTAGCCATCATACTTCACACTGAAGAAGTCTTCTGGATTGGTGGTGAAATGTTTCTATGGAAAAGGAAAATCAGTTGACCCAACTCAATCTTCCATCTGCAGATTGGTTTCTATTGAAGGTTTCTGGATGGCGTTGGTCTTGGACTGGATGTGGTCCATATCTCTGACAACGTGCAGGTTCAATTGTTCGAAGACTTTAGAAGAACCACTAAAACCAGCAAGAACAATGGGGGTCTGACCAGGAGGATCGCTCATCAGTAACGCTTGCTGGACTTGAACTGGTTCTGTCAGACTGGAGAGGTTTTTAATTTGATGAGACTGACAACCAGTGCAATAGAAGAAGAATCTGGAAGTTCACGTGTCACCCGACTAACTCGTAGAAGACACAACCAGGTCAAGCTCTTTAACTTCCTCCTGGCTACTGGTGAGTCCACAGCTTCCCGAGTGCTCGTGGAAGTGGCTTCCCCGGCCTGATGGAAGCGGGGAGCCAGGAATTTGATTGGCGCCTTGTTTTTTGGCAGGAACTGGAGGCGTGTAGCTTCTCTCCACCCTTGGAATGATTGGCGAGCGGATTCCTGGTGATGGAACTGGACTTTTGGATGTCGGTGAAGCCAGGTTACGGTAATCCGTCCCAAACGGTGAGCAGTTGGCAGAAGGTTTGCTGGTGGCCTGCTGACCTGTGAACCTGGATAGCACCTGAGTGACGGTGTTGCGGGCCATCTGTTTGGCTGTGGAGTTGTCCGGAGGGGTTGGAGGTCCAGTAGTGGGCGAGAGGTCACGAGGAGAGCTGACGACACTCGGGTGTTGGTGGTGGTCCGCCTCGGCCTGCTGCTGAAACTTGTGTCTGGCTGCTTGGAAGCGCTGGTTGATGCCTGCTTGGAAGGAAGTGGGGTAGGTGGGACTGGAGCAGCCCAGAGAGACCTGACGCTTGGAGAGCACGGGAGAAGAGCATGGAGAGGAACCGAGGGAGGAGGACGCTGGGCTACTGGGAGACAGACACTGTAAGACCCCCACGCCATTGTCCACGGCTCCTCCATCCGCTGCAGAATCTGCTTCTCTGAACATGTGGTGACCGTTCAGCTTGGGCAGTGGAGACGATTTCGGCGTGATCTTTCCATCTGGTTCACCGGACACCGTCTTTGGCGAGGTTTTAACTCCGTCTTTCACCTCCTTGACATCTTCCAGATCTTTCTTGAGACTGTTGAATTGATCCTGGAGCTCCTGATATCGTTTCTCTTCCTTCTTCAGCTTCCCTCTCATCTGCTCGCGCTCCGTGTCGAACTCTGCGAGCTGTCTCTCCGCTCTGGCCTCGGTCTGCTGGGCTCGTGCGTGTTCGCTCTCCAGCTTTCTCCTCAGGCTTTCCGTGCTGCTGCGCTCCAGCTCCAGCATGTGGCTGATGTCTGATGAGCGCTGGCTCTCCTCTTCAGCCCGGGCCGCCGCCCGCTGACACTCCTCCGCTAGTGATGAAGATAACTGCTGCTGCTGGACCAGATCTTCTTCAGCTTGTCTGGACAACACCAAGCGCTCACGCTTTAAACCCTCCACTTCTGCTTTCTCAACCGCCAGCTAGGAAGACAACAGAATAGAAATCATCCATGAGTTATTAACGTCACCAGGTTCAGTAGAAGCGCTGATAAGAGCATTAATGACAATTAAAACAGGTTTTTAAGTACAAAGGGAATTCTGTCAGGGGTGTGAGTTAAAATTCATATCGCTGTATTTTCTAGTGTCCTATTATATCTTGGTACTTGGTATTGGGTGGGAGTTCACATTTAATGTTATTTTAGTAGACCTTGAAGGCACATTTTGTATTTTAAGAAATTAGATGCAAGGGGTAACCTGAAGATGCATCTGCCATCTTTAATACCGTATATCTTTTAAAAGTAGGCCAGGCATTTATTCATTTTTTTTTGTTTTAGAGATCAGTGTCTAACGTTTGCAAACGAAAACTGCGCTTTACGGATCTCTCACTAATTCAAACCGCCGCTCTTAAAGGCACAGTACACAGATCAGACAATTCAGTTACAGTGCTTTCTGTGTTCAATTAGCAATGCCTCTGTGTCATCATTAAAAGTTTTAACGAAACTAACGTGTTGTATTAAAGTGATTATATACGCATGTAAAAATTTAATTCATGAACGTTTAACGGGATTGCCAAATCCATATTGTGTCCCAACTCAAGGTTGAGACTGGGCCTCAACCTCGGCTCCCTAACCTGGCTGTTCTTTATAATTAAGTAAATCTTGAGTCTCATACTAACAAACAGGCTCTAGTTATGGAGACACTCTTGCACAACGCGGTACAGGAAAGACTCGATTGTGGCCTCCTCCTGATCAGTCACGGAAACATTCAGCTGGTGGAAGTTTCCAGAACAACATGTATGTGCTTGTACCTGCTCCAGCAACCGGTCTCGCTCGCGCTCCAGCATGGCAGTGATGTCATCACCCACGGCGGCGTCTTGAGCGCGACGCCGTTTCTCCTCTTCTAAATCAGCTATAACCTACAAGACCAGAGGTGACAAATAACAAAGTAATACTACTTCGTTAACTAACTAAAGTAGAAATTTGGCTTAATTTTACTTTTCTAGAGTATTTTTTTTTCCGCTTTCTACTTCTAGTTTTTTTTTTAAGCAAATATCGGTACTTTCTATTTGTTGTTACTTCAAAACCAGCCGCGTTACCGGTTAGTTTTATTTCCGTGTTGAATCGATATAAAAAAAACATCCGGACAAATCACGCCGGTAAATGATTATACGTCAATTTTCAATGTAATTACAACAATTTAATAGAACAATATAGTTCTATAAAGCAATTTTTTTCCTCGCATTACTTTTACTTTTATACTTAAAAGTAGTTTTATCAGTAACACTACTTTTATTTTATATTGGGCATTTTACTTTTACTGTCACTCTTACTTTTTAACTATATACACATAAAGACACATTCAAACATCAAACCTTCACTGATCCTGGCCTCTGCATAACGCTGAAGGTTGTTGTAAAATATAAAAAAAAATCAATATTAAATATAAAAAAAAAAATCATCAGCGCAATATAGAAATCAGCTCAGGGTAACACAGTTAGCGTTAGCACAGACCGCTAACCCAAACAATTGCGAGAAGCTAGTTTACTGCTCACCCGTCTGTGTCTCCTCTCAGCAGCGGAGAGCTGCTTCATCATCTTCTCCTTCATGTGTGTGCAGTGGGCCATCACCAGCCTCAGAACACCGATGGGGTTCAGACTCACGGGCCCGTGGCCTTCATCACCTCCAGCCTGCACCACCTCGCCGTCCCTCAGCAGCGCCACGAAGGGGTCGCGGAGGTCATACTGTGCGTAGCGCTCCTGCACAAACGCATCCCTCTGCTGCGCCTGGAAACATACACAAGAAATTATTTTTTTCACTCGCCAAAACCAGGATTTTTCACCGCGGGTGTGGTGAAAAATCCTGGTTTTGGCGAGTGAAAAAAATAACACAGCGAGCAGCAGACACATTCACCGGGCATAATCACTGCCTTGACCCCTTCCCCACCAGCAGGTGTTAAACCCCCCCCCCCTCCTAGGGGAGGGCTCCAGCACAAAGGGCCCAGCTGTGGGGTGATGTCTCTGCTCATTATGTGTGTGTGAGGGCCGAACCGGGGGCAGTGTGACTAATGTAGAGAAGACCAAAGGCCGTACACAACATTCAGCAGATGGGAAGCAATGAAGACGTGCAGCGTGAACTACAGACGCCACATGTTGCATCTTATGCTTCACAGCACGTTTTGCCACCATAAAATGCAACAGTGTGTATGAAGCTGTTCAAAGTAAAGCCCCAGTTGAATATATACATATATGTACATTTCCATATAATTCGGAAAAAACACAGGCTTGATTGGTATCACAACAAATCTGACATTATCTTGTTATTAGTGTTTTTTTCCAAAAAATAATACAGTATTGATATTGAATATTGTGAAAACTATTTAGAGTTACATTTTTTCAACAATAGAAAGCTACAAATATTAGTTAAAATATATTGGGCGCCAGATGACAATTTCAGTTTTTTTTCGTTCATCACGTGTGCGTGAAACTTCAGAACAAGTACAGAAAATGCTTTCTCGCAATTTTGTTGCTGCGTTGTACAAAAACTAGAAAAAAAAAGAAAAAGAAAAAAAACTGTAGAAACGAACATTCCTTCAGCTGGGATGTTTAGACATTGGTTTTCTTGTCCAATTTGTGCAATATTTTGAGCAATGTACTAGAATTTACTATCTAAAAATTATTCTAAGTTCCGAAAATCATTATTTATTAACTTTCCAATAGTACAATCTCCTAAATTACCAACAATAAACATTATTACCACTATTATCACAAGACCCATTGCCTCATTTTAAAACGGCTCTTATTGGTTGAATTCCATGCATTCCATTAATAGCTTTCATAACATGAAAATGTTAAGCAGGAAAACTGTAGAATGTTATCCGCTGGAAGATCACAGAGCACGTCGAAACCTAATATTTACCCAGTCAGATTGAGACTCCACCTCGACGTTCACCTCTCTATAATCAGATCTTTCAGTCTGAGACGGAGTCGTTTACTGACAGAGCAAATTACGGGAGGGAGTGTTGCATGTTGGGTGTGAAACGGTCTGGAACCACAAAAATTCATTCTTTCATTGTCTGGGCGCTGAGCTGGATCATATTAGTCTATGATAAAGCTGCCTCGGGAAAGCGGCCTGGAGAATTTATTTAACTTTAGCCTTGAGCTGCACTAGATCCTTCATTACAGTAAATTACTGCTCATTTCCAGCCCCAATTCTGTCCCCTGCGTGACCCAAACGTAATCTGAAAAACATCACCTGCAGTTCTTTTAGATCTGTATGGAGTTAATGCAGTTTGTCTTATCATTAGCCAGCTAGTTTGAGTTATGGCGCATTATCGGCTAGTTTCATAATTCTAGCAGCATGTTTGGGTTACAAAGCATTATCCAGCTAGTTTGTTTCCTAGCATTAGCAACACTGTTAAGTTTCATAACTTTAGCCAGTTAGTTTGTTTCCTATCATTAGCAGCACTTTTGAATTTCATGGCATTCGTCAATGAGTTACATTGGATTAGCTAGCATAATGAATAACATTAGCCAGCTAGTTTGTTTCCTAGCATTAGCAGTAAGTTTAAGTTTCAAAGCATTAGCCAGCTAGGTTGTCTCATAGCACTAGCAGCACGTTTGAGTTACATAGCCAGCATTTATGTGCTTTATAAGATTAGCCAGCTAGTTTGCGTCATAGCATTACCCAGCACTTTTGAGTTTCAAAGCATAAATCAGCATTTTTGTGCTTCATAACGTCAGTATATTTGTCTTTTCTAACATTAGCCAGCAAGTTTGCTTCATAGCATTAGCCAGCTGATTTGAATTTCACAGCATTACCCAGCACATTTGAGTTTCACAGCATTAGCTAGCACATTTGGGTCATTAGTCAGCATATTTGAGCGTTATAACATTCGCCAGCAGTTTTATAGCATTGGTCAGCGCATGTGTCACAGCATTAGCAGAGTGCGTTTCTGTTTTATACGATTAGCTGGCGTGTGTGTTTCATAACATTAACGGTTACACTTGTATTTCATAGCTTTCCCAACAGCTTTGTATTTAATAGCATTAGCCAGCAATATTGTTTTTCCATTTACGTTAATGTAGAAAAACATTTGCAACATTTCCACAAATATGAAAAATCCCAGATAAACTCAAATGATCGGCTCAAGATAAGAGTTCTAGTAAGAATCATAACCAGTGTAACGCTTGGTTATTTTGAGCTGAGGAGCTGATCTGAGGTTTCCATAGGAGACGGAGAAGAATCCGGAGACTTCCTGAGAGGAAGTTCCCACTGAAGGAATACTCCACTCCTTTAATCTACACGACACACATTCCAGAACCCCGCTGCTTCTCGCAATGAGCACCGTGAAGAAGTTACAACCTGGGCGAGAGCTCGTCCTCCCTGCTTTACAAGCACATGAGCAGGTCTGAGTCATCCTCACAGTTACTCCAGGATCAGCCGTGAGAACTAAACGCCTGAGGAGGACCGCAGCCTTTCTGCTGAAGTTCTAATAAGGCATTAGTGCTTCCTGTCATGTTGCGCTCCCAGAATGCACTGCTGGACTGCAGCAAGGCTCTCAGCGAGATGACGACTGTTTTACAGACTTTCTCTCTCTCAAGTTTTAGATTTTCCTTCCTTTTTTCCCTCTTTCTTTTTACTCTATTTTTAGAAATTTTCTTAATCTTTCTTTCTTGCTCTCTAGTTTTAAAGATTTTCTATATAATTCTTTCTGTCTTTTTCATTCAGTATTACATTTTCTTTCTTTTGTTCTTTCTCTCATTCTCTCGTATTAGATTTTCTTTTTTCTTTCTCTCTCAAAATATAGATTTTCTTTCTTGTTTTCTCTCTATCTCTATATTTTTCATTCTTTCTGTATTTCTCAAGTTTAAAGATTTGCTTTATCTTTCTTTTTTCTTTCTCCAATTTTAATTTTTTTTCTTTCTCCCCCCAGCCCCCCCCCCTCTCTCTCTCTCACACACACTCCCTCTTTCCTTCTTGCCTGCAGCAGAACATTAAAAGAAGCCTGTCACAAAAAAAGAAAGTCGTAAGAAAACGTCTTAAACTCTTAGGATTTGTTCTGACAAAAGGCAAAAACTCAACATAAATCCATTTACTTTCTACTCTGAGAGTGAATCATACCCATATAAATGGGCTGTTATTCAGCCTGAAACATTTGTATGCATGTGTTTCATTCATTAGATTCAACTTCAGAAATGCCTTTTAATTTTTGTCGTGGCTCAGATTTTTAAGAATTCAGATTTTACTATAAGTTCCAAATGGAATTCAATAGAGCATTGAGTCAAGTGCAGCTTTTTTATGAAGCACTTTAGAAACAATGAAAAAAACTTGATGTTTCTCAGTAAAATCATCTGATTCTCAAATTTGAATACCCAATCTGCTTTCTTTAAATACGAGGTAACTTAAATGCTCATCGTCAGCATTTTTACACATCAGTGCAGATCTGCGTTCAGTCAGCGCTGACACACTCTTTAGTGTGTGTCATATTCCCACGCAGACCCCTGAGTCTGTTATTAACACTGTGTGAACCTTGTCACACAGAACTAATAAAACACACACTAAATGTCCAGAGGGAACGGAAAATGGTTTTGAGTTGAGTTTTTTTTCTACTTTTGACGACTGCTGACTCAATTGAGCACAACTGATTTCATTTGTGTGCTTCTCAAAGCATAAAATGAAAAGGAATATGGACAATTAACTGAGTAATGAGAAAGACTGACAGAGAGAGAGAAACAGGCGGGTGAGCGAGGCAGCGAAGGAGAGAGAGCGCAAGAAAAAGACAGATGAAAGATAAACAGAGGGACGAGACACTGAAAGAGAGATAAAGAGAGAGAACACAGAAGAGAGAGAGAAAGTGGGGGAGAGAGATAGAATGGAGAGATTGAATTTTTATTGTAAAATTTCACTATAGTAAATGTATTAAATTGATAAAATTAATTTCATTTATTAATTATGACACCTTGGTAATATCAAAACAAGTTTGAAGGCAACTTTAATTCTAATTCATTCTGTTTCCGGTCATTTTAAAAGCATTTTTTAGATTAGTTGTGTTCCTATGACATTTACATTTTCAACTCACGTGGTTAAAAAAATACATTTACGTTTCAAAAGTATGAATCACATTTAGGATTTAAGATTCAAGTAACTTTAAATGCAAATTTAAATGAATTGTTTTGCAAAAAAGCATTTTCTCTTTTTTTAAAAAATCCTTTAAAAATATTTGTTGTAATATTTGTCTAAGCAACACAAGCACAATTTAACCACTGTTCTTTTGAGAAAAAGAAAAATGTGAACATTGCGTGTGCGTCTCACAGGACGGGAATAGAATTGCCTACTATTGTTCTCCCCAAAAACATTTCCTGAGTCACCCAGAGCCAGACTTCCCATGGTTCCTGTCCACCAGTCAAACCAGTCCACCCCTGATAATCTACAGCCTCTTACATAACCTACTGAAACGTTCCACAAACAGCAGAGAACACATTTATTACACAGAAGTAAACGCTGCTGTCAAGAGCTGTGTTCTTCCTGTAAGCGTGTGTTTATCCAGAGAAACGAGTTTAAAGTTGGACTGTTACCCGCAGCGTGTGGATGACGACGTCCTGAGCTTCCAGTTCTCCTTCCAGAATGCTGAGCAGCATCAGAAGTTCAGCTTTACTGAGCGTCTCCACATCCATCCTGCAGCCCTGAAAAGCACAATACACTTGAATTACAAAAAAAAAATTAAAATATAAATAAAAATAATATTAATATTAATAATATGCATGGAGCAACTTCCACATTTAAAAATTTACATTATTTAAATATAAAAAAGACGATTTATTTTGCTATGTTATTTTTTTTTATTGTTAGACATTATTAATATTAATACAATATTAATATTAATTTATAAGTGATTGATTAAAATAAAAATGTACTGTAGTGTTGGGAATTATACAGCGAGTGGTCGCATAAAAATACATTTTTATATGTTAACTTTCACAGTGTAGTTAAAAAAAAAAAAAAAAAAAAAAAGATCTGCAATGCCAAACTAGTAAAGAGTCCTGAAACAAACTCGCGGCATTTAAATGTCAGCAGACGCTGGAAACACACACACACCAAACAAACGCTGAACCGGTTACGTGAAACATAGAAGTTCTGTGATCAGCGACACACACAGATCGATTTCTCTGGCCTAGATATGTAATACAGACACACACAGTACGTAGATCAGTCTGGATCTGAATGACATTGTGCGTGAGAACACACACACACACACACACACACAGTATCTGGCTCAGCATAGACACATCAGCACAGGAAACTATTACTGTATCAGCACAAAAGGCTCCAGTGAATGAATTAAACATCTGTACTGTCAAAAATTCTTTCTATTCAAACACAAATCTGTATTCATCTTTAGCGTGTGAAGAGTATTGAACAGTCCCAAGCACAGTCTGTGGATTTGTTACTTTGTTTAATATTTTGTATTTGGTTTAATATTGCGGTTTCTGCTAAAAGCTGTTGTTACACAGAGAGGATTTCTATAGGAAGCTATAGGAATATTTTAAAATATTTTTATTAAATTTTCCAACACACTTGACTTCAGAGTTATTATGCAGAGAACAAGCGTTTGTATTTGGTTTAATACTGATCAATCTAGAAAGTTATGTTTTCTGTAAGTTTCTGAAAGTTACAGCAATACAACACTGAAAAATTAGAACTACAATTGGAATAACTAGAATACTAGATGGCTCTAGAATTGTTTAAGAACAATATAT
>CM051498.1:21977183-21989683 GCA_028031935.1 Paedocypris micromegethes | reverse complement strand
GTGTCTCCTGAAGACAAACTGATGATAAACGTGGCCCCAAAATGTGGCCTAGAACATTTTGTCAGTGTCCCAATTGAACGTTTCTGATTGAGTTTACAAAGTTTTCAAGCTTTTGCAGCAAAAATTGCCCAAAGCTGCAACGGCAGAGGAGTGTGTGGAATGGCTGCATTTTTCTGTTCTTATACATTTTATCTGCTGTTGCAGAACAAAGAAATTTGGCCTACGGCAAAAAGAAAGAAATGAAAATGCTGTCATCACCACTTCTCTTTTAGCTCCAAATGTTCCTTGAGTATTTGTTTTCTTTCATGAAATATATTATGCCATAGTTAAGATACAAATAGGATTATTTATAATGAAAGTGTACAAAAATGAATCTTTTGTTAATGCCAATCTGTTGAATAAGTGTAAATATGTGAATTATTAAAACTGAAAAATTGAAATATATAAAATCACTGCTCTAATACTCTCTCTCTCTCACACACACACACCACACAACACACACACACACACACAGAAATACACTCTTTCCTTGTATGCGTGCGTGCGTGCGTGAGTGTGTGTGTGTGTGTGTGTGTGTGTGTAAATTGTATACTGGATGACCAAATGATAAAGTGTGCATACTATATCCCACCAGTAGGGGGCAGAACAAGCCAACCATTTCTAAAAGTCAAATATTGTTTGAAGATCAAGAAACTAAAAAATGGCATTTACAGACTCAAGCAGGCAGGACGGAAACATTTTGCATAGTGAAGTATCCGTTCAGAGGAGTTCATTAACATCAAACATGGCCTTTGCGTCTCTGAGTGGAAGCCGAGCGGTGTTGTGGCATAATGTACACGTTCTTTACACTGGACAAGGTGCTCTACTTGCTCACTGAAGCACTAAATGCCTTGTATTGGGCACAAGGCAGCGGTGAAGAGAGCATCTTCAGCTCAGCGCTGGCTCAATTCCCTGTACTCGGGCAGTGTGTGGTTGTGTGTAATTTAGTTGTATTTAATTTAATCCCTTGTGTCTTGGCGTAGAGATCAGTGAAGTCATGGTGAAATGTGGGTCAGAGTTAAACCTTCACTAAAAGCCTGAAATAAATACAAGCAGAAGAGTCTTCTGGGCTTTAACACAGCCGAAGAGTTCAGCAAAACTCTGCAAAGTGAACACACATTCCCATCCCAGAACTCTCTGCTGATGTTTGTCCATCACGGGGAAAGACCACCCTAGTTCTGGCTGAACAACACAGACAGAGACGGTCTGATGGAGAAACTCATGGGAAACTGCACTAAACTACCTCCAGTCTGAGCGGCAGGAGGGATTCAGTATTTCAGACAAGAAAAAAGGGCAGTATTTCAGACAAGAAAAAACCTCTGGTCACAGAAATAAAATAATCTGGAGTGATTGTGAAAAAACTGTTTTGAGTTTTAATGCAATAAAATAGTGACGTGTATATTTTTTATGGAGAATAAAATGTAATTAAAAGTAACCGTTAATGTGAATAAAACGAAGGAAGCTCTTTTCTATATTGTAATGGTGAAATATTCTATTGGGATAAGTTGTAAAATGCATTACTGGCATGACTGTAAAAAAATATGCAATTAAAAAATACAACAAAATACAGGTTAAATAATCAATCAATGACATGTGAATGCAAAGCATTAGTTGCATAAATTCTTACAGCTACTTATAGCATTAAAAAAAATCATGTAAAATGCTGTAAGAGATGCAAATAGAATCCAGTAACGACTAAATGACACACAGTGTGTGATATACACAGCACGCAGAAGGATTATGAACAGGCCATAAACAAAGGTAGCGGTGCACGATGATGCAATTTATTAAAGTGAAGCTCTCGCAACTCGCAGTCAAGTACATCAACTGTCTCGTGCTCATTTACTGTTAATGCATTAATGGCACGGTTCAGCTTACTCTTCAACCGGGAAAACACAGAACGATAATTCAGGACTATAAATGTCATATGCCTGAAATAAAACACGGTTTAGCTTACAGAATTAGCACTTGTACATTCTTACTCTTATGCAAAAGACGCAAATCTTGCAGAGACGAGAAGCTTTTGGATTTAAGAAACATAATCGCATAATTCTAAAACAAGCCACTTTAATATTAGGTATAGTTCACTAAAAAGTGACACTTATTAAACATGTATATACATAAATTAATATTATATTAATAGAATGGGTTAATAAAGATTAAGCTGTATGACATTTATTCATAATTGTATAAAATTTACATTTACATCTTCAGCCCAATACTCAAATGAACACATTCCCATGATGCTTTGTAAAAAAAAAAAACAGTTTATACAATAAAACTATATTTTGTTATAAAAAATCCACACATCCATTTACAGCTTTACAATGTGCGCTTAAAGTTGTCCGTCCAATCTCTATAAGTTAAATTGTGAAAAATGTTATTAACCTTTTATACCATGGTCAACTGAACAATAAACTGACCATCTCATGTTGCTGGTGCTACTCTTCCTCATTTCCCCTCGTCCCAAACACAAACAAATGTGGCCTGTCCACATCCTTCATCAAAATGGAACGCCTTGCTTTGCCTCCGATATGAGTTTCCGCGTTGGCTGATGCGGCAAATCCCTCATACTTTTCCACGCTCATGCTTTTAACCCGCTGGATTCGGAAAAACCATGTACTGATGATGAGCTTCTGAAATGAGTATGGATGTTAAAAATCATTGCTTATTATTTTTTAACCAAACCTGATTGGCTAAAAAAAAAAAAAAACAATAATATGATTTATATGTGCTCAATTTAATGGATTATTAACTTAACCAGATTATCGCTGTATGATTGAACTGAGTTGTATGAAATTGTCAATCACCATGACCCAATCACAGATTGTGGATACATATTTAGATGTGTGTTTTTATCATCATCATATTTTTTTCTATCCTGGTCAAAAATGTTGTCATCGGTTTATTTAAAGTGACCCATTATTTAAACAGACCGGGATTATTCAAACAGACCAGGCATATGTCGGAGGGTCTCGCTCGGCTGAGCCTTGGTCTCGACTGAAGCTCGTCTGTTCACGAATCAAGAAAGAAAAATCATCAAATATTAATCGGTTCCAGCACTTTAGGAACCACGGGGCTCATCTCCACCATATTTCATACAAGATGGAAAGACCAATGCGATTTTACAGCAATTACTCCTCACTATACGTTAAGTGGCATATTCCGAGCATTTACGAAGACGGTCACCTTCTCCGAGGCCAGATTTAGGTTTTGTTACGAGAGGACGTCCTTTATGAACACCAGTGTGAGGTGGTGAAAACCAGTGTGAGGAAAAGAACACGCTTTCTCCATTAGTGCTGTCTTTTCCGTTTCTCTTAGCCAGTAGCGGGAGGAAGAAAGTGACAGTCTAATCTGTCAGGTGTGAATGAAGTGCAGATTTTTCCCGTCAACGCTGGATTGGACCAAATAGATTGGTTGAAACTCCTCACAAACAGGTTTCCGAGCAGGGAGAGTCGGTCTACACCCATGTGAATACACCACATAATGATTCCCGAGACTGTGAGCCGCTCCAGTGCTGTCAGAAGAAAGTGACGGGCTGGTTCTTATTGGTAAACCTCCCACGAAAGTCCTTTCCTTGTATGAAAATTACACGCTTTCATCCTTCCAACGCGAGGTGTTTAGAACAACTACTCCAATGAAGAGCACTGAACGCTAGGGTTCCTCCTCGCTGGTTACTGCTGAATCAATGTGTAGAAGCGAACGCAAGCTGATGTTTGATCCTCAGGCTTCGTGAGATCAGATGAGATTGGTGGCGTGTTCAGACACACCAAAAGTTGCTTTTTAATTGGGAATCAATAGAGCAGACGATGGGAAATTAAAGGCAGACCCCCCGGGGGAAAAGAAAAACTCATAAAAGCGGCAAAACGATCTTTAAAATTCTATTTAGAAAACACATTGTGTGATCAAACAGCAAATATCAATCGCTAAAAGTGGTTGTAAATTTCCGCTTTTAGCAGGTGTTTGTCAGGAGATGTTTACAAAAATAATGTCTAATGATGGTAAAATAATTTTAATGCTAATTAAATTGACAACATTTTTCCCAAGTGCGTGCAAAATTAATTGTTTTAATATCAAACATACAACAAAAAGTTTGCAAAAAATCTCTGACACTATCTGAAAACAAGATGGTTACTCTATCACCTCTAATAGAAGGCCACCATGACGAAGGGTTGAATACATATATATATATATATATATATATATATATATATATATATATATATATATATATATATATATCGTAGATTATTCAATTTTCATCAGGCGAGACACACACACACACTCACACTTTCCCCAGTGAAAACAGGATGATTATGCTATTGCCTCTAATAAAAGGCCACCATGATGGAAGGGTTGAATATATATATATATTCAATAGATTATTCAGTAGATTGATTTTTTATCAAGGCGGGACACACACATACACAACCACACTCTCACTCAATCCAGTGTTTTTTCACAGTCCAGTTCTCCTGAACATGTTTTTAGACTGTTAGATCAGAAGCAGAGCAGAAACCATGGTGATGACTGGGGAAACACACAATCCACCCAAGACCCCAATCGTGATTCAATCTAGTCTCAAACAAGTCCACCTTACTGTGAGAAGCCAGTATGTTGCACATCGATCTCATATTCTGAGAGATTCCCTCCATTTCGATTGCGATTCAGCTGTTCTGCTGAGGCTAAAGCTTCCGAAGGTGGTAAAACGAACATCCTTGGCCAAAGAAAGAAAATAGACGCTCTCCTGCATCTGACTGACAGCACTGAAGGCCAGAACACGGGCCTGGGGGGAAACCAGATCTGAGGAACCTTTGAGGAAGGCAGAGCTTTACACAAGGTTAAACTCTTGGTAGAATCTGTGAAAGTGGCTTTCTGAAGATGCCATCAGGAGCATCCCTAAGGCTTTCTGAGAACCTGAAAGAGAATTATTATATTAGATGGATTGCTGCTGATAATCAGCTCCAGCACTTAGTCTTTTATTACGGTCTCCCCTTTCAGAGGAAAGACGCCGGGTCAATCACATGCAGTGGAAATAAGAGTTTAATGGCGTTTGTCCTCACGCTGGTAGATAAACAGAACAGTAAATGCCACATTCAAGCTTCGGTAGATACACACCGAGTCCATGATTGTTTTCCCGCCTTTGGAGCCCAGGGGACTGGAGCTTTTTGCACACGTTTGGCTTTTAAACGGCGCTAGATTGAAATGAGATGATTTGGTGAACCCTCGAGTGCGTGCCAAGACACAAAACAGCCCCGTCTCAATTGTCTTCACAATCACGAGATGTAGATTTCAATCACCGACTAAAGCAGGTCTCCGAGTGTGCCGCTCTTCAACTTTTTGCACCGCAGCGTGACACCACATCTCAGACTGGCAACACGGTGTGCCACGCAGCGGGTGTTTGTCTAGAACACAAGGAAAAAAAAACGACAAAACAGTCTTCCCTATACAAACCTGTTTAATAACCTCTCGATAAGGACACGACCTTTGGAGGGAATAACAAACATGGCACTGCCAAGTCTGAACGCCAACGCTAGAAACAAACAGGCCACGTGTGTGACGCTGGCTTGGCTTGTCGCTTCGTTAAAAGCAGGAATATTGGAGTCGACAGCAGATTAATATTTAATAAGCGAGGAATCCCTGAGGTAAGCAAGGGGAGGGGAGGGGAAAGGGGAGGGTCAGCTAATTATTACTAATTCATTAGGCTTCGTAATCGCGTATTCTCACCTTAAACACTGCATGTGTAACTGAAGTACGTAAATTGGCTACAGGAGAGTCCCGGTGATGGGGTTTGTATGCTTCCGCTAAAAGTGTGAAAAGCTTGTCAATAACTTATTTTCGTTTGGCGTGTACATGACCTCTCGGTGAAAGACATAGTCTAGTCAAATGTCAAATGAAAAGCATGTTCTAAAAAAAAATTTCAAAAAAGCAATGTTCTAAAAAAAACATGCCATAACGCATAAAGACGTTACTGAGTGTGAAGGGCGAAAAGAGGCAGAAAGTGAACAAAGTGGGATTCTTGTCTGTTTTGAATGCTGGAACATGTGTGGAGATCATTAATATTCATGAACATGTGTCGGTCCCCACAGTCCAGTCAGTGTTCTATTTTTACAGTTTCTCTCTCTTCTCTCTTTCTATCCATCTGAAACAGAAATCAAATGTAACATTGGAAATCTAGGACTCAATAGCTAATTTTAACCAGTATAAAAAATAAAACATTTTTTTTAATATTTGACCTAAACAAGTTTTTTTCCCCCTGAACATTTCCGTTAACACAGAAAGTAGTTTCTCTAAAATTGCCGTGTGTGTGTCTGTGTCTGTGTGTGTGTGTGTGTGTGTGTGTGTGTGTGTGTGTTTATTGGTAACTTGCAGCCGCTTTAATGATAAAGTAAATCCACTTGGTTGCCACCTGGTCTTTAAGTTTCAACCACACATAAAAAACGCATTATAAAAAACTAAAACGTTCCCACTAAACCAGCGTGTGATTACGTGCGGCTGCTGAAAAACTCCAGAAACAGAAGGTGAGAATCTCCGACTTCGTAAATCTGCCGACCGCTTGTTTTAACCAGTTTTTGAAGCAACGGTTTTTAATTAATCACCAGAGACAATTAAAGTCAATAATTTTCCATTTAAATGCAATTCCAGAGCAATTCCATTATTTTGTTGCACTAAAAGAAATCAGCAAAAAGAGTGAGAGACATGGAAAAAAAGTGAGAGAGGCACTTCTAATCTTAAAGTGTTTACCATAGCTCTAGCTAACATGCACCTTTTTATACATAGTTGGAGAATAAATCTTTATTAATCAAATGTATTCCATAATTTTAAACCACAGTTGAAGTTAAACAAAATGTAGATGCAGCTTTACTGCTATGATGCAGAATTGTCATACTGTGGCAACTACAATTCCCATAATCCCTTGTGTGAGCTACATTAGTCACATGGCTTAACTTGTGTCAGTTTGTGTACACAGTGCCGCTATATGTTTTTTGCATCAGTTACTAGTTTTCAGCTAGTATGTTATTAATGATGTTAATATTGGTTTTTATGATGATTAAAACATTGCATAATTAACGCTGTGCTCCGTCTCTGTGACATTTACACTATATATATATATATATATATATATATATATATATATATATATACAGTATATATATATATATAATATATATATATATATATATATATATATATATATAAATATATATAATGCATTCAGAAAGCAAGTGTATGCACATGCTAGAGAAAGCGGTTGCAATCTTATGAAAGATGATGTGCCACTTCCGCCCCAGACAGGTTAGTTATGTCTGTCTCCTCAGACGAAGGCTGGTTAGAACTAGGTCACTTCACTAAAACTTTACTCAGACGGGCGGAAGAGGTGGGTTATTATAACAGTCTTCTGTTTAATATGGTAATATCTGTTGCATGAGATAGAGAGGCATTAGCATATCCCCAAAACCCCTTTAAAGTGTGATTAATAAACTGTATTTAAGCCAATTGCCCTATTTAGTTCACTATTTTTACTCTAATGAGACCAAATACGACAGAGAAATATATCAAAAGACAAACGTTACAATAAATGAGGTGTCATGGGGAAATCCAGGACCGGTTGCTATATTAAAGTGTGTGTTTAATTTTACAGCGGTGTTAACAGGTTGCAGGAGTGTGTGTGTTGAAAATAGTCTGGAAAGGTATTTTTAGAAGACTGGACTCAGTTGACTATTTAAAGCGACGATAAGAGTGTTCCTGCTCACACTTTTGCACTATTTCTTTAACAAACCAAACTACGACAGGTTTCTGCGGTTCTGACGAAAGCCAGACCGCCGACATGGCTGCGCAGATACAGACTCGTGTCCCGGAGCTGTGGACCTTCACAAGTTCACCGAAAGATCAACGTTCTGCCAAACATTGTGCTTGAAATACTAATGAAAGAAAAGCTTAATGTATGTAAAAAGAAACTATAAAAATTTAAAACACCAAAAAGCTGTGATGCAAAGTACTTGAGTAAATGGACTTTCAGTACATGGACTTCAGTTACTTTTTACCACTATTAATTTCTTGGGCGGATGAGGTGATATCGCCATCTGAAGGATGCTGAAGGTACTGGATGCTGTTTAGGAGCTCAATAGCGTGAATGTGAATTAGCGTTTGCACTTTTTTGCACATGTGAGTGTGCAAGTGAGACTGAGGATGACTATTTGTTCTATATTTTCTATTTTGTTTTGGTATTTTGAAACATTGAGACAATACATTTCTTTTCTATACTGTATTTGGAAATAAAGCCTCATAAATAAAGATTTTGAGCCTAAAATCAGTAAAATAAATTCAAGTAAAGAATCAGATACTTTGCGACTTGTTTTTTACGAAGTATTCTTGAAATTGGTGACTTGTAATGGAGTAATTTTTTGTTTTCAGGTACATTACAACTCTTCCCAAAATGTACTAAAATACCATAAAAAGTGAAAACTTTCAGGGATTTTTGCAGTAATATATAAGATTGCAACCATGTTGGTGACCACAACATCAGTTAAAAACAGTGAAGAAAGTGAAAGAAAAGAATTTCAGGATCTATTATTGATTTACCAAACATAGATTTGTATTTCCGAACAAATCCACATACAGTTTGATTGACAGAGGTAAAAACGAAAGGCTGGTGTTTGTATGAAGAAACCTCTGAGGAACTGGAGTGATTCCAAGGAATTAATATTCCATCACACTCTAAATGAATGTATTATCGTAGATCTAATAATACACTCCTGCGTTTGCATATTTTATGTTTTACTCAGAGATTTCTCTGACCTGATTTGCAAACTCGTTTCTCTAATACGTTTCCGTGTCACAATATACCTTTGGAAACTGGTTCCATTTCCTTTTAGGATTAAGACTCATGTTTAATTCAGGCCTGATACGTGCATTATGATTTGATCTCGATGTATTATTGATGATGAGAGGAAAGGCGATGTTTGTCCAGAGTGCTTAGCATGATAGAGGTCACTCACCATCACCTGCAAACACAATGGAAACGGACCGAGTTCTCACCTTGTGTTAAACACGGAAGTCGAAGAACTTAAATTGAATCACAACCAAAAAACTTCCAGAACTTTCAACACAGGCATGTCTTCCAAACTAAAGAAAGACAGCGCTCAGATAACCATCATTCACTACAGGCGAATACCTCCAGGAAATCACACGAAAAAGCCTCGAGCATCATTTCCATGGCTGGGGAAGGAAATATGTGCCACACGAGGGTCATCACAGTGATCCACAGGTACTTTAGGACTAAGGATCGTAAAGAAACGTATCTGGCATCACCGGCAATCGGAGAAGTGAATGAGATGTAATTTAAAATGAATGAAGGTGTTTAGAGAGCGAGGTTACAGCTCGGGTCGGAAGAGTTACAGCTCCAGCCGATCCAGCGCTCGCTTGGGTTTATGGGCTTCTCTCCAATCCCAGCCCGCATTAAATATTCACACCAGTCACTCTCCATTCCATACATCTCGCTTAGAAAAACGCACTATAAAAGGAGGGAGAGAGACATGTCGGGACAGGCGACGTAGGGCCGAGACAATCGAGTCAGGTTTACTCCTTCACAATAAATAAATCCCTATAAACCTACAGAACTGGTGATGCACACAACATCCACGGAAACTAATGGCGACGCATGACAGTCAGTTATTATATATATATTTGCATGCAAAATAGTAGCAGCTCCGTCATCCAACTTTGCCCGGGGCTCGTAACACTGCTATGGAAAAGCTGAATCTGCAAAATATCTCCATCACCGATGCAGCGTGTGACAGGTTCAAAGACACGCGATGCAGAACTTCTCAGCGGTTCTGACATGCCCTTTTCCAAACAAAAGCACCATCATCATTTTAAATTAGAAGCATCGCTACCAAATGCTGCGTGGAAACCTTAGTGATGAAGAGAAAAAGCTACTGTACGGTTCGTCCTATTGACGTTGTTGTAAAAACTTTCTATACAATTAACCATTTGTTGCACACACTGGTGCTAAAGTAAAACGAAAGAATAATTGATACATATGGGAAAGTGAAGTTGAATTGAAACTGGAAGTGAAAAACTTTTAGTTCCTACAGATTTGTCATTTTTAAGTCGTGATGAAAAACCGTGTTGGTCTGTATGGTGTTATTCATATAATTATATTTAAACAATTATATTTATTATTAACTTGAGATTTATACAGTAAATGCATTTGAGTGTTTATTAAACTTAACATTTAAGCACACATTTTACATTTTGAAATCAAACTTCACTTATAATAAAACTAAAGAAATAAATACACATAGGAAGTACTAATTAAATTACCATATTTTTGTAGACACGATCGAAACAAATGATTATTTTTCAAATAATCCCTTCAAGTCCAAAAAAAAACCCCACAGATTTTAGTCAAGGAAAAAACAAGGAGTTTGAAGAGGAGAGAAATAGCATTATAATATGTCAGTTTACACAGAATAATAATGAGAAATAGCCAAGTTCACAAAAACTTAGAAGTTAGAAAAAGTAGTAAGAGAAAGTATCGCTAAATACAACATGGTCATGTAATAGATTAGAGATGGATGCCTCATGATCTTTGGCAAAGACGCAAATATGGATATAAAAATTATTCACATTCATATAGTGTATGTAAAAGCAAGTTTCCAGAAATCAGACACTTTAAAAGCGACATCTCAACTAAGACGAGAACTGAATAACCGCCACATGACAAATGCCAAAGTGACATCAAATACAAAAGGATGGAAAACTGTGAAACTCCAAACAATAATCTGCATAATTTATTCATACATTGCTGCAGTGCAGTGAACATCAGCGATGCATCTATCACAGTAATTTTAGAATCCACATGAAAAAATTACTCACGTTCAACAGAAAGCCAAGGCAAACTTTGGTCTTCTGCTCTATACGTTGGAAGGTTATAATGCTCAAAGCAATTCAGCATGACCTTGTCAAACATAATAACAGGAAAAGAATTCAAGGAATGCAAAGTACGCCTTTCATGAATGTATTTTTTCATGTGCATTTCAGCAAAAATAGAGTGTATTTGTTATTTATTTATTTTTATGCTGTACAGGATAACACAGTTTATTTTAATTTTACTTATAAGACATCCATGTGAATTTACATGATTTAACCTGTCAGCCCATTTCACCACCGTCTTTTCTCGAAAATCATTCAGGTGAAATGAAAAGTGAGTGAGTGAGGAAAATAGAGTCAAATACTGTACTGTAATGGCTGTATTGTACGTATATTTGTATTACATATTGTATTGTTGTGTTATCGTATTTTATTATTGTATTAACTTTTTAAAATAACTTTTTTCACATCGTATCATGAAAAAATCTGCAGACTTGTGCTGCAAAAAAAAAAAGCAGTAATATAAGCTTTAATTTAAAAACAAATAGAAAATCATAATTAGGCATTATGATTTACCAGTTCTGTAAATGACCGTTTTTAACATGGAATTTTTTTTTCACACAATGCATTATGCATTGAATGGAAGTGAAGTGCCGGCTTGCATGAATAAGAATGAACTGATCAATACATTTTGCAGTGTAAATCTCTGGCATTGCTTTTCCACACATGCATTATTGTGGGCTTTCCGTGATTAGATCCCAAGGCATGAATGCAGTGTAATCAGATGGTAATGGAAGCTGGTGAAGTCCGTTCAGACGTGGTCAGGGAGAAGCTGATGGCTTTTCATGCGGGTTTAGGAAACGATTGCGTCTTTAGAACACAGAGCAGATACTGGAAAGCGTCATTATCTGTCATTATGATGGACAGGTCTGTGAAATTTTTATCGTGTTTTATTTTTATCTGTCGGTAAAAATTTGTAGCACCGAGTATTTTTACCGCGCTGGATATATCGTAAGAAGTGTGGCAAAAGCTCTTATTTCTATCCTTAAATCCTCACTTTCCTGGTCTTATTTTCCGCCACGTTCTCTTGACTTCTAATCCCTATTAGCTTTCCTTACCGCGGGACTGCCTCAAAAATAAAGTAGTAAAGAGATTACCTTGAGTATTTTTATCGGTATTAATTTTCTTTGCTTCATTTACATTCATATTTTCTCGTTGTTGTTTGAACATCCATTTTAATTTATTAAAAAGATGCTTTTGTGTGGGAGTTTGCCAAAGAGTATTGATTGGCATAATTTAGCAAGTGAGTTAAACGCATTCCACATACACTCTATGAAATATTTATAGATTAAAAGAAAACAATGAATTAGACGTTTTGAAATGATTTGAACCAAATTTACATTTTCAAAGTGAAACATTTGTTCTTGGTCACTAAACATAAGTGACTTTAAATGACTTAGCATTCCAGCTAATCTATCAAGAAGGAATAGTTTATAGGGGGGAAAAGTAATGCATGGAGGTTATAATACCAATATAGATTAAAATGCAAGCCCTTAATAAGAAAAGATCCAGCAGAGGTGAGTTAT
>CM051498.1:21969683-21974683 GCA_028031935.1 Paedocypris micromegethes | reverse complement strand
TGGCAGCTGGCATGATGATTTAGCTGCTACCTCTGGCCTCAAAATTGGGTTCATATTAGTGCTGGTGACAGAATTTATGGCAGCATCGGTAAGGCACAATTGGCATCAGGTGTACCACATCCCACATTTCTAGTATGTTCCATCAGCTGGAAACAGTGGCCAAGGGTCAGTGATGGGAGAAACGATAGTGGGGATGCTTTATATAACGTATGAAGCCACTGGACACCAGAGATATGTGATTATTCACAATCATAACCTTAAAAAAATGTTACAAATTGTATTTAATTTTTTCTGAAGTAATATTTTTTTCTATGAAGATCAACTTCCCGGTTCATGTTTCAAATGTGAACCATCAAGAATCAGTCACAAATTATGACAAAGCTAAGCACGAGAAGAAGTACAGCAGATATATGTTAATTATTTCAATTTTAAGTTACAATTACAATTAAAAACAATTGCCACAATTTAAACCACACATATTTGCAACAAAACTTAAACTATTTAATAATGACAACTAGATCATCTTAGCATGATTTTCTTCTACTGTATAGCTTTATTGTTCATTCTGGTGCTCAGATTGGTAATCTGACTAAGTGTAAGTGGTAATTTAATGGTGTTTTAGTCATTCCGGAGCTTCTGGTTTGGCGGTTTTGTTAACACGTTCCCAGAATGCACCGTAATTGAAATTTGATGGTGTTCTAATTAAAAACAAAACTTTATTGTGTTTATAATCTCCATCAATGGCGGGAAAATAAAACCGTTCTGTCAGTTTGATGTGTGTATTCCCTCTTCTGCCCACTTAAATGATCAGATTTCCCCGCTGGTACGGAGAGGCCTTGGATCACTCAGTGTCCTTACCAGAATGACAAATTCCTTCCCTGATTAACTCTGCCAGATTATGTCTTCCCATTATGACATTGATTCCTCAGTGTCTCCATCCATCAAAAAGCGGTCCAGCTGCTGAGAGTCACAACGACTGATTGTTCTCATTCTCCTCCCTCGCCGCTTTAAGTCTGCCTCTCTTTCCCATCAACGCCATCACAAGCGCCACAAGCGCAATACAGTCTTTAAAAACAATCTCTAAAACAGGCTCTAAACACAAAATTTTGGGTATCCTCGGTGGACCACCGGCTTCACTGAGAGTCCATGAGAACATGTTTGCATTTTAATTTGATTTTAGTCACTTTATAAACACACACACACACACACACACACACACACACACACACACACACACACACAAACACACAGAAAATGACAAAGTACAGATTGTTAGGTTCATAAGATCAGTTCTCTCAGATCTTTCTTTGAGGATTTTGGGGGGGATTTTAATGATAGCAAAAATCTTGAAGTAGTTGTGAAGTGGTTCACTTTAGGCTGAAATCTGAAAATCAATGAATCAATCAACCAAACAACGAACCAACCAATCAACAGATTGATCAATAATCTATCTATCTATCTATCTATCCATCCATCCATCCATCCATCCATCCATCCATCTCTCTCTCTCTCTCTCTCTCTCTATCTTTCCATCCATCCATCCATCCATCCATCCATCCATCCAGTCTATCTAACACTACACAAGTTCTCACTTAGAAACAAAAAACCTTTATTTGAAAAGTTTTTAACAAAAGTTACCAAAATACCTTTTAAAGTTAACATTAATTAACCACATATTGTATGTTCACAGACTTTACAGCAGTGCCAGTTATTACATTTTCTCTCACATTCTTTGACTAGCGTGACTACATTTTAATCCCAAATAAACAACAATTTCACGCTTTTGTGAAATAATAATTATTTGTATAATGTATGGACATTTGGATAAAGACACAGTATTTACCGCTAGTTTTGGTTTGTGTATTTTTTGTTTTGTTTTTTAAATTAATACTATACCGAAAAAAAAAAACACTTTTTAGTTGACTTAACAATAATGTGTAATCTGTGCATCTTGACAACTGAAAACGACAAACTAGCTGATCCGCATCCCTGTGGTTCTGGATCTGCTTACAGACCAGTTATTGCACGGACAACAGAATTGACTCAAATGACCACAGGGCTCTCTGCCAGAGACCGAGTTTTGACAGATTGAGTTTCATCCTGTTCCTACATATCTCCTGTTCATTCATTCTCTCGATATACAATAACCAGAGGGTCTCGCAGGTGACGTAGGGGTGGGGGGAGTCTGAAAAAGGAGCTTTGCTGTTGCGTGAACAGGTTTCAGACAGCATCACGTTACAGTCTCTGAGAATTACAGAGGCGGAAACAATGAAATAGAGAAAGAATGGTGCCACATTCATCCCGTGTTGATTTATTCATTTGTTAGTGATCACAGAGCAATTCTGCGGCTTCTATTAGAGCTCTCGAAAGCCAGAGAAACGTCCAAGCCCACAGACTCTGACCTGAAGCTTTATAAATCCAGTGAGGGACGTTTACGTGACCCTGACGTAACGCTGACCACCATCGCTCGGTTCCTTTAGCACGCCGGGTATTTTATTCTCCGTCTTCTCACTCTTTCACTCTCAGAGACTCCCTCCCTTTCATAACTTGTCACTGATTGAGTGCACTGGTTTTAATATTTAATCACTGTTGATAGAAACTGGCGTAGGACAGAAACTGAATCTGTTTTTTTCCGTAATGGTTGAATTGATCGGGACAAATCACATGAAGAGTCGTGGCGACAATCCGAAGCCCCCCACAGGGCGGAATCTGAGAACTCAATCTGACGCTGTAAGTTTTCGATTCAGATTCATCGGTCTCTAAAGATTCTGATCGATACTTGTTACAGAACATGTGTTGGGTTGCCGCTCCTGGCAAAACTATTGTATAATTCATACGTGATATTTTTTGACCAACGCATATGTGGGCAGAATCCGATTTCGGCAACAGACCGAATGGCAAATGGACGGAAAACGTAATTGTGGAACGAAACGCGTTACGCTTATCTAATAGAGAATATACTTCCTCTCGGAGTGAAGAAAAGCCCAGTAACACTCTGGTAAAGCAGGGTGAATTAGATTTATAGTCTGCATGTACACGTACACCAGCTGTGAGCGGCGCTGGTATTGGCGCCAATAAAGCCAATCTCACGCGTCCTGTTTAATGTCAGAGAAGCCTTCACTTCAGGCTGCCTTTGACTGTTCATAAATCCTCTCTGGTGTGACTTCTGCGGGAGAGTAATTTGTGTAATTTTAAAGTTGCGTGCGGTAGGAGCGCCTGACCTTTAACAAATGGTATTAATGTAAAAGTCTGAGTGATTGAGGCATCTGATCTGAGGTCAGCTAGAGGGCGCATGTACTGCGGAGAAGGTGGACCGCATTATCTGCTCGCTGCCAAAACAGTTTTTAAAAAGCCATTTCACTACTGTAAATCAACATCCAGAGAGTCTGAGCGCATCCAGCACAAAGCATTATTATTCAAGGCCAGAATGCGCTTGCCAGTGAAAACTGTAAAAGAGAGAGCATTACTTATTCTGCTCTGACACCGTCTGAAGAATGTTTTTTTATGGGAGCATGGTGAGCCTTTGTTTTACTACTTTAACTTTTGCTTGTCAGAATTTGGTTTTATTGGGATTGCACTGGATTTCGCACAGTATAGAGTGGTTTTGGAGTAATTTTATTGACTATCATTTGGCAGTTGTGTAAAGTAATCGGGTATATCAACTGTTACTTTCCTTGACTATTTTTTGGCTACTTTGTACTTGTACTGAATATCATAAAAATAAGCAACGTTTACTCTCTAACTTGACCATATTTAGTATGGTATTTAGTATTTAGTATATGTCTCTTAACTCCACTACATTTGAATATACACTTACTGTTACTCGTTACATCATGATTGTGTGTGTCAGCATCTTTTCCTACCTAAGTTAATTTCTTGGGCAGACAAGACAATATCGCCATCTGCAGGATGCTGAAGGTACTGGATCGTAGTTAAATCACATGAGTGTGAGATTTTTTGAGCCTAAATTCAGTTTGAGTAATTAAATACTTAAAAAATGTGGATACCTTACAATTTTTACTAAACTATAGGATTAATCCAACTATTAGACTTATACCTTACTGTAAAATTTACTCTATTACAAGTTACTTGTACTTTTACTCATGTATGATTATTCAGGTACTCATTACACTTCTGTCATTTGGTTGGATTGTAATTTTTTAGTGTATACAGGCATTTTGATTAAGAAAAAGGGTTGGGAAAGGGGAAGGAAATTAACTATTGTACATGTGTCAATGATGGGACCCCACTAGGATATAAAGGTGTGTGTTATAGTCAAACTGTACTTAATTCTAAACAGGAAAACGAAAGTCTGGGATGGCTTCAATGTAAAATGATGCCAATTAATTTTGCAGTTTCAAGAATATGTTCCACAAAGTTGTGCCTCGAATTTTTTCTTGAAGCAACAGTATTCTCATTTATTTATTTTTAAGGTAAATAAAATGTTCTATATTTCTTTTACTGACGTCTTTTGTCGTAAATATGCATCTTTATATCTTTCAGCGTGGAAGAAACATACCCTGGGTTTATTTGGATATCTTGACATCCCCAATAAAGTTTTATCTGTTAAACATGTTTTATGGCAATTATGCAGATCTGCATCTTTCAAAGGGAATATTAACCCCTTGGTTAAATCTCTACACTGATAAGGACTTGGAATATTGTATTTGATATTGACACTTAAAAGCCACAACAGCCACGGATAGTAGGCTTCACTATTTAGTAAAAAAAGAAAAAAACCCTGCAGTTACTAATTATAATCTTTCTTATCACAACAAAATCCATCAGGTGTTTCCCCCCAATCCTAATCTTCTAATCCACGTCTTCTTTGTTCTCCTGGAGAGAGCGAGATGAAGATTCTCCCTGAGCTGTCAGATATAGTTGTGACCTACTTCAGCTGTACTGTGCTCCAGACCTACTTAACATGACCGCCATAATTATCACTCTCACACACACGCGCACACACACGTCTGTCCCCAGCCAAACACATCAAAGACGGG
>CM051498.1:21901122-21969665 GCA_028031935.1 Paedocypris micromegethes | reverse complement strand
TAGTATAGAAAAACAACATAAAAATCTAGGTTAGTAGAACATATTCACATTCCTCATTAGGTGGTGTGCAAACTCAAAGATTTAAAGAGTGAATCAATGATTTACAGACTGATGGAGATGCCCACATTTGCTGCCGGGGAGTTCAACGAAAGTGTCCTTCATTATCTCATTAATAAAATATTAAATATCTCCCTAATGAAGCTGAAATCATAGAAATGTGTTAGCATTTTGAGAGACACGTGTAGCCTTCCAGCCGCTGGGACACAAATGAGTCAGGAATGCACTTAAAAATACAACTGCCTTCTTACTGTAACATTATGACAAGAGATCATTAACAAAAAAAAATACTGAATGTCAAAAATGTCACGCCGCACCGTGTGGCTGCCCACTGCTCCGAGTTCGTTCAGATGGGTCAAAAACAGAGACGAATTTCCCTACTGAGGGATTAAAGTTCATTAATATATATATATATATATATATGTAAACGAGTAAACAATTTACTTGGAAGTGTTTATAAATTGATTTTGATTCTAATAATCCAGAAAAAAAATTTTTTTTTATTAAAAAATATAAACGCTTATTGCCCTATAGTCTGGTTCATCCAAATAGTACAAAAAAACGGTAAATAAAAGAGCATTTCAAAAAGAGGTTTTCAGGATTCATCAAATTTTCTGTTCTAACCCTTTAGTCACATGGTTGCGTGACATCAAACATACGAAGAAAACGATTTAACAGAAAGTTAGGTGAACAATTTCAAGGTCGTGGGCTCAAGCGATTGTGATGAGAAACAGTCCTGACAGACACACTCTAAAAGCATGAGAGAAACACTCAGTCTAGAGGACATACAACATGTCTCTCCATCTAGTCATGTGACTTCTTCAAAACTCACCAGTGACATCACAGACCGGCATATTATTGATAATATGTCTCATCCTCTTAAAATCCAAAGAGTGCGACGTTCTCCATCCTCCTTAAAATCCAGAGAAGCTTCCGTTCACTTCAGCTCCTGCTTGTTTTGCTGCGTGATTCTGAAGGTCAGCTTGTTAAACTTTAGGGAAATGTCAAAATCCTTCCCGCCATCTTATACCATCACATTTCAGCAAACTCCAAAAGGTTACCATCCCAACACGTGTTCAAGGTTAAACCCGAAGCGTCAGGTTTCAGCGTTCAACTGTTGTTCCCAGCCAAATTAATGAAATTTTAAGGTCAAGTGTTGTCACGCCGAGAATATTTGTCTTATTTATTAATGAACCCTGAGCTGGATCATGTCAGTGCCACCGGTGACCTCTCTAATGACCTTGCGACATAAAGTGTGAATTTTTCATAAAAAACCAACACGACTCGGAGCCCTAACAAGGCCGTTAAAGTGATGAAGCCTGTCCTCCTTGACAGCAGTTTGAGGGACATGGACCAGTGTGCAAAGAAATGCTCAGTCTTTTCACCAGATCAATGCAGTCACCCTCACACACACACACGCACAGCTTTCAAACGCCCACAGAGTGCACCTCCAACTTCCTGAAGTTACTTTCAACTTCCTGCTCTGGGAAACCAAATGACACCAAACTTGGACCAGTCGAATTTCAATATCAATTGAGGCTATGGCAAAAAAAACGAATAAATTATGTAATAAATAACCACCAGCACACCCAATCTCAACACACACAAACACACCCGCAGCGCCAGCTTCAGATTGCGGGTGCATCTTTTGAGAGTTTCAGGCTCTTGCATCATGTTCAGTGATGATGTTCGGCTTTTTCTTCAGTCAATCCTTGCAGATCTAAGACTGACCTGACAAATCTATCCCAACATGCACCACTGTGCACTTTCGATTAGGTTGTGCAATTTGTTTGAGCCTCTAATTCATTTCGTCTTTGCTTTTAGCAAGACAAAGCACCAGAATAAACGTTGTAGAGAGTAACTATAAGACACATTTTATGTACAATTTTGGAATTGGTGCATTAGCAATAATTATTAACTTTATTATTATTTAAGACATATAAAAACTTTCTTAATTATTTAGCATATTTCTCTAATGCCAGGGTATGTGAAGCCTCTCATAGAAGATCAGCAAACAAAAACATCATCAGATTCTAGAAAGTAGAAATTCTTCGAATACATTTTACATTTACCGTATTATATTTTTGTAAATATTTGACTCGTTTCGTGATAATGGATTTTATTTGTCTTTTTATTCTAAATCTAAATGAACATTATTCCCCAAGCACTGACAAGTCTTGCAAAAAATGCAAATTTGTGAAACCAAATTAACAAAATAGTTAATAGATTATAATAGCGTAATGTCACTTGGGAAATTGCAACAGCATCGACTTGTTACAATGTTTTGTCAATGTGATCAGATGCTGCTTCAATGCACTACATTTCCCACAATCCCCTGCACTTAAACATGCACAAAGCAGAAATGAAAGTGAGAGAAACGTTACAGTGAGTAACTGTAAATTCATATCATTTAACATTATGAAAATGTACCAATGATGCACATAAATATCTTGTTTGAAATTTATCATCTCCCTGTCTGCGCTATTTCTATGTTAACTGCTTTGCATAAAGTTCATTTTTAATGAAAGTACACGTTTTATGTAAAAAATTATATAGATTTTGTTTGAAAAAAATTATTTTTGTCAGACCTGGATTAAACTTTTAACCGCTTTGTTGTTCCACACAACGAGGGAATGAAAATCCCTCCATGGCTTTAAAGTATTCATAGGGATGTTCTGTAAACTCTAAACTGTCCGGAACATTCCAGCTGAAGTTGGCTGGTCTGAAGGAATATGCGTGTCCTTCATTAAAATGCTCCCCATCATCTGCACACACCTCCAGGGGACACGCTTCTCTCCAGCCCTCCTGATTTAATGTTACGCATTAAATCTGTCACTCAAACTGGCGAATCACTGATCTCTGTTTGGCTTGTGGTTGTTTTTCCGTGCGTGTGAAGCGGCGAGGAAACAAAAGAGAAAGAGAGCACGAGGAAGAGAATTAGGCTGAACTTCTGGAAGCCCAGCATCACCTGCAACGCAACGGTCATCCTTTATTCATCAAAGGAGGGATGGCAAAGACTGGGGTGGATCTGACAGCTTTTGGCTGAGATTCCCAGCTATAAACGCAGCCTCGGTGGATGAGTGCTGGTGGGCCAGGCTACACTCATTTGGGTCAAGCCGGGCTGAAAGCTGCTCACATTCGCTTTGATGTTCTCGGCGCGGTCCGGAGAAAAGTTGGCCGACGCGGAGAACAATATTCTAAGCAACTTAGATCTAAAAACATCGGATGCATGAAGTCAATTTTTAACAAAGAATTTCAAGTAAAACATGCAATCTCTCCCTCTCTCTCTTTCTCTCTCGCTTTCTCTTTCTTCTCGTCTCACTCTTTCATTTTTTAGTCTTACTCTATCCCTTCTGTCTCTCTCACTTTCTCTCTCTCTTTCTCTCTCTCTCTCTCTCTCTCTCTCGCTTTCTCTTCTCTTGTCTCACTCTTTCATTTTTTAGTCTTACTCTACCCCGTCTGTCTCTCTCTCTTCCTCTCTCTCTTCCTCTCTCTCTCTCCCCCTGTCTCTCTCTCTTTTTCGCTTTCTTTTCGTCTTACCCCTCTCTCTCTCTATCTCTATCAATCCATCCATCCATATTTCTATACATTTATCCATCTATCTACCTACCTACCTACCTATATATGTGTCTGACTGGCTGTCTCTCTCCTCCTCTCTCTGTCTGTCTCTCTCCCTCTCTGTCTGTATGGCCTTCTCACTCTAAAATCACAACATAAATCACATTTATTATATTTAGAATTGTGTTTCGACTCCACTAAAATGTGTTCCATTATCCTTTGAGGGATGTGTTAACAACCAGAGATTGATTGCTTCGTAAGTCAGTGATTGATTGTGTTACATGTCAGCTAAGGCTCTCCTTAACCAAGTAAAATGAGTAAAGATGTGGCAGGCAAAAAAAAAACAAAAAAACAAGGTGAGCCAGACCTTATTCTTTACTTTACCAGCTCTTACTCTCTATTTACTATAGTTATGGAATCAAATATTCAAACACACTCACTTCAGTCCACTTTCAGTCCATATTCAGTCCACTTCTGTGCCCCATACATTAGAAACGTGACTTAAGCAGGAGGCTTATACACTAAAGGAGAACCCTGTTTTAATCTGAATTTTATTTTTTAAAGAATGTTAATATATAAAAGTATTTCTGTAAATTAACGAGAATTGTTACAGGTATAATTAATACAGAATTGGGTTATTTTTATACTCATGTTGCTATGGCTGTTCATTGGCTCTGGTCAGATGACCAAATATAGCTATGAAAATATCATCCAAGACGATATTTTTCACGAGAATTAATACAATAAAGCCACAAAGAACACACCAATATTGCAAACCTGCCCAAAAAGAAATCAAAATGTCCAAGCTCATCCGTTTCTAAACAGATTTGTAGCATTTCTCTTTCTGCCGGTTCTTTTGTTGTGTGAGAGGCTTTGAGGCAGCCAGCCAGAGACATACATCAAAAACCTTCACGCAGAAGCGCCCGAGCTCTCGTGCCGCTATTCCTACAAAGTAATGAACAGATGACAAGTGTTAGCAAAGAAGCTAAATTATTCTGTTTCTCATATTGAATTTTTTAAAAAGTAATTAGCGTGCAGGCTAATGTAATGAATTGTTAATTAGTAGCGTTGTCAGACGGCGAGGCAGTGATGGATGTTCGCTTTGGCGAAAGTTGGTGAGATGATCAAATGGGCCCGAGTTTGCTCTTAAAAAATGCAAATCAGCGGCACTCAAAACATTCCCGACATGAAGCAGGTAGCGAAACACTCCAGCTGTGTTGTCTAATGAGCAGCCGTCTTTGCGATCGGTTGAAATTAAAAGCCAAAGACATCTTCAGCCACGCCCCCTCTGCACCAGATCCATGCTTACCAACAAGGTTGCCTAGCACCAGTTGCTAAGTTACAGCTCAAGCCTGATGTTCCTCACAGGCAGTGGTGGAAATGTTATGTTAGTTTCTAAAAATAGCCCTGATTCTGATTTACTCATGTCATTGTAGAAAAGCCTTTTCAGCCAGGCTCAGAATAGAACGTTTTTTCTCTCTCTCTCTCTCCCTGAAATAACACAGAACGGAACCATTGCACACGTTGAATTATTATTATTCCTCCTGAGTTCCTCGCGCGAATTTGATTGTATGTCACTAATTGCCTGACACGCAAATAAAGACCAGACAATTTGCGAGTGCTGTTCTTCAGGTCATCGAGTCGGTAAGCAGGAAAATCGATTGGTTGTGTGCACAATGGCGGAAAGGCAACATTTCTATGGTCCTGTCACTACTCTCTCATGCTGTAAATGAGATTTTATTCCAGATCATCACCTCGCACAGCTGCCAAAACCAATCCAGCATTGACCACCACCACACCCCCAGCATAGACAAACCCAGCGAGACACCAAACACAACCAGCAGGAAGGGACGGAACCGTACACAATCGATAAACGCTCCACAATCCCAATTCGAGCCGCCAACCCTCGAGCGCGTGGACGTCAGGAAACGAGACAATAGGCGAAGAAAGGCGCTGCCAATCCACTTGGCTTTTCCTCCATCCGTCCCCCTACGGCAGTCATCGTCTGTACTTTTTCTATCAACAAGTCTAATTTAAAGCGCTCTCAGGAGGGAGAGACATCGAGCTATGCTCTATAAAGCTCCGCAATCCACCAGTATACGTGTAGAAACACGGGCAATTCAGACGCACACGCCACGTGTTCTTCCGTGTAACCCCGACCTGTCATTGAAACCCACCAGGCTGACGTCAGTCTAAAGGCCTCAGGTGAGAGCGTAAATATAGGGTGTTGGATTCATATCTAATATTAGGTGAACGAAAGCAGCAGAGCTTGAAGATAATGAACTATTCTGCAAAAGCAACAAAGCTGTAGAACACAAAACGGCCTCCTTCATCTTTCAAAACAGACAG
The DNA here is from genome assembly GCA_028031935.1 of Paedocypris micromegethes. Taxonomy (NCBI): domain Eukaryota; kingdom Metazoa; phylum Chordata; class Actinopteri; order Cypriniformes; genus Paedocypris; species Paedocypris micromegethes. The sequence goes on along the minus strand of CM051498.1, from coordinate 21,963,701 downwards.
ACGCTTTAGTGTCTTCAGCAGCGCTAATGTAGGGCAGAAGAAGGGCAGCTCTTTGCTTTCTACAGGATAAATGATTCATCTGATCCCTTGTTTTAGCTCCTGAAGGATAATAACCCTAAAATAAAAGGCTGAAGGTTGTCATCCGCAAATGGCCAGAAACGCATGTGTTTTCGTATAAGTGCACGCAGCAATCAGAAAGAATACACAGATGCGACTTTATGGATCAGAAAGCATATGCTAAGAGTCTCCGGGGTGCGTTGCAGGTAATTGTATGGATTGCGGAGCTCTTAAACTGCGTTTGTGGAGAACGCTTGGCAGGATAACAGACGGCAGTGATTATCCCGAATCTTATTGATTTTCCTTCACCGGCTCAGTGAGACCATGAAAGATTCTTCTGTCTTTAAAAGCATAAAAAAAAAGCGTCATACACAAGTGAAAACAGTTTCACACAAGCCAAAATAACAGATGCTCAAAATAATGGTGACTCTGGAGAGGTGGCGTATCGGGGAGGTAATGTGAGAGGAAATAATGGCAATTTTATCGTTGAAGAATGATCACAAACGAAATGAAATTGATATAGAAACGATCACTTGGTTTATAAGAGTGTAAACGCTTATGTTTTACGTACAGCTTTAGTATGGCATTTGGAATAGTACATCAGCTTCATAGATGCAATTTGGCAAATAAGCCACAATTCTTTGACAATTTTTTGAAAATTTCAATGAATCACGAATAAAAAATTGGCTTATCGATAGGTTCACAAAGAAATCTGCTTTGAAGAATTTGTCGTTTTCCTATTTTTTGCATTAAAACCACAGTGACATCCTTAATAGCAGGATCGGTGAAGAAATGTCAAAAAACAAGTCGGAAATTGAATGAAAATGTGAAATTAATTGAGGCAGACGCAACCTTCAAGTTAAGGAGAATTGTATTAGCTCTCCAATCTGTTCCAGGCCCTCAATAACAAGACAACAGCAATTAAAATTCTTAATTGTAAATGTCAGGTTGTTGAAGAGGCAAGAGTTTGTAGGAGGAAACAGATTGGTGGCTGCCAGGGTATTTTTCTGAGAGGAATGACAGGCGGAATGGGTGAGTCAGGAGGTTTTTGTCTCTGGTTTAAAGCCTGTTGAGTAGACAAAGTGTGAGATTGAAAACCTTTATCACCTCTGTCTGCGAGAAACAAAACATTGTGCACAGTGAGGACACGAGGCTTTCATTCCGTACACAGGAAAGCACATTCTGTAAGCGCAGCATCTAAAATAGAAAGATTGGGTTTCCTAATCTCTATTACATCACATTACACAACAAAAGATTTGTACAGTCTAATGGAAATAAGCACAATGCTTCTGAAAAACAAATTTCCTGCTTTCAATGCGCTAAATATTGTACTCTCCTCTTTGTTTTTTTTGTTGGGCATCACACAAATCACAGTACCCAATCAACTATGGTAGACAAAGCAGACACACATGGGGGATGTCAGTATTTGGCCCAAAAGGTTTTGGGCTGCATAAAAAATTTAAATGTTGGCCCCTGCTGATAAAGTCATTTTAAAGCATGGTCTCTGGGGGTCTCCAGGGTTTATGGGGCATTAGAATTGCTTTGAAGAAGCTTTTAGCGCTTTCAACGTCCTTGTCCACAACCTTCAAAGATGCTGCCACAACTACTACTCCGGTAGATAAGACCTTCCAAAGAAGAAGGGCGTTCAGATGGGAGATGGCGTTGCTCTGGGCCGTTTGGAAGACTTGACTGTAACAAGTGCTTTATAATTTTACAGTTGAATTGGAATGACCAGCAACTGTCTACGGCTCGAGGATTTTCCACTTCCAAGTTTGTCCCAGCAAGGATTCACACCATAGAGGGAAACTCATTCCAAAGCCTTTCCAACTCTGCGTGGGATATGAGTCCAAAGATCCCCCTGCGATGGCCGTAGCTGTCTACAGTAGCATAGTATCCTTGTAGTAAATCCCATTTCCACCAGTGCTTGGCTTTAAACAGTTCTGGCTGTTATCTTGATCTCATCTGGTACTGCCATCAGACACTTGTCGCTCTCTGCAGCTCATCCTCCGCATGGAGCTTTCCAGCCTTTCTTCGTCAGGTAGTTTCTGAACCATTCGGAAATCTCCACATTTCTGTTGCCAGTCCTTACTTTCTCATCCATCGACATCGCTCCATCCCTCTTTGATGCCAGTGTAATGTTTTAAAGGTTTAGCGGCTGTGGTGTGCAAGATAGGAGATAGTGAAGTTCTCACCCGTGTTCCATATAATGTAAGACTCAGAGAGTTTAACTAACGGGACTATACACACATTCAGTATAGAGTTTTTTCCAGAGCCGGTCCCTTCACAAGAAGCAGTCGCCTTTATTTGTCCTACACAAACTTCTTCTGAGCACCAAGCTCTTGGGAAATTCAAGACAATATTTGCTCTTGTCGTCTCACAGAAGGCAGCCTCCAGTTCTGACAACCGGTCGCCACAGTATTCAATGAATTCCATCAATATAATGTTGAAATGTATTTGCATTTTTATTAAAACGTGCAAAATCACTACAGGGAATTCCATGGTGCACGTGATATTCAACTTAAAAAATAAAACTATAGCAATTTGCCTGAGAATTAGGATTTTACAAAATGTGTATTTAAAGTAATAGAAAATGTATAGTAATAATAGTATTGTAATTCATATTAATAATAAAATGTGTAGTAGTGCAATCAATAGTAGGAAATATTAGAACTAACAAAAATAAAAATTAAAATTTGAAATCCTGGAGGAATTGGCACATGAGCAACTTGAACTGAGGAACTGAGGATTATTATATTAAAACTCATCATTTAAATCACAATCACAACATTTATATTTGCTGAAAATGCCACACAAGATGAATGGATTAAATCATGATTGCACCAATGGCTTAATCTTTCAAATAATCATCCATGGTAGCTGGAGTGACAGTAAAGATTTCAAATATAATGGGAATGTAGGAGCTTTATACTAATATATCTCGCAGACAGCGTAAACGTGTAATGCTGTAGTGTTGGTGCTGTTTATTATTCATTGCTGAGGCAGATTGTGAGGCCATTGATTTCTCCTGACAGACATAATCAGAGTTCTCTGCTCAACCGATTCCCTTTTGGGAAACGATCTGCTAGAAGATACACTTAGGTGGTTTTCATCCATCAGCTTCACTCAGAGCTAGAACATGTGATGGTTAAGTATAAAAAAATTGATGAACATTTCCCTGAGCACAACCTTCTGATGTTTCTATAAACTGAATTTGTTTTCTGAAGCCTTCGCCAACCATCTGTAGCAGGAGATGGTGACATCAGCAGTGGTTTGAAGCTTCGGAAAAACAGACGGGTTCGTTTTAATGTCTCGGTTTCTGTCGGCAAAGTTTCTATTAATCAGTGGTTTTGACCTCCATTTCTATCAAAATACAGATTTACATCTACATATAAGAAACACACATAGGCAATGTAGCCATGTGCCACCAAAAATGGGATTGAGTTGAAAAAAAAAAACAATCACCCAAAATCAAATACTGCCATTAAAAATTTAGTTCCTATGGTATACCCAGTCTTTAGTAAAAAAATATAAATACATGCTGTAAATAAGTACATGTTTAAATGTTTAAATAAGTAAAGTTTAAATTAAAATGGCAAATCGTAAGAATAATATTCTTCTAAGAGAGTCTGTTAAGCAACATATTTTCTTTATAATCTTCATTTTGACTTTTTGAAGAATGTATAATAATGGATTAAAACATCAGTCCATTATAGGGGATGTACTGTTACAAGAAAGTCCAATAAATAAAATTATTTTTCTCTATATAACCTTGAAATTTCAAACGTTGGCTTCCTAAGCAGACGTGTCCGGGTGAGCATCTGCATCACAACACACATTAGAAAGCTAAATTGTTTTTGGCCATTTCCATCAGATTCTCCCCTGCCATCAATGGCGCTGAACAGCGAAGAGCAAAGGACGTAAACTCTTTAACAGCTACAGAAAAAACATCCAAACAACCGTCTTTGATCTCTGACTGGCATCCAAACCTAAATGGAAGCCAGAGGAGCAAAGCCAAAGGATCGGAATCATGAGAGGATAGATTTCCACTTTGACAAGCGGTCAAGAATGAAAGTTCCTGCCAGAGGGACCAGCGTCTGACAGCAGAGTAATTAACGCTGCAGAATTATCTGCCCGCAACAGGGGGATGATGCAACCCCGAGCTGCCGTTTGAAACTTAATCATGACTAAAGCTACGAGGGGCAATTTGCTCATTTAAGCACACGAAAACAAAAGAATGAATATTGTTTCTGCTGACAGCGTTTATTTGCACACGCTGCCTGTTGATTTAGCACCCGATGCACTAAATGAATTTAGCAAATCAGATAAACAGAAAAAAAAAAACCCTAATCAATGTTTAACACATTTAAAAGGTCAAAAATGTCAAGAAATGATTTACGGCATCCGTGTTTCTTTGGCAAAATAAGCTACAATAAAACCTGTTGGTTTTTGTTTTTTTTTTCCGAGCTGAACCTGCTTAAAGGCTGACTGTTAAAGAAATAACTAACCTAATGTTTTATCTAGTTAATAAATGTGGGAGGAATTCACATCAAGAACACTAATGTGTGTGTGTGTGTGTGTGTGTGTGTGTGTGTGTGTGTGTGTTACACTTTAACCATATAAATAATATTCAGAAAAGTATGTAATATTTATTCAAATAAATAGTTGAAATTGACCAATCAGAATTAGCTTGGCAGTAATTTTTTCTCCGTCACTTTTAATAATTATTGCTTAAATATTTAGTAAATTCTTTGGGTGAAAGTTTGCGATTCAGAAGTTTTGCAAAGCAACACATAGGTCGCAAAAACGTTAATTCAAAGATTCAGGCTGAGAATTCATCACTTTTGCTTCTCAAACTTTGAAGACTCAACTTTGTGCTGGAGTCAATCTGAAACATATTTTAACCACCAACGTCACTTAACATTTACAACTAGCAATTAATATATAAGGCCTTGTTCGCAACCGCTCTTCCTGCCAGCGGCAACTTGCAGATTTTGTACAGCTTTATGAGGACCAGATGTCCTGGATTAACCTAAAACAGTCCTTGCTTTGGCATCGCTCGACGCAGCATCTCCGAATTGTCCCAAAAAAACCTCTGCATATGACATTGATCAACAATCTATGCGTGTGCTTTCTATGAATTACGTTTATTCTATAACTTTGTCTGTCAGCATTTAGTACATGTGTGAAGTCATAAAAGTGTGTGAAATTGTTGTTCCCTGTACTTGAAGGGCCCGGAATCTTCTGTCCACCACACAATCTCACAAACTCTTCCACATTTAACTAAGAAATTGCTAACAGTCGTCGCTGCCCACTAAGCCAGACTCTAAAAGTAACTTTGTAAAAACACACTTAGAGCAGCTTTAACCATCAGCAATTCCTTATTCATGGAAGTAGAAATGATTGCCAGAAAGCGATTTCCATCTGCCGGTATCACAAACACTGACCAGTGCCTGCTTGACACCTCGGAAGATGCATTTAGACAGTAAGAACAAGAGTTTCCTTCCACTTCCACATTCACCTGTCACATCAGCAGCAGAACCGCACACGAGAGGCTGATCGCATCGAGTTGTTTTCGATGTAAAGGAAGCGGTAAAACATCCCATATTCACATCACACGACGTCCTTCACACGCACTGTCACGGTAATATAACACACATTTGGAAATAACAAATATATACATTATTGGTAATGGACTACCTCACACCGTTCACCTTGCTGGGCACAAAACACACTGGAGTGTAATGGCCCCGTCACAGTGCCACACAATTAGCTGTGATTTAAAGATGCTGAACACAGAAACACTCTCAACATTATGGGCTAAAACTCGTCAGTGTGGAAGTAAATCAAAATGTAATTTGGATGCGGCGTTCCGAGCTCTAGGATTCAGGGTGTTCACGGTTTATCTCCGATTAGAGCATCAGAGCATCTGTGGCCTAGTAGGTTCAAGTTCAAGTTCAGTGCATTTGTAGGGCGCTTTGCACAGTTACAATAGTCTCAAAGCGCATGTGTGAAAATGAAAAAAAGATTGATGCAAATTTTTAATTTGTTCGTTTGGTTGTTAAGATAATAGCTATGATTATGACCAGTGACAAAGCACATATGAGACAGTGGCTAGGTAAAAAAAAAAAAACCTCTCGGTCAGAAAGCGAGGATAAAAAACCATTGGGAGAACTCGGCTCACTGGTGCCAGTCTCCTCTGGCCTAGTAGAATTTGGGATTGCTAATCCCAAGCCGGTACCACAACTGAAGAGTCCTTGAGCAAGACAATAAACCCAATCTGCTCACCGAGTGCTGCCCACTGCTCCAGGAATGAGTCTAATGCAGCAGACCCGCTCTAATAAAGCCCCTAGTGGCCATATTTGGCAAATGAGAATATGCATGACAGACTCCTCAACAAGACCATTTTTCGATTTGTCCTATTTCCTTTGCATGTATGGCAACCAGGGCACGTGTGGTTGGACTATTGAAAACAGACTGTTGAATGTGTATGAGATCTGTGACCCGGGTTTGGATGGGTTTTGAGCATGTCTAGCAAAACAAGTTCTCCATTATTCATCTAGCACTCGTGCCTTGTTCTCTTTCTCTCTGTCATTCCTCTCATCCTTCTTCCTCTATCTCCCTCTATCTCTCGTTCCCTCAGAGACCGTTCACCTGTATTAAAAATGGTCCAGCAGTCCTGGATTGCATGTGGACACGAGCCCAGCGAGGAAGGAGTGTGTCTGGGAGGGAGGTGTCAGAGCGCATGAATAATGGAGAGGGTGGAGACTGTGATCTGTCTCTGCCTGTCCAGTACAGTGCCACTGCCATGTTTTACTGCTGAACCCTGAATCGGCCAATCAGCATCATCTTATTTCATCCGCAATGGGAAACATATCTATAAGACACACTATACCACACACACTGCATGGTTTACACACACACACACACACACGTTTAAAATGTATTACCTTTAATGTTCAAAAGGTTGTATGTTTATATCCAACATCTTTTTTTTCCATTTCCATGTGGAGCAAGAGCCAATCTCAATGTTCCTGGGACCAACCAATCACAGGGCAGGACATAAAGACTGTCTTGCTCACACATTGCATAATCTTGGACTGTGTGAGACAACAAAAGATCTCAAAGGATCAATGGAAGACATGCAAACTCCACAGTTCATCAGTCTATAAGCTCAATATGTCAACCACGAGAGCAACTTCGCATGGCTATAAAACGAGAGATGACAGCCTCACTTTGAAATTTGAATTTTGATTGATGAGCAGGGCAGCCAATCAGAAGGTTTCGGACACAGGTTACTGCTTACTTGCGTAAAACCACACCAAAAACCCTCATCATAACCTGCAATTGATTTCTTCTATATTGAAAAAAACGGTATGCAGGAAAAAAAAAAAAGTAGCAACTTAGAAACCATACTTAGAAGACTCAATTCACAATGAGACTTTCTAAAATCTGGGTCTTGGAATTGGACTCGAGGCAACATCGCTACCCACTGCACGGCCGTGCCGCTCTAAGTCAAACCGATATGCCAACCTGGTTATACAGGCAATATGGGGATTTTCATAACTAAACAATGAAAAGTTCAATCAATCTACATTAGGTGCAAAAGTTCTATTAATTCATCCCCTCATGTTTGGTACGGCTCACTACAATTACCCAACCGGGTCGATCAGATTCATCATGTCGATGGCAGATAATGCTCTTGTTAGCCTATTAGTGTAGTAATCTAATCAGAGTGCAGGGCCATCACACAGTGAGACGCCCTAATCAGACATTTTCCCACCAATTTCCCACCGCTCATTAAGTTAACGATCTTTTCACAGAGCAACAAATTGTCATAAGTGATTTGCACCAAGGCAAGGCAAAGACGGCGGGACCCCTCGAGAGTTCTGTTGTCCATCCTTATCTCTTCCTGCTGAGACTGCAAATTTATGTGAAAGATCATAAACTACTCTGATTTGTCTTCTCTCTCTCTTTCAAGCCCAGATCCGGCTTAGAAGAGGCAAAGCGGTTGGCTAGTTGAAAGTGAATCCCCACAGCAGGTCTGCGGAATGAATTAGAAATGACAGAAACACAAGGACAGGTTTGTCTCACCTTGGGCAGTTTTCAGAGTAAATTAAGTTTAAAAAAGAACTAGTGTCTAGCAAAGGTCAAATTTTTTGTATGGGTAAAAGTTGTTAAAATGTGGATTAAATGTTACATTTTTGAACATTGTACATACAGATTTGCATTTGTTTAAAGGTGAAAATGTGACTGGTTTAAAAGTAGTAAGTAAAAAGTGTTTGAACTATTACTCATGTAGTATTGTTGAATGTAGATTTTATTTAGTTTAATAATAGAAATAGACATTTGTTAATGCTTTAGAGCAGTGGTTCCCAACCTTTTCTTGTTTGAGGCACCCTTGGAAAGCCTTTCAAAAGTTCCCGGCACCCTTATAAAGAAATAGATATTTAAAATCTCCGTAGCTTTATTATTATTATTTATTTATTTGTTTCATTTCGAGAGTTTGCATGCAACAACACCGTATACCTAGTCCTAGATGATATGAGAATACTGTTTACACTAATTCTGCCTTAATAAAAAAAAACAAATTTTTTCCCCGAAATTTTGGCGGCACCCTCAAAAGATCTCATCTCAAAAAGATCTTGTGTTGTCGCTTTTTGTACAAAACGATCTGACAACATTGCAAATGTATTAAAAATAGTTGTTTTTTTGTTATATTCTAAAACTAAATGAAAAGTCACATGGTTTGGTGGGAGTTTGTAAAGGTAGAGTTCATTTTAAATTTAAACTATATTTTACATAATTATTTTTAATACTTGCAGCAGATATGAACCTAGTGGAATAAATTGAACAAATTTTGCTAATGTAAAGAAAAAGTAATAATCATCTAAGAAAAATTACTGTGCGCACAGAGTCTGTTTGATTTCTTATCTCTGCTTTAATTCTGTCATGCATAATATACATGCATGAGTGTGCGCACTCGTGTGTGTGTGTGTGTGTGTGTGTGTGTGTGTGTGTGTGTGCGTGCGTGCGTGCGTGTGTGTGTGTGTACACACATGAGCATTGTTTGGATTTCCATGATGTCTTGGGACAAAGAATCGGATGAATCTCATTTTGCATATAGTGGCTATTTCCCCACAAAATTAATTCAGCTTAATAAAGCATATATTATATGTGCCAATCACTCTGTCCATATGACTTCAAAAACAGTGTGAACTTCATTCATTCCGTTTTGGAATTTCAGACACTCAGGAATTTGCAACAGTTATTTTCTTTTCCTCTGATCCTTCTGATCAGAAAGAAAGAGAAGGTGTTAAAGCGTGAAAAAGCAATTAAACTGATAATGTTTGTATTTACCATCAAGACCAAGGCCACAGAAATTTCACAGCTTGAAATTTCATCTGTATTTGCTCTTCAAATTTTTTGAGAGCAAACACTGTACAAAACAACACATAGATGGTTTTACAGAAAAGTTAGAAAACACAGTAGATTTGATTTAAAAACAATAAATAAAAAGAAAGCTTTGTAGTTCTTAGAATTTAATACTCATTGCAATATCTCAACAAATTTCTGCTTGACTTGACTGAAAGACGAAGGAGGAAAATGAAGCAAAAAAAAAAAAACCCAGATTAATGCTTACATTTATTTAGTTTCTACTTGATTATCCTATATAAATCTTCAACCATTCTTGTATTTTTTCATCACTTTTAGCTTACTTTCCTCTGACCCGTGTCTGTGAACTTTGATTGGTTAAACTCGGGAAGTAATTTACAGATAGTAGCATCTTCATTTAGCATCTTTAGTGAAGAATAATCTAGTCAATAAAACCACCAGTAAAAACAACTGCTGGCACAAATCTAGAAGACAAATTTGACAATAAGAAAAGAAAACACCAGAAAGAGAGGCATCATGAATAATGGAACAGCTAAACTTGTGTATGTGCACATGTAATTCCGCAGAACGGGAAAGCATGACAGGGTGAGGCCGGCATGAAAGCAGAGAAGAACAAGTCTGTTCGGGAATTGGATGAGAAATTCTCCATTATTTAAAGTTCAAGTTTCAATTTTTCTCTTTTTCTGATTGGTTCTTGAAGGCCAATTTCATTACAATATGATGCCATTTTTCAGCTCCTATAAATAACCAGGAGCATCCACACACACGTGTCCGATGCGCTGGCCAGAAGTGTTCATTACCCAACTGATCTCATCTTCTGGACCATCCATCCCTCTCTTCTCCCCCGGAAAAACATCACTTATTTCATTCCAATCATGAAAACTCCATTTCTAATCTAGACCACAGTGCATCAGTTAGCAAAGATGCTAATACCACTCATGGCTCTGCTGGATGTGGTTGTGAAAACATCACATATCAAAACCCGAAAATAATTTCAGTCTTCACAAGTACAAAATTGATCAAACATAATGAGGCAAATTATTTTCTTTGGTCGTTTTTTCATTTTTTAAATAGAAAATATAACACTGGACAACTTTTACCATTATTCATCTTTCTAGTGAAAGATAAAGTTACAAACACACGCACACGCACTATTATTGTGTCTAAAACATTTCTACACCTTCAATAGTAAAATACAGCTTTAACTTAAGAGGCATAACGCAGTTCAAAATCTTAAATGAGAACGGCTTTCAAAATCAAGACTAACCTAACAAAGGAGCTTCTCGCTAAATGATGGTCTATTCTGGTCTTCTCCCACAGAACTTACTGGAACAGATAACATTGTTTCATGTTTAACCGCGAGGAAGGAAATTTCCAGAATAAGAGCGATTTAACAGTAACGGTGTTAGAGAAGAACTGTGCACCAGAGATAAAGCTGATTCAAGGTCACAACTTAAACCTTGTGGCTTAATAGCACTGCATGTCTTTTTCCCCAATCAGAGAGAACACACACACACACACACACACACACTGCAGGAATGCTTTAAGTGTATTAACATTGAATGGGTGCCTTTAATTAGAGAACAGAGCTTTGTTTCTATGTTCCAGAACTTGATTAGACAAGAGCAGAAGTCAAAGGGTGTGGCGTGCTGCGTGTGTCTGTGTGTGTGTGTGTAGGTGTGTCTGTGTGTGTGTGTGTGTGTGTGTGTGTGTGTGTGTGTGCACTTGGCTAAATTGCCATATATTTCTTCAATGCATGGGTGAAAAAAATCTGATCTGAATATCAACATTTATTACATATAATAAGCAATTTCTCTTCAGAATCAAGAAAGTTCTTAGAATTAATAAGTCATGCGCATCCATCCATATATTCCTCCTTTTTAATTTAATACTGGCTTTGAATCTTTTTTTCACTATCTATCCGTCTGTCCTTTTTTCCCTTTTAATAAAGCAATTTTCTTTACATACATTTTCATTACATACATCATATATACAGTACATTACAGTGTTTTAAGTTTCATGGTTATACGCAATACATATATTCTGCCTGTGTTTGTATTATAAAACATGTGCAAAATTGATCCAAATATCCATGTAATTGGAAAGAATGTTCCATAAAACTCAGAAGCCTGATATCGCTGGTGTTGTTCTGGAGTGTAACGACATTCTTACTCCATTTAACACAATGGTCATTTACTGGAGGGTTGTGCACCTCTTAAGTGTTTTCCAATAAGTACAGACCATCCAAATTCCACCTAGTGAAGAGTCATTTCAGTTTCAGTCGCCATTGTGACTGTTGAGTTGGGTTTTATTGTAGGGTTTTAATCGAGTAAAATACAAAAACTAAGAATTTTAGCTTTGATCTTTCACAAATATTTCTTTCCACTTCATGGGTAATAAAATGACAGTTATTTCAAAAATGCCACAAATTGAGGTTTAGAATTGTCTGGGATAATACCTGTCGTTTTGAAAAAAGTGAGATGGGAAAATATAGCTGCGAACAGCAAATGCAGGGTTCAAGACTTAAATGTTTTTTCTCCTCATTACCATAGTTAATCAATCCTTAAAAGAATAGTCACATTTTATATTAAATGATTTTTATAAAGAATATTTGCTGCCTTTTTATTAAATAAAATAATTGACAACTATAGAGACACATTGAGAATTGTCACAAACGAACAACACACACACACACACACACACACACAAACACAATATCACACTTTGATTAATATAAAACATTTTCATCTATTCCACAGTTATGTATTAATTGTTTTTTTTTTTTATCTAGTTAGTTTCCTACTTTTCTTACAGAACTCTGGGTCTGTTTTTTTGGCTAAGAAACGTGCTTTATAAATACAATTCAACTGGAGCTTGAGTACGTAATGCTCAACACATATTTTAAGATGTTATGCAACACACTTTAAGATGCTTTTTATGACTCTTAGACAGGCTGATATGATGCACATGATATATGGACAGAAAAAAAGAGACATGGCATTTAAATGTGAATACACTTAATAAATACCCAGAATAAACAATTTGTCACTTTGGACTGGAAGAGTAAGATACATACACACTAGTAAAACCAACGCTGCTGTCAGTTTAGTACATGAAACATGATGGTTTATGGGTTGCATGTATATCTTCGCCTCAAGTTATGTTCCCGAAACACTTATACATGTCAACTACATGGAAAGCAAACAAGTACAAAAACAAGTCCATGTCAGACCCAAAGGGAAGATGTTGCCTGAAACCAAAAACCTAAAACTGTCTTGCTTATGTTTTTTTAAACGTGGTTGTGCTAAATTAGAAGGTTTGTGAGAAACGATTTTAGGCAGAAAGCTGCAAGGAGCTGCTCTTTTCTCCCTTTGGTGTCCGTCTCTGCAGCAATTAGTTTGGCAGGGAGGTATTTTAGATGGACAGTGTTCTGTAAATGACAAGAAATCGAGCTAATTGCTTGACACCCAGGTCTTCTGATTTACATATTGGAGAAGACAATCACATCTCGAGGTGTGTGGGAACAAAAGGCCATTCATCCGTACAACTGGTAACACAACAGGGCTGCGTATCAATGCCATCAATCAAACCACTATTAAATTACGATGCAGAACATTAGTCGTACGTTTTTTTAGCAGTAAACATGCACCGATATTTTCATCTCTCCTACACCAGGAGAAAAGCTTCATGAATAATTCATACCTGTTTTTTAAGCACACACATCTAATTAAAATATTAAATGTGTGTCCCTTAAGACTAGCATAAAATTGCTTCACAGTGTAAATGGCAATAAAATAATATTCAGTGGGTGATGAGATTAAACCCACATCCCGGCGATATTGTAATTCAATTGATGTTTGCGCTTATTATTTCCAAATAATTAAAAAGGATTTTAAGACAATACAACGAGATGATAAATTGTCAGTGCATGTTGCGCTCCCACTACATCTCACTTTCATAACTGATTGTTTTTGTGAGTTCGAACTAAGTCTGTTGTTGTGGATTAAATCAGGGCTTTCTGAATTGTAACCAAGCCAATTTTTTTTAGAGAGGACTGGATTATCTTCTTGTCATAAAAGTATTAGTTTCACTCAGAGACTTAAATATCTAAGTATAGTGTGTGACTGCAAAGAACAATAATGCAAGTAATGAAGATCTGGCAACCCAAAAAGCATTTCAGAAAATGTTATAAAGCCTTTAGGCAGATTATTCAGCAATTATGAATGGTTTGACTTTTATATTCGACTTCTTTTAAGCAAGCTAAAATACTGAATGAAGATCGCTGTAAAAACAGGGTCATTTTTATTCAACTTCATTTTTATGCAATTTGCAACCATCAGTCCCAATAGAACATCAAACCGCCCAACACTTGTGTAACTGTAAAACGCCCGACATTAATTCTCTTCACGTTTACACACTTTTCCACTCTTATTTCTTATTCTCTTCCATGTTTTTCTCCAGCCCTCTGCTTTTTCGACCTTCTCCATGCAAAACACATTCAGCCAGTCTGTGCTCCATGTTTCGAGTTCTTTCTAAATACGGTTCCTTTTGTCCACTCTATCCTGCAAACATGGCCATGGGCAATCATTAATAATTCAAGCAGACTTCAAATGTTTTCATCTCAGTCGAAAGGTTGAGTGCTGGAACCAGGAGAGTTGTTCTGGTTACTATTTCAATCGGGCGACCTGGGGATTTTGCCTACCTGTGCGAACCAGCCCGCTCCCTTCAACAACCCTAGTCTGGGCTTCACTGAGAGCTTTGATTTGTGCCCATTTCTTTCTATGCTTTTATTTCGTTCTAAAGCAAAGTCACTGAGAAAAATCCAACAGCCACCGGCACATTTCTGATGGGGTCGTAATTACACAAGCAGCTCTACAGCTTAATGAACTGTTAAAATCAACCCCTCACGGCTGCTCAAATATTTTTAGAAAAAGTGATGTATTGACTAAACATGAAACACACCAATGACTCGCATCGCTCCCTTTTCAAAATTTCATCCCGACCCCTTAAAGAATCTTTAAAAGTTTCTCACTGCAGAGCAGGTTTTTTTTTAAATGTCCTCATGAAGACAGAATTTCTGCTCCTGTGGGGACATGTTTTCAGTAATCACTGGTTCTTAACTACTTTCTGCTAGTGCACATCTCTGAACTCAAACACAAAGCCTCATGCCAGGTCGGCACCGTTAATGAATGGTTGCTTGGATACAAGTCAAGTGCACGGAGTTTATACACAGAGCTCAGCTTCCCTGCATCCACACATAAGTAGACCCAAGTGCTCTCAGGCCCTGGCTCTTCCTGTTTAACCCAGACACGACTGCCTCTCGGAAACACAAAAAAAAAAGAAAAGCGATATCATAGATGTCTTTGTTGACGGGAACACGTGAATTCACTTAAAAACATTTTCAAGGTATTCCATAGGAGAAATGTTGGGATTCTAAAATGTATCAGAAACAGTAACAGTGACAAAACGTACACATAGATATATTAAGAGACGACACTGAACATGTGCCTAGTGTGTATATTATATCGCCTGCTTATTTTGCGTTCACCATTACATTACTTTGACTATTAGAAATGAACAATTTTAGGAGAAGATGATTTAAAAAAATAACATTTTAAGAGATTTGGTAGCATGATTGCATTTTTAATCATGATTTAGATTCAAGATTAAGCACATAGCAAAATTGTAAAATAAATAATTAAATATAATTGGTAGTTGTGCCACAGAAAGAAGTATTTCTCCAAGGAAACACACAAGTTCTGAATTCCAAAAACTCCACATTACTTGTGTTTAACTTACTAGTTGACTTTCAAAAGTCTTTCATTGTCCGGCTTTTCCCAAATCCCTGACAACATTCACCAGGCCATGGTGATCCCGGCACAAACCGACCCGCTCAGCACTAATGAACAGGCCTTTTGGCATGATGTGTAATGCCCCACGACAGCTGTGGTGGAATCAGTCCCATAACAGATAGAACCCAAAGACAATTACGGAATTCTCATTGATCCTTGCCTGGTAAAAAGAAAGTGTTCGAGGAAACCCAATCACTCCCTTGTATGGAATTTTTTGGCCAGGAATCGTGGCCCGTTGACACTCACCACATCTCATCCATCAGTCGAGGAGTAAAATCAGAACTCAGATTTGTTAGAAACGACTGTCAGTGTAGTAAGTTCCACAAACAGCCTTCATCTCACCATTAATGGGCTGTAATGGGAGGAGGTGGAGCTGTTGGTATTGATTTTGTTATTGAGTAAGATGTTGTAACATCTTACTCCTTAGGGTGATAAACACAGATAAGGTTATATAAATCTCCATTCAGGCACCCGTGATCGATATTTCAATATCGTGCAGCTACGTCTCTCTCTGCAGCAAGAAACGCACTGTGCATTAGTCTGTGTAGGAAACTCTCTGAAAACAGGAAGTTCAGGATCCATGATCACTGAAAATCCAGTTTGCCCTTCATCAAGTGTAAGTGTACTTCATCAAAAGTAAAAAAAAAAAAAAAAAAAAAAGGAAATTTTTCCTGTCGAAATAAAAAATAAGTCTGAAGTCAACGACTAATGTGTCGGTATTTGCACAGTGTGATTGCCAAACATTGACTCAGTCGGGTTCATTATGCTTTAGCTAAATCACTCCTTCAATGACAGGGCATAAATTATTTAACGAATACATTCTTTCATTTTATTCTTAAACTGTCAGACCACCTGAGCATGAAGATGTGCAGTGGGAATGGGATTATATGTATCTCTGTCAAGCAGGGGAGTTTTATGCTGATTAGGGGACAACGGCCTACTTGATTGGCCTTGGTAACACACAAACCCCCCAAAAATAAAGAAAGCATTTTTTTTGCAGACGTATGATCATCTACACCAGTGGTTGGCAAACCACATGCGGCCTGTTAAATGTTTTAATCCGACCCGCCGAACTTGTAACAATTAAATGAAAGTCTGGGTTTTTTTTTATGTAAATCTGGTTAATTTGTTATGAAGGGTTATTTTATTTTTTTATGTACACAGACAAATAAATTCACACACTTTTTCAATTTTCCAATGCCGATTCACCTGAAATGCATGTTTTTGGACTTTGGATGGAAACTGATGAACCCTACGCAAGCACGAGGAGAACATGCAAACTTCACACATTGTGTTAAACGAAACCTTCAATGAGGCGGCAGCGCTAACCAATGCAGCACCTTTTTACGTTTTAACTTAAAAAAATTTAAAGTATAATTTCTTTATGCAGATTAATAGCAGAACGTGCATTGCCTCTTTGAAGGTCGGACAGAGGTTAGAAATCTTATTATACCGTAACGTTGAAGGATGGATGGCTAGATAGATGAAGGGTTAGTGGAATGTTTCGACTTAAAAGATCTTTGTGCAGATAAAGTAATTTTGTCTTTATAACTAATTCATTATTGTTGCTTCAAAGGAAGGAAAGAAACAAAGCTTAGTAGATGGTAACATTGAATGATGGATGAATGACAATAAAAATAGTAAGTTGCAGAAAGAAAAAAAGGAGAAAAAAGAAAGAAAGAAGAGAAAAAGGAAGGAAGCAAGGAATGAAGAGGAAAGAAGCAAAAAAGCAAAGGAAAGAAAGAAAGAAAGAAAGAAAGAAAGAATAACAAAGGAAGGAAGCAAGTAAGGAAGTGGAAAGAAGCAAAAAGCAAAAAAGCAAAAAAAGCAAAGAAGGAAAGAACAAAAAAGAAAGAAAGAAAGAGAAAATGGAAGGAAAAAAAGAAAGAAAAGAAGAAAGAAGCAAAAAAAGCAAACCGGCAAAGGAGGAAAGAAGGAAGGAAGGAAGTAAAGAAAGAAAGAAAGAAAGAAGGAAAGAAAGAAGGAAAGAAAAGAAAGAAAGAAAAGAAAAAGAAGAAAGAAAGCATTGTTTAATGCAAAAGGCAAATTATAAGTGGAACATAATAGAAGAAAGGAAAAACTAATTTTGAAACTTGACCGTGTTTTAACTTAAAAGTACAAGCAGTAGGATGAGAAAACTTGGTGTCATAAAAGAGGACTGACTTTGTTTGTCATGTTTCTCTGGTGACATTCCTGCACGGCGCTCTGAGGAAGAGGTTTTTTTCCCATGGATCCATCCTTCAGTGGTGGGAGAGGCCCAGCGCTGGTCCAGCAGCACAGGAGAACTGCATGATTCCCTCAAGCCTTATTGTGACACCATCGATAAAATCCGTCCGATCAAAATAATGAGGCTAGGACGAGCGGGACAAACATCACTCACAGTCATTTTAGCCCTTCATGAGCATCACATTCACAAACGTATATGACCACGTGTGATCAACACTGGGTTGAAAATTTTGCCATAATATGTGAAAAAGCAATATTGTTTTGTTTTTTTCCACAAAGTAGCAGATATTCCTGCTCTCCTTATTTAAATTCCAGCTCAAGGTTCAACAGAATCCATTTCCCTTTCCTGTCACCTCATGTGGTCTGCTATAATAAAGGCAAATGACTTCCTGAAGATTAATGATCCTTTAAAGTACCTGTAACCCCATTTAAGATTAGAAATAAAAACTGACATGCAAAGTGTGTGTGTGTGTGTGTGTTGTCTGTGAAGATGGAAAGCATGGTTTTGTAAGATTGCTTCCTTCACGGTGTTGCGTGGTTTGCTCAGTTTATACAGTGTGTGTGCGTGTGTGTGTGTGTGTGTGTGTGTAGAGAAGATGTTCTAGTGGCAGCTGTGAAGACCAAGCCTCAACACTCAATACACTGACATATACGCAACGGCCCCGGTGCTGCATGCCACACTCTCACACCTCATCTCAGGGAAAGAGTGACGCAGACACACACACACACACACACACACACACACACACACACACACACACACACACACACACTTCCTTGTCCTCTAGAGAGAAAGTAACTAGGTCACTCGATCCCAAATGCGAGCACATCCTGAACTCTGTCAGGTAGCAGAATTCTCTCTCTCTCTCTCTCTCTCTCCCACACATTCACTCACTCGTCTAAAGTAAAGCAAAAGTCAAATCAACTCACTTCACATATAACGTGTCAAACATTTTTAGACAGCAAAGTCTAATGGGAATAAAATTACAGCACCCAAAAAAACAATATTGTTGAAAATAGGTGAACGGATAGACATGGATGGATGGATATACGTCGAATATTTATTTCTAATTTTATTGTTTTTTCTCTTCACATTTACACACATTTTACGCATGACAATTTCCTCAACAAAGCCAATTCATTAGCATTCAAACAACAGAAGCCTAGAATTTCCATTATTTATGATGGCTCTGCTAAAAGCAACTGTTGAATTGGCTTCTGTCGGTGGTCATTATTTTATCATTCAAAAGATATGCTTTGCATGCCGAATGTAAATAGCTTCAACTTGAAACATAACTGCCCACTCGACAATGTGGAGGACCACCTGGATCCACCAGACAGCCAAATACTGTGAAAGTGAGACAAAACAAACTCCTCAAAAACCTAATATGTCATGGACAAAGTGTTGTGATTTTTCGGAAGACTGGGTCTATCGTTCACTGAAGCCAAAATAATTCTGAAAGGACGAGAAATTAATCCATCCATTTCCTTGTCATCTTCATTCTAACCCTATCCACCCAGAACTTGAAAAATGTCTCAAGACCAAATGATCAGAACAGTCAAAAACCGAGTATCAATGTGAGTCAAAACAGCCTCTAGACTGAGAAACGCTATCATGTGCTGTAAAAAAAATATTAGAAAAAATATGTAAATGTACAAAAGGAACATTTGACACGTCCCTGAGGAACATGTAGAGCAAGTGTCAGTTTAAAATGTGTTTTAATAGGAGTCTATCTACTTATAGCAGATGCACTAAAAGAGCAGATGTGATGCGTGTGTGTGTGTGTGTGTGTGTGTGTGTGTGTGTGTGTGTGTGTGTGTGTGTGCTTTAAGGTGCAATAAATAAAGTGTGATGGTGAGTCATGATCATTAAAAGCAACAGGTCAGTGATGACATCTAAAATGATGGGCATTTAAAGATGTAGTAAAAGCTCTCCAGGGTCAATAGAGGTGTCTGCTCTTCCCAACATGTTTTACGGTGTACTCTCGTGTCAGTGAGCGTTTAATAATCGGTTACGAGCCACTCAGAAGCTGGTTATACAAACAATGACAAATCAGTGTTCAAGCATCGTTTGAATATTCGGCGTGCGGTTTATTGGAAAGGAGTGACGCTGCATCATAATGACGCAGCATGGAGCTTCTCTTCACACAGCGAGTGGGACTCGGGGACTGTTTAGTGTGCAACTCTCAAAACAAATAGACCCTTCTCCCTGCCCGCTACACACACACACACACACACACACACACACACACACACACACACACACACAGTGTGGCTAAGAGAGCTGGTGACACATACACTCGCTGGGCGGAATGGAACACGGTAGAAACAGAAAGCACTAGGTCACAGGTAGAGGAGGAGAGATAGGGGGATAGATGGGATTTGAACACAAAGAAAGAAAGAATGGAAGAAAGGAAGGAAAGAAAGGAGATAATGAATGAGGAAAAGAAGGGAAAAAAAGAAGGTCGAAAGGAATAAGGGGTGGAAGCCAGTAATAAATAAGAGAAAGAAGTCAAGAGAGAAAGAAAGAAAGACAGAAAAAAGTAATTAGATGGGGATGAATAGATGGGGATGAGCACAAAACAGGAAGAAATGAAGAAAAGAAAGAAAAAAAGGAAGGATGGAAGGAAGGAAGGAAGGAAGGAAGGGGAAAATGGAAGTAATAAATTAATAGAAATTAATAAAGGAAGCCAGGAAGGATTAAATAAAAGTAAAGAAAAAATAATATAATAATAATAATAATAATAATAATCAGTCATCTTCTACCGCTTCATCCTTTACAGGGTCGCGGGGAGCTGGCGCCTATCTCAGCGTCTTAGGGCCGGAAGCGGGATACACACTCTGGATTGGTGGCCAACCATTCGCAGAGCGGGACACACAGACAAACACATTCACACACTCACTCATACCTATGTGGTCAATTTTCCAATTCCAATTAGCCTGAAGCGCATGTTTTTTTACTGTGGGAGAACCCGGAGGAAACCCACGCAAGCACGGGGAGAACATGCAAACTCCACACAGAACGGCCCCGGCCGGCCTTGAACTCACACCTCAAGTGTCAAACGGAACCATCTTGCTGTGAGGCGACAGCGCGCGCCACCGTGCCGCCCAATAATAATAATAATAATAATAATAATAATAATAATAATAATAATAATAATAATAATAATAATAATAATAATAATAATAATAATAATAATAATAATAATATTAATAATGAGTATTTGTAGGGCGCTTTTCACAGTTTTAACTGTCTCAAAGCGCACGAAAAAAGAAAGAACAAAAAAAAATAAAGAAAGAAAGAAGGAAAGGAGAGAAGGAGGAAGATTTCTCAGTGGAGACAATATATTGTTTTCAATATTTAGGCTTCAAAATCACTATTCAGTTTTGTTTTTTTAAGTTCACAGTCATGTGACAACATCCTCTTCACACATTGGCCAGCAGTGTCCTTGTAGTAATTCCAACTGCATTTTGATTGGTCAGAATTGCAAGTAAATTCCAAAAGAGCTCCTGGAAGTAAATAATGTGAATAGACAAATACTGTAAGTAGCGGTTCTTTAGTTTGGAGGGACGATTGCGCTGTCTTATTGTGTGCCTAGTAATCACGTAGTTTGTATTGCTTGAGATAAATATTTATATACCATTTCACACACACGGGGAAGGCGCATCGCAATTCACTTCACTTTCCGGAAATATTATTTATAAGAATTTAATTTATAATCACACACACACACACACACACACACACACACACACACACACACACACACACACACACGTCGACAATTACCCAGCTCCAATTCTCCTGCAAAACCACACAAGCAAAAACAAAAAACTCCAAATCAGAAAGTGCAATTGGCCAGAATCTGTCAAAGATGCAACTTCTTGACCTACAGTAGGTCAGTCAAGCCCGAAGTGACTGGACTTTGTTACCTTCTAGTCCAGCTCAGAACACTCCGTATGGGTTCAGCAACAGTTTACCATTCATTCTGCCTCAGAAGTGGAAGTCTGCGAGGTGCCAGCGGTTGTTTACGCAGCTCTGCGGAGCACGAGGTTGAGGTAATGTCAGGTCAGCTTATTGCGAGTGTGACCGTAGAAAATTTTCCATTTCGCATGACTCCAGTGATATGTGTGTTTACAGAAGGCAAGTTCTCCGCTCGGCTCTCACCCCTTATAGAGTAAGAGAGCCGGCTTGGTATACTTCTCCAAAGGTTAACAAACGGTATGAGCGAGAGCTTGCGTGTGTGGTCTGAAGCAGCTCGCACCTGGGTGCCATGACATCTCTTTTGCTCTGACGTGCATCGACACGTGTGCACGACGCCAGAAAACACACAACCTTGGTCACACACTAATATACGCACTCACGCGGTGCCTTTGGGCCTTGAATACAGTAACCTTTAATAGACTCACCACAGCTGCGGCTCTTACAGTCTCCCTGCAGCTTATTTATTCAGCCTCGCCACAGGGAGCATCACTGTACCTCACTCATCTGAGAGACGCATTACACGTACACCTCCATTAATACGCCGGAATATCATCAAAGGTTTATCTCTGCTGAGAAACATGGATCAGAGTCTGGAGGTCATGTATTAGCTTGGGACTGTAGCGATGTGTAAATATACACACACACACACACACACACACACACACACACACACACTGTATAAAGTGGACTCTGGATAATTGGGAATTTTTTGGATACAATTCTAAATCCTAATTGCAATTTTGTTAACTTTTTTGGACACAATTCTGCTTATTTGGGACAACATAAAAGAGATAGAATAGAAGAAAAAGCAGCTCAAGTTTTGTGAACACAAAAGTTAGTTTAACTAATTCTTCTTTCATGGATGCTGCCATTTTTAAGTGTTTAAAGATCTTCATTAGTTTTTCCTTTGTTAATTGCAATTAGACCCCCCACCCCAACACTTCGGTTCTCTTGTGATAAACAGCACGAGAGCGCCAAGAAAGACTTCGTTGTGATTATATTTCCAGAAGTTTTGGAATACAACTAAACATTAATACGGTAGTAAATGGGGTGTTTACTAAAATAAAAATATAAGTGTTTAAAAACATCTTACTTAAACATATACTTTACATACAGTATATGGAAATATATACATACACCAAATACATATATAATTAAATAATATTTTGTTTTCTAGAGTTGCTGAACTGGTAGTCATTTATGATTCCGTAAACATTTCACCTTTACATTCTTTTGAGGTATTGTTTTCCTAGCCACTGTGGCGATCTGGCTTGCTCTTCTGGTCATAGCCCATAGTCTCGAAACACTGATGAACGATGGAAATTTTTCTTTTTTAATTGACTCTTTTTTCCTAATTTTGAACACAGATGAACAATGAACATTTTTCTTTTTTTAAAGATTTTTTTCCTAATGCAGCTTTGTATTGGTCTGGGACTATGAAAAGCGCTATATAAATAAACTTGATCATGAACATGAACATTCCGTTCCTGCCTTTAATATATTTTCTTCACTTTCCGTAACATATAAGACACAGTGCCACTAAAAACAGACTCAGACTAGTTTTCTGTCATTTTTTGAGGGCAGTGCGTAATGTTGGTCTTCTTTGGGCCGGTGATGGAAAATCTAAATTTCAGATGCGAGTCAGAGATAAACGCACATCAGCATGCAGCAGACACAAACCGCACTTCATTTCCTTGATGTGTCACTCTCAGAAGAGCTCTAAAAGTGACCAAGATGTTTGAGATAGACCCCTGGTGCCTTCACAGCAAGGTTAGAAGGGACATCTGAGCTCCACACTCCATTTTCTCCAAACCTCCTACGGGATCGTTGCAGGAGATTAAACGTGGCTTCACATCATTATTCAGAAGAAGCTAAAGCATCAGTCACGTCCAAGCATTGCCCATCACACGAGTGAGCATTCAATGCTTACATTATAACACTAAACTCGATTACGCAGCCATTTACACAGGCCGATGATTGCAGTCTGGTTTCTCTCCCTGTCACTACATTGAAATGGCTCTAGTTAAAGTGATTAATGGTTTCCTCTTAACTACAGCTAGTGGACATGTTTCCGTCCCTGGGCTTGCAATATACAGTGCTTGCTACGCATCACTGGCCAATGGCTGTGGTTTTTATGGGACTTTAAACAAGATTCCACCCAAAAAGTGATGATGTTTGTCCAGAGTAAGTTGGTGGTACAGTGCAGGTGTCTGGTAGAGAAATGCATCATCCATCTTAACCTTACAAGCAAGATTATAGAACAAGCGTCTGTTCACCCAACTGTTAAAGTATGCGTTTAGGGTTCGTTTCTACACTGTCGCCACTGATCTGAGTTTATTGGTATTCTTCAGAACCTTCAGGCCCACTTTAAAGAGCTGCAAGTCCCAGCAGAGTTAATTAGGCTTTATATTGCTTACTGAAGCAGCGAATCTGTGGTTACACATATCAGAACCACGCTTAACAACACGCTTCCATCACAAGGCAAGCCAGCACACTAAATCCATCAAGGATTCCCAAAGCTGATAACTGCTGAGGATTCATCCAGCGAGCCATGTTTGAAGGACGTTACAGGACAAGAAAAAAAGGGGGATATAAATAATTCACACACACAATATGAGGAGGACAAAAATTAAATCCCGTGCCCTGATTTTGGGTTCGGACAACACAAGTGTTTGTTGCCGTTCATTCATTTGTTGAATGACAAACCGTGTCAAATTTATGATTGTTTATTACAGGAAGCAGAAAGTGTATTTTCTCAACAATACAGACGCCGTGGTTTTAAGAAAAAGAAATTAACTGCACACATTACTTGCAAATCTCAGATGGCTTTGTCTACTTTTGATTTTGGAAAAAAAAGAAATCACATTTTTTTTTTGTTGTTGTAGAATAAAACACGATATTTCAAACTGATATTTTAAGCAGCAACCAGCCTAAAGAAACTTTGATTGATCTTGCATCAAACGGCTTCTCTGACCAGGCGGCCATTCTTGACCAGAATAAGCCTCAGTATTGACTGACCTTTTGCCATCTACTCAAAGCTGTTCTAGAAAAGCCTATACCCTTAACCTTCACAGACACCTGTTCACAACAGCAGAGGGGAAAAAAACTGGCGTATTTCATCACCTGATGAACCTTTCAAAAGAGAAGAGCGTCTTAAATGTCTTCACTGGTACACACGTCAGGGAACGGAGGGTGAGAAAGACAGACAGACATACTGGTTTTTAATATTACTTATTATTTGTTATTTTACCATCCAGTGCCATTTTAAAACATAAAATAACATAAAAATGAGTTGAAGGCAACAGGACCTTTCTGAATGTCATCGTGAACGTGAGAGACCACAAACCTGCTCTTGCCAATGACTTTGCAAATCAATTATCGTGTCCCCGTTTCTAAATCGGTTCCAGTGACAGAGCGGGTCAGAGAAGTCTGAAGTAAAATCAGCGCGATATCGTAGTGTGACCGGCGCGAAGGCGGGAAGATAGAGCGCCTCACTCCGCGCGCGCGCACAGCCAAACTGGAGAGCAGCTCAGGGACCACTGAGAGGGAGAAAGGTAGTTGTACACGCTGTAGTAGAGAGCGAGAAAGAGAGAGAGAGAGAGAGAGAGAGAGAGAGAGAGAGAGAGAGAGAGAGAGAGAGAGAGAGAGAGAGAGAGAGAGAGAGAGAGGAGAGAAGAGGAGAGAGAGAGAGAGAGAGAGAGAGAGAGAGAGAAGAGGAGAGAGAGAGAGAGAGAGGAGAGAGAGAGAGAGAGAGAGAGAGAGAGAGGTTGGGAAAAGACTACCGCCTCTATCCATCAGTCGAGCATCCTGCGGGAAGTCACTTCGCACGGTCGGTGCGGCATTTCCGCGTCGGTCCGAGGAATGGATCATTAAAGAGCGCAAGATGTGACATCAAATGCAACACTTTACTGTTTTTCTTCGAGTGTTGTAGTTTGCGCGTTTCTTTCGTTTCCCACAGATCGCTCAAACTGTTTGTTTGCGGACAGTTTTGCTCATCTATATACGGATTTTTTGAAGAACACGCGAGAAGAAGTGTTGTGAGCGAATAGTTGAATTGCCGAAAAGTTGGAACATTTTTTATGGGTGAGTAACGAACAACTTCGCGGACAAGGAGTTTTGCGTTTGTGTTTGTGTGATTATTATTTTTTTCAACTTTAATAGCAAATTGCATTGTTGTTGTATTGATTATTATTTTACTACTACTGTCACGATTGTAGCTGTGTCTAACAATCCATTAGTAGGTATCGATTATTTTTCATTACCTGATATGTCAATAATAAAACTGTTCTGCACATCTTGTGCCTGAGTCTTTGACATTGTCTTGAAACTTACAGCTGCTTAAAATATGCACGATGATATTTAAACAAGGAAAGTCTTGTTTTGTTGAGCTTTTGTCTATTTAACATTAAGATCAACAGGTTCGCCAGTCAATTTTAAACATGGAAATTGTATTGCTATTTATGTTCTATCTATAAAGCTAAAACGCTAGACTTTAAATCATTTAAAATTCAGCATTACATTAACCTTGGTTTGTGCTTGAGAATTGTGCTTAAAAATCGAGTCATAACCAAAGACAGTCACAAATGCCATGTGATTTAGGAGTGTAAAAAAATGCCCTTGTATTTTCGCATCTTGCAATTTTCCCGCGTTTTACTCCTCTTCTGTTTCATCTGCTTTATTCTGCAGTTCGTTTCACCAGTCATTGCAATTGCCTTTCAGTTTAGATGACATCCTGTTCACTCTGACGTTTTCGCTCCCATTTCACATCTCACTCTCCCGCTGAAACTCTCTCTCTCTCTCTCTCTCTCTCTCTCTCTCTCTCTCGTCCTGTTGAATTTTAAAGTCTTACGGTTCCACTTGTGTCTCTGTCTCTGTGCAGATGGGGTCTAGTCTAATGTCAAGCTGGTTGTAAAGGTGTTCGATCTGGTCCCTTCGACCCCAAACGGAGTCCCCATGGCTGCAGGAGTGGCAGCCTGGCTCCCCTTTGCTCGGGCGGCAGCCATAGGATGGATGCCTGTGGCCAACCTGCCGATGCCTGTTGCACCCACCAACAAAAACAAGCGACAGGACGAGCTCATCATCCTAAATGTCAGCGGGCGACGTTTCCAGACATGGCGGAACACACTAGATCGCTACCCCGATACACTCCTGGGAAGCTCCGAAAAGGAGTTCTTTTTCAATGAGGAGACTAGGGAGTATTTTTTTGACCGAGATCCTGATGTTTTCAGAAGTATTCTGAACTTCTACCGCACAGGAAAGCTGCACTACCCACGCTATGAGTGCATCTCTGCCTATGACGAGGAGTTAGCTTTTTTTGGAATCATTCCTGAGATCATCAGTGACTGCTGTTATGAAGAGTACAAAGACCGCAAGAGAGAGAACACGGAACGTCTTATGGATGACCTTGAGGACAACAAGGACAGCAAACTCCCCAATATGACTTTCCGAGAGACTATGTGGAGGGCCTTTGAGAACCCTCACACTAGCACTATGGCGCTGGTTTTCTACTATGTAACTGGGTTCTTCATTGCCATATCTGTCATCACCAATGTGGTCGAGACAGTTCCATGTGGTTCGACACCTAATCAGAGAGACATTCCTTGTGGGGAGCGCTACACCGAGGCATTTTTCTGCATGGACACGGCTTGTGTAATGATCTTTACAGTGGAATATCTCATGCGACTGTTTGCAGCACCAAGCAGGTACCGGTTTATGAGAAGTGTCATGAGCATTATCGATGTGGTGGCCATTCTGCCCTATTACATCGGGCTCGTCATGACCAACAATGAGGACGTGAGCGGCGCTTTCGTAACGCTGCGGGTGTTCCGCGTCTTCCGGATCTTTAAATTCTCCCGCCACTCCCAGGGTCTTAGGATCCTAGGCTATACGTTAAAAAGCTGTGCATCGGAACTCGGCTTCCTGCTCTTCTCCCTCACCATGGCCATCATCATCTTTGCCACGGTCATGTTCTACGCTGAGAAAGGCTCCTCGTCCAGCAAGTTCACAAGCATCCCAGCCTCTTTTTGGTACACCATTGTAACCATGACAACCTTGGGGTGAGTCATTTTGTGTCTGAAAGACCTTCTCTCTTTATATTATTAGACTTGAACTCTCAGAAAGCCACACCTTTCACGTCACCTTTACTCAAAGCCTTGTTAAAGTCCTGGAACGTTTGCACTAGAAATCGTCTGAGAATACATTTATTGCTAGGGACAATATCCAACTGAATATCCAAATTAGAAAAATACAGTACTGTACAATTAGGAGGGAGTATTTTCTATGTAAGAAACCCTGCTCGCGTGAACCGGCCTTAAGCCTGTTATTTACGGTATCTTACCGTACACAAGTAGACCGGTGTTACAGGCAAAGTCTAATTGGCCGGCAATTATCTTAAGGCAACTGTTTACAAATTAAGATTGCACCTTATCTAAGAAAAGATATTCCCCTCCAGCTTGTGGATTTTCACGCTTTTTAGCGCTAACTGCTGTTAGCGCCTGGCGCTGGCTGATTGCAGTCATGGCCGCCCCAAAAAGGCGGTAGGTTTGGATTGAACTCACAACCCCAGGCTAGACTTTATCCATCCCTATTATGCACCAATTAATATTTAAGGGTGTGTGAAGCAGGCAGAGGAACATCCTTGAGCATTTCTCCCACACATTGACAACAGATAGCAGCTGCGAAGCCGTTTAGCCCCGTCCGCTTCCACTCTTGCAAATCACAAGCCATTTACCCAGGAGTTCCCAGGCCTAGAGAAACATCAAACTAGGTCTTGTTTAGACGATTGTTTATATATACCATTTTATAGAGTATTCCGCTATGATATTAGCAATGTGACCAGTAACCGGCAGCTGCCGAGTCACTGTGGCTTTGAGACTGGAGCTGCATTGTCTTCAGGGTCTTCAGCTTCCTGTTTAGTAGTCACGACAGTGATCAGTGAGTGATGCACCTGCCAGCCACACGAGATAAGGACTTCATTTATAGTGAACAGTAAGTCATAGATAAACGTTTATCACTTACGATCCATCAAGGGAGTTACGTAGAGTGAGGTTTGTTTCATTCGATTAGCAAATTAGAAATTCAGTGAATGACAAAAAGCTCTCAATAGGTCAGTGTTCTGCTCAATCTGTTGACTGGTTTTACATGGATTTCAGTGTAGAGCAGATCTTATTACTCATCGCTTCAAACTCAACAGAGATCCAATCTCCATCTGTATCTGAGACGTGACCCTCAATGAGAGCGAGAGACTCTTCTCATCAATAAAACATGTGGTAGAAGTGTGTGTCACTGTGACTAATGTTCTCAGGTACATCTGCTGAACAATGTAAACCACCATGACATTTTCAACCCGTCTGACATTACCTCTTCAGCGGCTGTTCTTTTAACTCCCAACCCGACAAAGAGTCCGTTTCCACCAGCAGAAAGTTCTTTCAGAGTCGATTATACAAATACGAGTTCAAGTTGGTCTCACGGTGCAATATCTGATGATTCCAGGTCTTTCTGTGATCTGCTCTTGACCAATGTAGTGGTGTGTTTTACACAACTGTTGGTGCGTTTTTCCACTGATTCATTCAGGCTAAGTGCACATTATCTAGGATTTCCACCTTACAAGGCCAGAGCGAAAGCTTTGCAGTGTAAAGTCTTCAGTGTCAAGTGGCTGGTAATGATGTGAAAGATCACGACACTGTGCTAGCGTTTGTCCAGAGACCTCCTCACATCTGAAACGGTTGTCTTTGTCTTTTAAAACGCCTGCATTATTTACATGAGTGGCATTCCGATTGGGTTCTTCAATGAGTCTCTAAGCACAGCTTTGTCTTGCCACGATGCCAAACAAAATAATAAATAAAGGATGGGGGGATAGATTTGTCATGACAAGTTTCACTTTTTGAACACCAAATTCTCAAAATATGGCTTTGGCATGATTAAAAATTAACAATTGTGACACTTGCAAAATGTAAATTTGCTTACACTTGGAAATCTGATAATTATGGTCTTTATTTCTCTGGAAACATGTGTGTGAATGTTGGGAAGCTCTTGTGGTTCCACTGTTATTCAGAAAAAATAAACACTTAAGATACTAAAAAAGCCACTTTTGAGCTTCTTGTCTTTCCGATGGGATTGACTTTTGATTTACGAGCCACAGAATCGCACTGACTGGAAACGTCCCACAGCGAAGCTCCATTGCTTGGCATCCGATTTTGTGTTGCATAAATTGTCCAAGCACTGATTCAGTTGCATCACGGTCCAATTGTTATTCTGGCACTGAACACTATGTCGTAACAACCTGACCAGATCCAGTCTGGAGTTTTACCTGCGTTTTAACGCCATTTTAATCGTTTGAGCCGGGTCTATTACTAAATTGCTTTGGGTTTTGCCACTTGTGTTTCTGTCGGAAAGACAGGAGGCTTGGGGATTGGGGATTTACAATCTGAGATGGGTAGAGATTTGTTTATTGTTTATTTATTTTGTGGACTAATAAGATGGATTTGACCTTTCGGTAGAGTAGCGTATTCTGAATGACCTTTAAAGAAAGCTGCAAATCTCTAGTGAGCTTCACAGCACTATGGCGTATGAGAGATGTACCTGAAATATTGTTTTAGATCGTCCTCATATAATTCAACATCTTTGAACCTTATTAGCCTCTAGACTTGTAATAATGGCAGTACTGGTTAAGATTTAAGAATACGGCAGTTTTTTTCCTTCACAGTAGTATTGTTGGGTGGGTGATGGGGGGCTATCCCACTAATGAGGACTTTTCAGTTGTTACCAGAAGCGTTAATTACAGACACACTCGACATGAACATTCTCATTTCTAGCCCTGAATAGATCAAGACTCTCCATTCAGCCCATTCAAATTCAGACGCATGAGTGAATCTCTCACAATCTATTGATAATTTGGAATGAGAAGATTTTCTGTCGATACCGATCAAAGACATTGACTAAACGCAACAAAGGTGCAGAAGAGGATAAGGGACAGGAAGAGGAGTAAGGCTGAATCCATTAGTTAGGGTGAATGAAGAGAATCACATGTAGATGATGGGTGTTAAATTGAAGCCATTTTGAATTAGCGATGCAACACATGTGTCTGTGTTCATGATGCGCGCACCAGTGAATAAACCGTTCTTCTCATGATGTTTGCTGCCAGAGGATGTGTAGGCGCAAAACACCACAGAAAAATCAGTAAAAATCGACTTTTAGTAGAAAGACTTCAAGTTTAGTAGGAGAATTTTGTGTTTATAATGTAAAAATGTTAATTCATGCATGCTGTAGATAAGTTCTTTTGAAATGGAAAATGTCAAATCTCATGTCAATTATCAATTATACTTATACAACATGTAAATGCGTAGCATTATAAATACAGAGAGAAAGAGAGATTGTTAATGTACTGCTATATACTTTGTGTATTTACAAACGTATACACTCACCTGTAAATACTCATAAATTATATTTCTGAATATGATATTTACTTGTTTTATTCGGAAACAAATATGTGATAAGGTACAAATCTGAGCATAGCTTTTTGTTAAAGCATTTATTATTCGTATCCACATTTTAACATTTGCATTTAACACGAACATTTGTTAACTTATTTACCGTGTGTTCCATTTCATCATGACACTCTCTTGAAGACAGTATTCTTCTTAAATATTTTAGGTGATAGTTTCATATTTGTACATCCATCACTGATGAAGCAGTCTTAAACCCAAACATTACAAAAAGTATATTTACAGAGTACTTCTATTTATATAATTAAAATGTAAAGATTCACACATTGCTTAGGACTTTTTATTCCCTTATTTTAAACACAGCATTATATTTCTAAGATGGTCAAATCACTGCGGTTTCATCCCATCAACCTGCCATAATGCACTTCCATCATTAGTGATTGGATCTGATGCTGTATAATTCAACCATCAATGACGGAAGCTATTGTTACTCGGCATTCAGGGAAAAAGCAGCAATAAACCTCAGCATGACGATCATGTCTGCTTTCAGGCCTATAACAATCTCTGCTGTTATTGCCAACCAGTCGTCGGTTGTGAATATCGAATGGTTTTGTATGATTCTCTGTTCTTTCAGTAATTGTATTGTAGTCGACAAAAGGAATGACAAAACCGTTTCATTGCTAAGATAAAAGTCTGTCTGAAAATGTTTTTTTTTTTTGCAAATCTACTAGGACACGATCCTCAGTCGTCATAAATTCGTCATAAAACTACTAGGACAAACAGTCGTCGTCGATAAATTTGCTGAAATAAATTTACGGTCGAACCACAAAATATCTCCAAAAGACAAAGAACGTGACATTGAAAAAAGCGAGACAATAGCGAGGTCAAACACAATCGCTGGATGGAACCAAAATATCCCCCATTGTTCCAACCCTGATATTTTGCGTTATACACCAGCTTCATGACAGGTATACTAATCTCCATCTTTTGCTTCTCAGCGTGTGGAATAATCGTAGTCTCCAGCTGAATTTTCCATTTACTGTTTTATCAAGGCTGTTGGAAATCATATAATGGAATTCATTAACCCTTAATGATTGTGTGGAGAAACTGTGTGTTTTCTGTCATAAAAAACCTGCCATTAAAATCAAATATAGATAGAATAAAGGACGATAAAAGCCTGGAATATTTGTGTTCTGCTTGTGCAAATGAACCTTTAGAGTCACAAACCTGTGATCATCTTAAACTTGACAAATCGCTGGACTGCAGTGCTACACACACACATCCTGTCACACGGTCCCATCCGAGCCCGTGATAAACGTGTGGATTTGCCCTCTCTGCTCTCTTCTGAGTTGTTATTGTTTCACAATGGGGTTTCTGTCTCTCTTAGGAGTGTCGTTGATCCACACTCCTTCTCAAGGCTTCAGATGGTGATTTACCACTCGCACTCTGTGTCTTTAACAGCAGATGTGTGACATTAGTCTTACGACACAGAGGGGAAAACATAATGAATATAATGTAGATTATCTATTAAAAATAGATTTGAAACGTTATCCACCAACTTTTGATTTTTTCCTACTTTGAAGACACAGTAAGGTTATATTCAGAAAGACAGACAGACAGACAGACAGAGAGAAACAGAGAAAGAAAGAGAGAAAGAAAGAGTGGAATTAATTAAACTGTTTTGAAAATCTACAGATTATCAGATTATCAAATTACAATAATCCCTGTGATTGAGTTGGTGAAAAAGGACCTTTAATTGTCCAACCATGGATAGAAAGACAGAGAGGGGGGGTATTTGTTTTAATAATCTACTGATTATCAGCAAATTATAATAATCCCCGTGATTGAGTTGAAGAAATACTTTTCATTGTCTAGAAAGAAAGAAGGTAGAAAAGAAAGAACGAATGAAAGAAAGAAAAAAGTGTTTTGATAATCTACAGATTATCAGCAAATTATAATAATCCCTGTAATTTAGTTGGTAAAGAAAGGATTTTTAATTGTCCAGCCATGGTTTTCTACATATTAACACATTTAAACAGTAACAGTAAGTGTACACACACACACACACACACAGACACACACCGGAGCAGTGGTCATCTTTTATCAGTGACCATGGGGAGCAGATGAGGTTCAGGGACACTTCAGTACTGGTAGCTGGAGGTCTGGGCTCAGAACCTGTGACGCTTTGGTGGCAAGTCCAAGTACTACCAGCTCACTTCTACTATCCCATATAACTGTTTGACTAACTTATTGACTGAGATTGCATGAAAAGAAGCACAAAAGAGCTGCAGACTCTCTGAATGACAGAAACTAATGCCTGTGTCTGTTTAACACCTTTGGTCAGTGAGCAGTGTCGTCTTAACTGCTGGTAATGCATCAGCTACTGTCATACTGAATAATGATTTCACTCCACACCACCACCATCTGACACTCAGGGTGTGTGTGTTTCCAACATGCGTGCGTGTGACGAGATCAAAACTCTTGTGAATTTAGACTCCGACAGCATCATAATCCGGGATAAATGTCATTTGTTCTTGTCTTTGGGCTCCAATTTAATCAGCATTAGTGAGTCACTCGGAGACTTGAAATGGATGGTTTGACTGTTGCATGACTGAAGCGGTAACACTTGGTACATACTGATGCGCATGAAGCAGGCCATGCGCACACGCCATATCACGCTCAGACAGACGCACACGCATCCACGCACCCGCAACCATCCTTCTGTCTCCCGCCGATCTCCTGCTGCCCCAGCTGGTTGGTGCTGGTGCTAATGTCACTAAACAGTCATCACTTTTGCACCGTGTTTGTGTTTACCCCTGATATTAGTTGCCCGTGGCAACAAATTAATTAATGATTCCGCGGTGATAGCTCCTGCTGCTCTGAACTACTTCCCATGAAAACAAATATCCAGCTTTTAACAGATGGACTCCAGTGTGAAAATATGGCTCGCCATGTCTCCTGGCCCATGCAATCCAACACTCTTAATAAACAACAACCTGTGACCTGTAAAGACGCAGAAGCATATTTTACCCAGCATTATGGAGAAGCAAGGAAGGAAGAAAGGAATTGAACTGTTTTAATAATCTACATATCAGATGATCAAAATATAATAATCCCTGTGATTGAGCTGGTGAAGAAAGAACTTTAATTGTCCAACAATGAAGAGAAAAATAAAAAGAGAGAGAAAGAGAGTGGGGGTGTATTTGTTTTAATAATTATAATGATTCAAATAATTATTAAAATTAAAACGATCGAGTTGAAGAAATACCTTTAATTGTCAAACCATGGAGCGTGTTCTACCCAGTATTATGGAAAGATAAGGATAGAGGGGTGAATTTTTAAAGCATGTTTAATACAGAAAAGATTTTTGGAAACAGAATGAAGGAAGAAGGAAGAGAATAAGAGATAGAAAGGAACATTTGAGGAAAGAGAGATTGAAAGAAAGAGGCAAGAATTAAAGAGTGTGGAGAAAGAGGAGGGAAGGATGGGGAGAGAGGTATAAAGAGATAGAAGACAGATACATATAGAGAGAGGGAGGGAGAGGGAAGAGATGGATGTAGAGAGTAAAAGGCGATGTATACAGACAGAGTGAGGGAGGAAAGACAGAGCAGGAGAAAAGATAGAAAAGGAAGAGACAAAAAAAGAGGGAGAAAGAGACTGAGATAGAGAGGAAAGAGAAAAGGAAGAGAAGGATTGGAAAAAGAGATATGGAGGGAGGATGAGGAAAGATGGGGGATGAGGAAGACGTGAAAAAAAAGAGGTGGATTTACCAAGACAGTGGGGGTTGTAGAGAGAGAAATTGGGGGGTAGAGAGACAAAGAAAGGGATGGAGAGAGGAAAATTGATCAAAGTGTGACAGAGGGGGGTTGGTGGGAGAAATCGAAAGAGAGAGATCTAGTTAACGTCTAGTTAATGACAACTACCGTCACCTATTCTAAGGTCATTGTTTTTACTGTACATGATGAGTCAAGGTCAATTTGGTCAAACTGCTCAAGTCAAACAGGCAAATCCACTGACACGGCACCACCGTCATCATCATCAGTCAGGGGCGGCTGGATCTTATCAGCTTCTCGATGCTACCCGCCTCTTCTGCTTTCCCCACAGCTTGTGCACACTGATAGAGTTTGGAGGGTCTTCAATCCGAGTCCAGAGCTCATTTATGCAAACTTTATAAGCCCTCCTCAAGACAGCGCAGAGGCACGAGCGACTAATGCAAAATATAAGCGCACATTTGCCAAACAACCATAGTTATTCAAATTGCTTCTCTTTCTGCCAAGCTGTTGCTATTTTTGCAGCCAAACCCGTTCAAAATCATCCACATTCACTTACGTAAACTTACAAACGCGCACACACACACACACACACACACACACACACACACACACACACACTCCGGGGCACCAAATCCATGTGTAAACAGGCAGATGGGACCCTTCTGCTCCTGATCTCGTGTCCGTCTCAACAGCCAAAAACTGTTGATCAGGGTTGGGAAATTACGGATAAATACAGAACCTCATTATGAACTCCATGATTACAAGCACATAATTGTCATAAGCAATTAATATTCGAGTGGTTTGTTTTTAAATGGAAAAAACAGGAGAAGCACACTTACTCAGTGCTGCAGGTTATCTGCTTTTTGTGAAAAATCAAATGTACATATCTAGGTAAATATCGTAATTTTGTAAGATTTACATAATTTTGTGAATGATTTAGCTATACGATCAGTCTTACAGTTCACAAAACTTTACCAAATTTTCAATATGGTTTAGATTTGTTTCCTTTTGTCTGTTTTAATTTCAAGATTGATTTAATTCAGATTAACTGCAGAGTTTTTGTATTTGACAGCAGAATTTAAAAAAATTATCATGTTATTATTTATTATGAAATTACTTAAATTAATTAATATAATAACTGTAAACTTGAGACCTATGCAGTCTCTTGAAGCCATTTCTGAGAATCTTAATAATAAAAGTTTGACGTTTACAAGCTGATTTCAACTAAGGCTGCGTGACATTTAAATAAATGTGTCAACTTGACAATGTCAATGTTTTGTTTGGCAAATTTGATCTGTAATCAAATTATAGCATATTTTTTATTTTGCACCCCATGATTTCAAATGTGATACACAACACAGCAAGTAAATTTACAGCAATTTAAAATATAATGCTAGTCAACCTTTTAAAATGTTTAAAATTAATAATTTTCACTATACGTGTATCATTGTGCATTTTTTCGATAAATCACATTAGTCTCAATTCCAAGCTTGTGAAAAATTAAACACAAAAAAAAATTGAAAGCACACATAAGAAAAGGCCAAAAAGGCAAATCTACACTTTAAGAAATCCGCACGGATACACACACTAATTACCCAAGGCTCTTATTGCTTTTACTAATTGAGCTCATCTTCTGTCACAAGCAGGTAGTTTCACAAGTAAATGTTGCAAAATACTGTCAAAACATTAAAGAATAATGTCAAACTAAGATTATAAGGTCCAGAAAAATGTCCTGCTTTTTCAGAAGACAATACTGGGTGAGAATAATCAGTAAAACTAAATAATAATCTAAATAGAATATAATAGAATAAATACATAATTGAAACATTTGCTAAGGCAACTACCAGTATGTTGGAAAAAAGATCACTTAAATATATGTAATGGCATTTTTTTTCAGGTGTATCAGTAAAAAAAAAACACTTCAGTGTGTGAAAGAAAAAAAAATACTGCCATGGAGAAGTGAAAGATAAACTCCCTGACCTCATCATCACACACACAGTCTCTTTCTTTCCAGCCAGAAAAGTATCAGACAGAGAAAGAGAGTGAGAGAGCGAAAGAAAAAGAGAGAGAAAGAAAGTATGGGTAATACAAGCCTGCCTGTCAGTATTTAATTAGAAGGGTCTGTGATAACATTGCAGCAGTCGCGGAAAGAGGACAGTGTGAGTGTGTGTGTGTGTGTGTGTGTGTGTGTGTGTGTGTGTTTACACTGACAGATACTTTCACTAAGCAGATCGATGTTTCAGACAATCATTCCACTGCTCTTATTAAACATGGTAAAGTAAGGGCAGCACTGACAGGTTTAGAATAAACACACACACACACACACACACACACACACACACACACACACAAAGTACCTCTCCAGAGTAAAACAAACATATATTTCCACTCCAACAGAGTAATTTAAATATTTTTAATTTAATCGTATATGTTCTCTGGCCTTGTTTAGTGCAGTAAAGTGTAGTTAGTGTTATAATATTTGAGTCTGGAAATGCTCGTGCTGTACTTTCCACACTGTTAAAGTTGAGTGTCTATGCATGAACCTTTCAATTATTTATAGAAAGATTTTAAAGATGAATGCATAATGAACAGAAGACCAGCCTCGGAACAATGGTCTCGTAATCTATTATAGTGCCATTAAAACAATAAACGTCTGTAATAATAGACTAAACTGGATTTGTGTGTCGTGATGCACCAATCTGTCATTTTTAAAGCTTCCCTTCGTAGTTATTGTCCGCTCCAGACGAGCTCATTCACATTTTTCTTCCCCAATTTCTTTTTCATTCTCAATCGCAGATGAAATTCAGCAGGTTGGTTGGTTTCTTTCTTTCACACACATGCGCGCGCACTTACATGCGATCTCTCAGAATGATTTTTCAACAGGTGCTGAAAATAGCCCGGCACCCTCGGGTTTCAGACGTGGCTGAGGTTAAAGGTCACGCAGGGCTTTCATCAGTTCTGAGACCATCTATACAACCTTCTCTTCATCACCTTGACCACTTGTGCATCAATAGCAAATTCATTTTTATGATCGGAGCAGAGCAAAGCAAGGCCCAGCAATTTCAAGTCCGGCGTTTCAGATCCGAGTTGAAGGCCCGGTCAAGTGCTTTAGCCTGTTCTTCCTGTGTTTCTACTGGGCGTCCTTTACTTGGATTGGCCATTTATGTGAGTTTGACCATCCATCCATTAAATTCTCAACCGTTTTTCATTTCTGTGTCATGATTACAATAGTCTCCAGCAATCAATCCCAGAAATTGGAATGGTGATCAAGTAATCGTAAATCGCTTTTCCTCAATAAAACACAATTTTCCTGCTAGGTTTTTGTTTTCAATACAAAAATAATCTCCATTCTCTCTCTCTCTCTCTTTGACATTTTCCTGATTGTCTTACTGTTAGAGGCCTTGTGGAGAACAAACACATTTAAAGTTCACTGCTGCTGCTTGTGGAAACCGCGCTTGCAATCAATAAAGGCAGATAATCTTGTAAATCAAACGCATATAAACGTATTACATCATTACAACCGCGTTTTCACATTTCAGCAGACATAAAAGCCACACATGACTTTGCCAGTATGTCACCCGCACTATAAAAATGATGGACTGTCCTGTCATTCACTTGCGTTATTCTTTCCTCCCATACTATGAAAACGGGTGCAGGGACTCGTTCTTCCCTCTTTGCTCTTTTCATAAAAATTGGCAGGATTTACATTATTCAGAGCTTCATGTAGAGTTCACAGAGTGATGTAATACTCCCATCAAGCTCCTGCGAAATGGCAGTATACCCTCAGGCTCGGGAAAACGGATTGGCCGGACACGTCTATTTCTTGGGCTCTGACTGGCTGAACACCCTTGGGCTTTGTGATCTGATTGGATGGCGTATAAAGCGCTGCTTTCATATGCAGAGACTCAAACACAGAATGTTCTCAGCATCACGGATGAGAGTCAGCGCTCACCTGACACAAACACTGCTGTATAGATGTGCAGTATAGTATTGGTATGATGTATTTGATATAAAACAAGCATACCATTATGTAGGATAAATGAGAATTTATCAAATTAGTGGCAGGATATTGATTGACAAATGATTTTTTACAGACTATTGTACAATTTGTTTTATATTAAGACAGTATTTTATATCAATACATTATTATATACGTATATACATACAGAAATGTATGTTTTAATATATGCATTATATAAAACAAACATAAATCCTCTTTTTTTTTCCACATAAAAGGCAGACATTTTCTTTCCTGATTTTAAGGCACACGGTCAATTATTAAACAAGTGCATTATAAAGTGCTCTTTATAGTCCCAAAAAACATAGTTTATATTCACTATTATATACACTATTTTAAGAGAACACATTAGTGCTGGAATTCTGATACCATTATAATAAATCAGTGATGCACATTCAACTGAAGATTCTTGGCAAATGTTGATAGAAGTTGATAGAAACACGTAAATGTGCTTTACACATGCGTTTTAGTATATAGCTTTAAAATTTTAGCATTATTGCAAAACTGCACAATATTTGTAAAATGAGTAACTTTGTTAAGTGCAAACACTCTTGCTGCACAAAGCCATTATATAAATGTGAAACACAAAATATTAAAGCTTGTTTTTTGGACCTTTTTCAGCCATCTTGAATTGTCTTCACACAGAAGCACAAGAACCTTTTTGTTCTTGTGTTAAATGATAATTCATCACGTCATTATGAAAATTGTGTTGTACATTTAACTTTCCTCCTTTTCAGTTATTTATGGCCATGATATTTATGAGCAAGTTGCGAGAAAATTGCATCACACAAACAAAACAAACTAAAATAAAATCACAAAAAAGGATAAAGCCAAATATTGTATAAAATAATATATGCGCTGATGCAAAATAAAGTCTGCATACCTCGCAACTCTATACAGCAATTACAAAAGTCTGTATTTTTCCAAACAGACATTAATTCATATCATCTAATTTACCCAGTTTTCTACATGATTTATTTTTTAGAGTAATGCATTCAGTTTTGTGAAAATTAATACATACTGCAAACATCTGTACACCACAACGTAAGTGTTGCATTTTGTCTTGGTTAGTCTGGTTCTTTTATGCTCCCTTACAGCAAAAACAGCCTAATTTAATTCAGCAAGTCTGACTTTTCAATTTCCCTAATCATGCATCTTTAATGGGTTTCATCTACTAGGGCCTGACAAAAAGAGGGATAGAGATTTTGGGAATGAAGGTGTTTTCGTCACTGTAATCCACTAGGCGAGTGTCTTGTGATGTTAGATACCTGCACACAGACCAAATACTGAATCCGGTTGGAATTATAAGGTCATAACTAGGTGTATTAATCCTGAAATGAAACCACCTACCAATATGATACATGTTAATCACAAGTGAACTTTATTTACATTCGATTTATCACAAATCCTAACAGATGCACATTCATGGAAATAAAATCTGAATTAAATTTACCTTTATTCAGTCTAACTATTATAAAACGATTGAAAAGTTCATTGAACTTTAGGATTATCGTGTATTGTATTTGTCTAAACCAGAAACTACTTTGAAAATATTTTGTATATTTCCTGACCATTAATATCATGACAACATTTAAAATGTTTCTAATCCTAATCTTCTAATCCTAATATCTATTCGAGATCCCAATAGTATCTCATACGAATCTAATTTAAAAAAGTTCAGGAAAGGGACCAAATGCTGTGTGTACAGAGCGAGGATCAAATTTTTGGTGAAATGTTGGGAAGAAATTGCTCATTACTGTAGAATCCGCTGCGAATCTGTCAAGCAGGTCAACAATCGTCACATTATCCAACAACACGAGCACCTTTAATCGCCAACACGGCTTCACGGGGGTTACACCGCAGCTGACAGGCTTCTAGTAATTTCTTGTAGCATCCTAGCTTGTTCTTTAAAAAAAAAATGAAACTTTAAGACTGACCTTCTGGCAGATTCTTTTTTTAGAATCAGTACTTAAGAATCTGGCTACCGCGAGTCCAAAGGCCCTAAAGGTTAATACTGACCTAAATGACTATGTACAGGTTCATACTGCACTGCAAGTATTTGGCAGGAAAGACTATGACAGATGGTTATAAGACTTGATCAGAAAAAGAGATTGGAATGAAAAGAGCAGGAGAGAGAAAGAGAGGTCAACTGCTGTGTGAAACAGCATGGAGAGTTTTGAATCCCACTGATTGTAATAACTGGCTTGGAATGATCACAGAGCGTCTTACACGGACCAGCACATTCAAACCGAGGGGTCAGGAAAGAGCAGATGGAAGGAAACAGGGTTCTGAGTGGGTGATGTCACAAGGTTGATTTGTTTGGGGGTTGCGTTTAAGACCGGGCGTCATGGAAAGTGGCCGTGATGGAATTTTTGATGGAAGGCGAGAAGCCAGGGATGAAGGACGCTGGAGTCTCTTCTTTATTATCCCGTGCCAAAGCTATAATAAAAATGCTCAAGGATATCATGATGACTAAAATGAGATTTGGCAATAGCGTTTGTCTTTACAACAATTAAAAAAAACTTTATTAAAGAATTATTTTATTTTCAAATTATTTGCAAATTATTTTCAAATTCCAGCATGGATCATTTCGATGCCACCTCAGTACTGAAGGATTCAATATTTCAAGGTCAATGTGCTCGTCTCAATGTGCTTCTTTAAAGGCCGTTGGTTTGCACAGTTGGAATCATGGACTCTATTTAAAGCAATTTCATCCCGCGACTTCATCCCAGTTTTGCTTCTTGAGACTAGAACATGACCCACATACCCCTTAGGGTTTCCCAAAGACAGAGAGAAGGGCTCCAGGTACATGGTGTGCTCCAGTGTGAGAGCGTGTTTTTCTACGGAATTACCAAAGGGAGTTTGGGACTTGCGCATACAATCTTAAGAGTTACCGCTTTATAAGAACTATTTATATAGATTGTGCCATGATTCCATTGACCAAGTTGTGGAACTGAATGAAGCTCTGATGAAAGTGCCTGGAGACTCCACACACTGGGTAAGGTTTCCATGTAATGAGATGCTTCCGAGTGCAACTAAGCTCTGCAGGTTCATCATTAGGAAGTTTCGTACCAAACTATAACTCTTCATTAAGACCAGCGCTTCTTCACAATGAAAAGCACAGGCAGGTTCTGTGTAAATCAGTCCAAGATCTCAAACCTCATGGAGGAGGAGTGTGTGGCTCCAAGCGGCACCAGAACCCAGGCGTTTCATGTGCTGGACTGATCATATTTAATTCTCTATTAACAGAGACAAGCTTGCCTTGGCCCTCATTAAAAATAGATAGAGACAAGCTCTCCACTCGGCTAATGACACCTACCCTCCTGCACACACAGAGACGGCTGAACTCAATCTGTCTTCCTCCAAATGAACAAAATCCTGTTTATTTCTACAGTTCCTGGGTTGTTAGAGGGAAACCATTGACAAGAACATGTTCAAATGATGGTGGAGAAATGTTGCTGGTAAACGAAGACCTTTGTCATCCCTTTAGAACTCCAAAGCTTCAGCCATCGTGGACGGTGTGATTAATTACCAAACAACGCAGGTAATTACTCAGGATCTCAGCTTGGGGGACAGAGGACATGATGAAAGGACAGACGAAAATATGATCAGAGACTTTCCATGTCTGGGTGCGCAGGAACCGAAGAGATAGAGCCAGAGTCACATCGCCAGAATTCCAATTAAGGCAAATATAATTTTAGCCGTCATTGAGTTTCATACTGACTTTCCGCTTTGCCCTAAAATCTGCTTAGCCGGGTGTGCAAGTTTCTGACAGACTACCAATGACTTTGCAGACGTATTTTCAAATAAAAAATATTCATCTTTCTCAGACGCGCAGTATTTACTGTCGGCAAAAATGTTGATAATGATTTATGGATTTTTCGGTCTTGACCGTGATTTGGTCACATTTTTAAATACTAAACATATATACATATGTATACATACATACATACACCCAGGCCGTCATACTTTCTGTGCAAGTAGGGCTCCATCAGCCTGAGGCTAGGCTCCTAAAATTGCTTCCGGTATACATGATTCAGACAGCAAATGCCATGATTTGCTCTCTCGCTATAAATATGTACAGTAAGATTAAGGTCTTTGAGATGAGAATTAAGTAAATACATGTAAGTGCCACAAGCTGTTCAAAAACAGTTTGTCTAACATTCAGACTGATTGTCAACTCAGGTCAGCTCGAGGTCTCAACTAGTGGAGGAAACTTGCCAAGATCTGTTCTTTTGTTTTAGCTCTACATAATGTATTCCAGTTTAAATTTTTGAACAATCGTGTGGGTTTTCTTCACAGATGCATAAGCAAACAAGAGCTGTTACGCTCATTCAAAGCCCATCCAGCCATCAATCAAATCCGAGGCTGTCTGATCGACAGATGGTTTGTTTCTCACTGCAGACACGTCACCTGTGGATAAGCCAGTTTAGCACTTTT
The DNA here is from genome assembly GCA_028031935.1 of Paedocypris micromegethes. Lineage (NCBI taxonomy): Eukaryota > Metazoa > Chordata > Actinopteri > Cypriniformes > Paedocypris > Paedocypris micromegethes. The sequence continues at coordinate 21,920,514 of CM051498.1, read as the reverse complement.
AAAAAAATAAAAACACTTCATTTAAATAATGAAGCAGAATTATATGAGGTGCATTGGCCCTTTACTTAAGTACGTACATATTTCCTTAAAATTCTATGTTAAAGATCAGTTTAAAATGCCATAATCTATATCACGCAGGTTTTGAAAAGAATCTTGCTCTAAAATTATTCAAATTTTTGATTTACCAGTAAACAGAGAAGATTCTGGTCAGCCGAGTTGTGCTTTTAGTAACATCATAAATCTCAAGTAGGCAGCTTTCGGTCAAGTACGCACAAACCTTAAGCGCGAGACTCCTGTACACCTCATTAAAGTTTATCACAACCTCAAGTATTCAACAATATGTCGATGTTCCCCAGAAGGTCCACACGGAAATCAGTTCCTGCTAAATATTGTCTAGCTAGAGCCTAATTGGGGCATAAAAATGAGGTCAGCTCCTTGCTGTTCTTGAACGGAAATCTGCCACGTTCACCTGTTTGTTGTTGTCCCTTTCTGGTGTCTTGTGGTCACCACCACAGGGAAGAGCTCTCTTCTGCTCGGCAGCATGTGTTTCGCCAATCTGGAGCCTTATGTTCCGGCTGACATGTACAACAGCGAAGAAATGCTCCCACACTGCGCCACTTCCGCTGGTGACCGTAACCACCATCATCGTCTGATGCTACCGGCTCTGGCAACGTGCCCAACCACCCGGCAGTCTTCCCGGAGTGGACACGAAAAATTTATGATTGGATATCCAAGTTCCGCCCATTGCATTAGGGAGTAATGAGAAATCAAGTGTGGACTGGAGCAAATCCTGCTAATGTTCCGTAGGGGCGACACAATAGCGAAAGGCTTAACAACCAAATTATTGTGCCAGCGACAATCTTTCATCTGCTTTTATGAGCAGTTCCCGCATCGCCGAAAAAAGATCTTAGCTGTAGCAATGTCAAGGTCATGGGAACAATTTCCAAGGAAGTAGAGGAGTAAAGAGTACCTGTAACCCATATTTGAGCAAAAGTACGGATACCTTACGGTAAAAATTACATGTTACAAGTCACCAATTCCAAGAAGACTTTGTGACAAATCCGACAAGAAAAAGTCGTAAAGTGTTCAATTTTAAAAGAACAAAGTGATTTACTCGTACTGAATTTAGGCTTAATAAACACAGAGACATGTGGAAAAACAAGATACTTTTTATCAATGAGGTTTTATTTTATAATATAGAAATGAAATTTAACACCTCCATGTTTCAAAATGTGAGAACAAAGTAGTTGAAAAAAAACAAGTCAGTCTCAGTCAAACTCAAATGTGCAAAAAAAGATGACATGTGCTTGCTCATAAACAGCATCCAGTACCTTCAGCCTCCTGCAGATGGCGATATCGCCTCGTCCACCCAAGAAATTTACCACGGTAGAAAAAGATGCTGACTTGTCGCGCACAATCACAATGTAACAAGTAACAATAAGTGTCCATGCAAATGTAGTAGAGTAAAGAGTAGATAATCAAAAAAGTAGAGTAAAAGTTGCTAATATTTTTGAAACTCTGTAAAAAGTAGCCAAAAATACTCAAGTAACAAAGTCCCTTTACTCAAGTACTGTACTTAACACTGCTGCACAGAAGGCATAAACTGATACCTTGAATGCCGTTTGTGGCCTTGAAACTTTCCTTCAGTGTGAAATGCTCCTTTCAATCTTCCAGATACCTACAGCTTCAGGTATTCTCTGCAGATGTTTGCTATTAAATGGTGGCTAAGTGGCACTTAACTCTATATAGAAAAGACTTGCACTTTTACAAAGCGGCAGTCAGAGTTTACAGCTCATGTTGGGAATTTCAATCACGCACTCCTTATAAAGCATCCGGAACCTCCCGCTTGTACTTATCTTGTCTGGGCTGCCATCTTGAATTGATGTAAATCGGTAAAACACGGCAGGATCACAGCCACAAAACCGCTTCCCAATTTGCCACACAACTCGGTAAAGGTTAATGAAGGAGAAGCGACTTTTGACCTCCGTCTCACCTCCACGTGACGCTGTCAAACACACCCGAGCAATCAGATTAGACACACATAAGGGAAAAGGGGGTAATTTGTGCCACATTTTCCATAAATTATCATCTGCGCAAGGACAAAGGACACATTAAAAGACGCCGAAGAAACCGAGGCAGGAATAAAACAGCACTTAAGAAAAATGAGAGTTTTTAAGTGATTAATCTTCTGAATTATTTAGTCTTGACATAAATAAAATATGTATGAGCCCGTCGAAGTTGGTGTAGAAGTGAGCATAGACTGTATGTTTTTATTAAGTATTAAACTAAACCGTGCGTTTTAATCAGCATCCCGAACTCCAAAGATTTAGAGAAATGTAAAACCGCTTCCTCTGACTTTTTTCCCCCTCATCGTCGCTGTTTGTATCGAAACTCTTTGATCTTTTCCCTGTAACTGGTGGCTTTCCATCGCTGGAGCTCATTCAGATTCTTCAAAAGAAATCTGCTTTCTTGTTTCCCTACACGGCAAATGTGCGAATTTGGTGTGGTAAACGCCTGATTGACTGGAGCTGAAGGAACTTTCAGAAGCTGCACAAATTACAAGCAAATCATTCCCCAGTCAGACGCATCCACACACAGTCCGTGTTTAATGCATGAGCTTTTTGTGTAAGTCATGTCCTGTGGTTTTTGCGGTCAGCGTAGCCAAGCCTGACCCCTGTGTTCAGACTCCTCACTACAGGAGCTTCTCGTGCCCCTCGTAGAACCACTCCACCTCCGCCTCACGCCCCGAGCAGAACTGGTGCGGATTTTCATTTTCCTCCACGTAGATCCGATATGACAGACGGAAGCATGTCGTTTTATCCTCTGCTGCGCATTAAGCTCAAACATGGACCGAAGCAGCATATGGTCCGAGTCAGAGGTTGCAGTTGTTTGTGTTGCTTTTCTCTCTGATTATGGCATCACTTACTGAGTGGAGCTATCAGTTACCAGAGTCACGTAATGATTCCTTTGTTTGGACACAAACGGCTGGTGTTATTTCCTGTTGCCAGATTGCGCTTGTCTCGGGGGATAATGTGCATTTGGGCTAAATTAATACCGTTCAGCAACTGTACCAGACGTTTAGGAGTGTTGCAAACACTGCGTTCGATGGAGAACATGATCATGATCATGAATAGTGACGAGTCTTGTGGATTATTCAAGGTACTGGAAACCATTTCAGACAGGCAGATTAGAGACATTTTTTACTGCTGAAAATGCTTCAATCTATCTTTTTTGTATGTCTAAACTCATTTTAGTTTCTAGTTCACGGGGAGAAGGGGCCAATCTCAGCAACTCTGAGCTTGAAACGAAAGTAGTTGCCAACCAATCACAGCAAAGGACACAGACATATTTTTAGTTATGCAAATCAATGGTTATGTTTATTCGTTTTCTATTATAAAGATGTGATTTGAGATATATTTTTTAATTGTCTTTTTTTTTTTTTCCAATACAATTCAATTCACACACTAGTACAAGAGATTTTTGGACTGTGGAGGAAACTGGAGAGGAGGAATCGCACGCACGCATCTTTGGGAACATGCACACTCCACAACGATTCTTTGAGCTTGTCTGGAACTGGTTTCGAGTAAACTGAGGCTACCCACTACGCCACCGTGACGCCTCAAAAACCAGCAAGAATCACAAAGACATATTGTATTTTAAGGAAATTGTTAAAAAAAAAAAAAACTCTGGCTTAGACATACATATGTAAACCCTTCTAAAAGTGTCCAAAACCAACAATTTGATCTGTTTTATATATTTTTTATTTATGTAGTATATATTATTATATACATTATACAGTCGACTATATACAGTCGGAAAAGTTGACTGTATAATGTATATAATAAATTTTCAAGGCACAAAAAGACCGGAAAAGTACAGAGGCCAAGCCAGTCGTGTCCTCTTCATCATGACGGAGGAAGTCGGTGGATTACAGGGTCCAGAAAAAATGATATTGAGTTCCCGCATGGAGCGCAAACACGCTTTTTATCTGTCCCTCTAGCTTTAAAGGGCACACGAGCTTAGTGACGTCTCTTCATCTCTCTCCCCTGCCTATCACCTTCCATTATTCTCCCTTTTCATTTGGTTCGTTTTTGACTACAGATGTGGATTTTGGAGTTTGAGAGATTGTGCATACATGGTATTGTGTCAGATTTATGTTAAACCTGCTTTCAGATTATCGCCCCTCATCTTCCCTGTTTTGTGTATTGCATGTTCTGCCTTTTGGTTGCCAGGCAACCCATTCAGAGGTTTAACAGACACAAAGTGTTAATTCATGGAGTTCTACAGCAAAACCAGTATAGACATGGCGAGAAATGCATAGACGTACGTGTGTGTGTGTGTGTGTGTGTGTGTGTGTACATTTATTTATTTATTTTTTTTCATAAATACAGGCACGGCAGTTAAAAGAAGATGCAATGTTTTTATATACTATGCAGTAGATTTATTCTCAGTTGAGAGAATACTGTTAACACACAGCATGGTTACTCTGACTGCTGAATGAATGAGACTAGCCTGACCCGACTTCATGTTGATTCAGGTTCATTATTTTTATTTATTACAAAACGACTCTCGGCAGCTTGAAAATATATTTCCAATTAAATGAAAGACACACACAAGCAGTGATTTTCTGTGCTTCTTTGAGCACCGTGACGGAATATTTTTCTGTTTAATGCCGTATGAGTAATGGGTAAATAAATAGTGATTTATTATTTTTTGTACACAAAGTTTGCAAATTGGAAGCTGTCCATATGTAGCCAGTGTATTACAGCTCACGGAACTCTGCTGATTTAAAATGCTGTTAAATATCTTCTCCAGACAGGCACATTCACAAGGGCCGGATTCATAAGATTTAACTTTGCTCATCTGATTTAAAAGTAATAAGCTTTTAGTTTCAGAGGAGATGAATCCAGTCAGAACCTAAAATGCTTTCCAGGCAACAATCTATTTGACATTTATAAGATTTTAGCCCTCAGTCTGAAGCACTTTTATAAGTTCCATCTTATGAGTTCTTTATTAATGCTCAAATTGCTTATGCATGTCATTGTTAAGACTGATTTGTCATTTTTACTTTTTGAATCTATACTTACATGCATTCTTTTAAAAAAGGTATATCGAAAATATAATTATTGTGTGTTTGTAAATGACAGCAGATGGGAAACATTTCATTTCATTTTTAAGAAATAAAATAAAAAACAAAAATCAAATATCACTTATTTATCACACATCACAAAAAAACACATGTAATAAGTTGATATTTTTGTTTACATTTTTAAGTTGTTTGCATTTTTGTATTATTATAACATTTATAGAGATGTATTGTTTAACCCTGACAATAATAACAGATAAAAAAAAAAAAAAACAATCCTGTGAAACATCTAACTTATTTTAATGATGCACTACAGCAGGGGTCGGGAACCTTTTTGGCTGAGAGAGCCATAAACACGGCATATTGGTAAAAATGAAGTCCAAAAGAGCCCTACCTGTTTAAAACTAAGTAAATCTATGCAGATTTGTAAAACCAATATGAAATGCAGGACAACAAGTATTTCATCTCGTTTTGAAAACGCTGTAATTATATGTAAAATGTCTTCATACTCGTGTGGCTCGTTTTCAACTTTTAATTCTGACAAAACAAAAACGTGCGGTCAAGACCACAAACACAGTGCACAGAGGTGTTTCAACTCTTTCAGGACCTCCGGGTCAAATAAACTGAGACATATAAAAATACTTTCCAATAAATCAAACACAAATAAAATACATTTAAAATCGGGAGGGCATCCATTAAAACTTGAATTTATTTTACAACTTTTAACTTTTTTTACCCCATGTTAAGCAATGCCCATTAAAGCAATGTCATCCCCTGCAAACACGCGGCTTTGAAAACTGCAAAAGAAACACGTCTAGCGAACACGTGAAGCCCGGTGTTTGTGCAGCGACACGCAGTTACCGCGCGCGCACGCGACTGTTCTGGAACGCAACGGTTTCCGCTATTAGGTAGCGAACTACTGAATATTAAAAAGGAGACAAGGAAAACGTCCTGACGTCACGACAACGTTACGCGTTATCCAATAGAAAACATGGTGTTGTCCGGAGGAAAGCTGTGATTGGCTAGTTCGCCCGCAACCAGGAAGCGGATGAATTGAAATACCGGAGAACGTTTGAAATGTTTTACGTTATTATGTATTTTTAAGTGAGTGTGTGAATGTGTTTGTCTGTGTGTCCCGCTCTGCGAATGGTTGGCCACCAATCCAGAGTGTGTATCCTGCCTCTGGCCCTAAGACGCTGAGATAGGCGCCAGCTCCCCGCGACCCTGTAAAGGATGAAGCGGTAGAAGATGACTGACTGATGTATTTTTAAAGCTTTGTCTAAGAGCCATATGCAGCCACCAGAAGAGCCATATATGACTCGCGAGTCATAGGTTTCCGACCCCTGCACTACTGAATAAACAGAACTGTAAAATTTTATATAAAAAAATCTGCAAAATTATAGTTTACAGACATACATGGAAACATTTTATTAAAAGATGCTTATTAAAGTCAAATAATTGGGCATGCCGAAAATTACGGTGATAAGTATATATCAATAAACATTTCATATTACCAAAACAAAAGTTACATGACTTTAATACACGATTTTAGTAGAGAAACAATCAGAGTTACGCAATAGTTGCAGCTTTGTGTCACAGAGTCGCAATATTTGGTCATTTTGTGATTTGCCAAAATAAGACGTATTAACCTGGACAGTCTGTGTGGCTTTGTCCAGATCTCTGGCTTCAGCCTGTTACACGTCCCGGATTAAAATGTCTGACCCGAAGAAATGAGTAAGAACTAAACTTCCCAAAAGGGCTTCTGCTGATCCTTCCCTAATCGCGTGGAGGCCTAGAGAGCCATAAAGCTGCCCAAACCCGGAGCCCAGGAGAGGACGTGTGAGGTACAATAGTCATCCTGTGGGTTTACAAGCTCTGACGGAGAGCCATCTCATGCATTACATCTTCTCATAATGGCACGTCTCCCTCAAGACAGATGGGTTTTGTGGATTTTTCTCTCTCCTTGCCTCCATGTCTCTTTTCTGCTCTTCCTTGCCATGAAGCCATTATGTCATTTTGTAAATCTGATTGCTTGGTAATCTCTCATGTCCTAGCAACAGGCATTCCCAGAAGAGGCTTTGGTGGTTTTGTCATGCTCTCTGCTAAGTGTGTGTGTGTGTGTGTGTGTGTGTGTTACCTGTGCTTTTGAGCGTGTCTGTCTGTGGTCTCGTAATGACGGCAGCCCTGCTGAGATCACAAACCTCTGAGAGAAGATGTTGATCAAATGCCAAATGCTACTTATTTATAGAGCGAACATTAACCCTGACCGCCAGACAGCTGCGGGGATTACACAGCTGGAATTCGGCTGATCTGGGGTCAGTCGGCCCCTTTGTGATTCTACTCCAGCGTTATGAAGTGGCAATGTCATGCCGCCTGCAGATCTGGAGTAATAACGCCGCTTCCCTCAATCCATCTGTTTGCTGAATTTCTGTTCTTCATCCCTCATCGTGTCATCTTATTGTCCTGGCTAGGAACTCTTTATCCGTCATTTCACTGTTCGGCTTCCCTACTGTGTTCTCTATCAGACTCTAGACACAAACGAGAATGCGCGGGGGGAAAAGCAGGCATGGTTACGGAGATCCACGCATATTGCTCCCAAACAATGTGAGAAGTAGCAGATGATTCATTTTGAAGGGTTGCCATGGAAACATTAGAAACACCAAAAGGTCTCTTAGAGAGGATGAGAAAAAGAGCAAGAGGAAACAAGGGGAGAAAGAGAGAGAAGTGGAGAGAGCAGTGCAGAGTAAGAGGGTGAGAAAGAGAGAGAGAGAGAGAGAGAGAGAGAGAGAGAGAGAGAGAGAGAGAGAGAGAGAGAGCAAGAGAAATGGAAGGAAAGAGCAGAGCCAAAAGAGAAAGGTAGAAAGAGTGAAAGAGATTGAGAAAGAGAGAAAGGGTGAGTAAGAGAGCAGAAGCTAGAGAAATTTTGAAAGAGATAAAAGCGAGAGAAGGAAATGGTGAGAGCAGAAATAAAAGATCAGTAGAAAATGAGAAGTAAAAGAGATAAAGAGAGGAGTGAGGGAGTGAAAAAGAGAAATGGAGAGAGAAAGAGCAAGAAGAGAAAGGGAGGAAAGAGAAAAAGAGTGAGAAATGAAAGAAAAAGAAAATGTTACTGGTCAAGAGATTAAGAGTGAGAAGCAGCCGGAAAGAAAGGTAGAAAGCAAGAGAGTCGAGAGAGGTAGATTATCAGATTAAAAAGTATTTTACAGGATCAATAAGTAAAAAAGGTAACCAATAAGTTACAGGTAAAACCAAATCACTTATCGAAATGTATTAAATCGACCACCGAATTGTTCATTGTTACAGGAAGAAAGGGAAAGTTCATTTTGTTTAAAACATGATTCTTTAAGTTCACCACAATAAAACGAAGAGTTTGTCTGTACTTTAGGGAATATATAAGGCATCTAAGCAAAGCATTGAGGTTTGATTGAGCTTCTGATTGTTTTAGCGTCTCACTCCTCCTTGTTTACTCAGCTGAGAGTCGTATTGGTGTGGGGTTTTTTTTTTCCTTTCCGAAAGATTTCTCTGCCTGCCCGCGTTTACATAAATGTTGATGCGGCTTTTGCTAACAGTGATTTATGTTGTAAGAAAATGTAATAACTTTCTTATTAGATTAGGGTAAATGCATTCTGCTCAAGGCAGCTCGGGCTCAATTCCGGCTGTTTCAGTGTCAGAGGTTGTTCCGTCTGATGACGCTGTTTACAGCTCGGAACGAATCACGTGTCTATTCAGCAGCAGCGTGTGTTACATTAACACAAATATATCAAACACAATGTTTTGGTGTCAGACATTCAGAAAAAGGCTGGCGAACGTAATTCATAACACAATTCACTCGTGCACGAGCTTAAAAACATTCCCATTGAGCAAATTATGGGCAAATATTCTCATAAAGAGCCGACATAACCAAACCTGACACGTAATTCAACATATGACATCTCTATCTGAGATTCCAAAACAAAATGCTTTCCAAAACAAAATGCCAAAATCTTTCTTTTTTTTAAAGCTTTTCATTTGTTATTAGCTTCTGCAAAGGTGTGCGGCTGAAGTGAAGGTTGAATGCTAAACTGCAAATAAACAAAGCAATGCTCCATTTTACCAGTGGAACAAATGTCAAAAAGATGCCGTTTATAAATGTCACGTTTGAAGGACCATGAAAATGACACATTTTGAGTTAAACTACAGATATTATAGGTCAGATTTTACTCAGCTACAGGTAGAACTCAGGTACAGGCCGTTGTGTAGTAGTTAGCATTGAGCTGGTGGTCAAAAGATTAAAGATCTGAATCCCCGGCTGTGTTCTTAAGCACCACTGAACCGACTCAATCGGCTCGTTCTGGAAGTCAAGTGGAATAAAAACGTCTGGCACATAAATGTAATGTACAGAAAAAGTTGTGACAACAGACTTAAAGTGCACTTGACTTAAAGTGAAGAATTTGTACTTTTATAGATTTGGTATCAGAAGTACTTGAATGTTGTGTGTAAGTGTGTTTTATTACGATTACTGTTGCATGATGAATTCTTAAGGATTGTTACACCATTATTCAGAGGAAAACCCTTGAAGTTGTTCATGACTGGCTTAAGAAAACAATTACACTATATTCACACTACACTACGATTTAATTTAAGCTATTACATGTCTACTTTTACATTTCATTGAAATTTAAATATACATTTACTACCATGTGCCATATTAACAATGCTCCAGATCCAGAAGAGAGAGTATAATAAACTCCAAATTTGCTTCATAGTAGAAATGATCTATTGCTAGATTATGAGTAATTTAGACTTGATATACAGTAGATGGTACAATAGAGGCACAGAGTGACTTGAAAACAGATCAGAAAACAGTGGTTTGAATTAAATTTTATCGAAGATGTTTGTTGAGATGAAGTGATTGTCACATGACAAAATCCCAGCTTCTGGATTATCTTCTGGATTTTATAACAGTGTTGCTAAAAGTTTAAAAAATATTTTATTAAGTTCTCTGATTCTCCAAAAAGCACCTTGTGACTTTGTCGCTTTACACTGGAGGTACATTTTCATTAAGTAATTTTCTTTATAAGAGCATTGTACGCAAAGATCAGCGGAAAACATTACATGATGTGGTTGAGTCAGTGTTGAGCAGATGAAGACGTCTGGAAGGTGAGCAGCTTTCCTCTTAATGACTGTCAGGCATTACATTATCAGTCTCGGGGTTCATTTGGAGTTTGGCCCATTAAGTGGCTAAATTAAAAGTATCAGCAGAGCATCTTTGTCCTCCGTGCTCCATAATTACTCGCCTGACACTGAAAGGGTTTGAAGTTTGGAGGTTCTTAGTCGTTCTTTTCCTTTGATCTGCCACACAACCTGTCCTGTTCTAGAACCATTTTGGCAGACGATCCGACGTGATTTACTCACAACCATTAGTATAATTGTCTGGAGCTTGTAAAATACTAATGGTTTGTTTAAAGAAAATACATAGGGGGTCGTTCAGGCGAATTGCGTGACTCAAAGCATCACAGATTGTGTAGATGTCTTGTCTTATTTGGCTTTGAGATCTCGCCATCTTTACACTGTTCTCACAGAATCCACACAATGTGCTGTAATTGACTTCTTTTTATGAAGTAGATGATCTCTGGAGACAAGCGGTCAGGTTTGAGGATTTTCACAGTCTTGCTCGTGGAGAGTTAAGAAGATGCTAATGAACAGAGGACGCTAAAAATAGCACGCAGCTCTCTCTCTCTCTCTCTCTCGTTTTTTTATGAATATCTCTGACCTATTGTACGTCTCTCCTCGGTCAATAGGCATCGTCTTAAAGCTGAAAATAAAATGTGCACTGATAGCAAGACTGATAACGTGACTTATCGCAGCCTGGCAGAGTTTGGCACACACAATGCTTCATATTCACTAACAGCCGGCTGGGGAGAGATGGGCACGTATTGCCCTCATCCCGAAACAAAGATAACCATGTCTTATCCCATTCCCCCTTCAGATTTACCACGGTCTGGCAGAGTTGCTTAGATTAACAATGCGCGAATCAGACACGTTCAGATTGGAGATGCACCGGCGTGGATTCTGCACACGCACCTCGAAGGCATAGTTTATGCGTCGCAATTGTGTCGAAAGACATTCTGAGAGAGAAGTTCGGTAAACATCTGCCCAATTGTGAAGGAAAAGTCAATAGGGAATGTTCCGGCGACGTGCTGCAGATGAGCACTCGCTCTAAATTTAACGTTCTCCCGGTGAAGTCAGACATATACACAGACGTCTCCGTGATGTACGAGTCCAATCGGGGCCGTTGACAGTAACAGGGGTCTTTTGAGACCCTGGGTTTGTTTCAGACAGCCTTGCTTGCTCAGCCGTGAGCGCCCTTCCGTAGTAGTCAGCCATTTGTAGTGCCTTTCCATTGTCCAAAAGCTTTCTAGAAATCCCCAGAATGCACCATAAAAGCCACTGAGTACTGATTGCATTTTGTCATGTCCCCAAGGTGTAACAGAGGCTGCTAAACGTATGGGGTGGGTTTGAGGTGGGTTGTAATTTGGATTTTTTTTTCTTATTTAACGTTCAGGACACTGAACAACACAGCAGATGCACTGTTGGTCAGGTGTAAAGAGTACTTTTAAAAATTATACTTGAGTGAAAGTATGGACATCTTACTGTAAATTACTCCATTACAAGTTACAACCACAAATTCCAAGAAGACTTAAAAGTTATAGTAACTTTACGTTACGTAAAAGTCGTAAAGTATTCAATTTTAAAAAGAACTTAAGAGTATTTTACTTGAACTGAATTTAGTCTCAAAAACACCAAGAGTAGTTGAAGAACAAGAAACTCGCTATTTATAAGGTTTTATTTTGTAATATAGAAATTCATCAGCTCAATGTTTCAAAGTGGCCGAACAAAATAGATTAAAAAAAACCTCAGTCTTAGTCAAAATTAAATGTGCAAAAAAGTGCAACCGCTAATTCACTTTCATGTGATTTAGTTCATTAATAGCACATAGTACCTTCAGCCTGAAGGTGATGCCGACTCTTTAGTGGTGTATTCATTAGTAGAAAATGAATGAGAAGAGTAAATGTTTCTTGTATTTTCAATACTCAGTACAAATACAAAGTAGTCAAAAAACAACTTGAGTAAAGTAAAGATGTCAATTTACTGTTGTCTAGTCCAGTAACTCAAACGTACATGAATGCATTTGCAGTATCTACACATCATCGGCACTGGTCTGAAATAACTATATCTAATCACAAAATTAGTACTGTCTTGGAAAAAAATATGGCAATTGCAGGCCTAAATAAAACATTTGGTAAAAAAATTCTACAACTTCTTGACCATAATCCTATTACATTCGCATTATTTATTGCGTGACACGTGGAAGAGTTTGTGAAGAATTAGTGCTTTGCCCTAAGCAGTTGGTCTTTTTTATTATTTTTATTTGCTGAAGTCTTCCGTGACTTAGCTGATCAGATGTTGTCTATTACCAAAATGGACAGCTTATGTTTAGTCGTAATCTGCGAGTTAGCATGCAAAACTGACCTAAACAGTTTAACAGATTTGTTTTTGATACAACGTAGTGGATTTGACGCGGGTGAGATGGGGGTAAAACTCTTAAGTCTTGTTAAACCCATTCCAACGTGTTAGATGCTTTCGGCTTATGATAAAAGCTTAGAAGCGACAAAATAAACATTGCTGATTTTTTTTTCGGTCACTTAATGCTGTGTTGTTTCGCACAATTACAGAAGGTTGTACATAACACTGTGGAATGTAGAGGTTGTTATACCTTATTTCACTAGTATCACATTCAAGTGAATTGTACTTAAGTTATAACTAAACCCATATCTGTCATAAACACACATTTAGATTTTATTAGCCTCATTTATTCTCTTCCTCCATTTGTTCTTTACAGCTCTTTAGAGTCTTTTAACTTCCTTCTATAAAAAGTCTGGGATCAAAATATGTGGATGACAAGTGAATGTGATGTCAAGTTCAGTCTCAACGGAGATTAGAGGAATGAGAAGAATCAACAAATAGTTTCTAGATATCAATGAATTATTCAAGTTAAGCACTACAAAGAAAACACATTAAATATGTTAGGCTCACATATAAATGCACAGCCACACGTACGACTTGAATTATGATTGGTAAATCTATTCTTATCTGGAGATTTGTTTTACAGACACAAAAATCGTTTACGACACTGTATTAATTTGAAGGAAAATAAAACTGAACTTTTGAATCACGTTGACATTTATTTGTTCTGAGAAAAATAATTTAAAAAAAATAAATAAATAATAAAAAGGTTTATGTCTCATCTGTTCTCTACTGACTTTTGTCCAAACAAACGCAAATACCATCCACAGGGATTATGAGGGAAATCTGAATCTAGATTTTGCTACAGCAACAAACACTCATAATTCCCTCTTCAGAGATTTGGAATCTTTAAGACTGAATAAAACATTTCAATCTATTCCTGAAGAATCTTTGATATTCACGTCAATACTTTGAAAAGAAGACTTGCTTCTTGTTCTATTGCAGACGAAAATGAGGCTGTCATTTCGTGCGCTTTTCCCGAGATGAGCCAGACCGATCCTTCAGTGTGGGTTTTGTTCACATAATCTGTTGTTGAATCATCTTCAGGTCAAAGATTCATTTTTAAAGCTTGAACTAAACAGATCCCTGTAAAACAATCTGTCAGCTATTCCGCTGCCATCATCATGTCTCCTCTAATCGCACCGAGTCCCGGTAATAGTTCTCTCAACCCTTTTTGTCATGACTAAATATAATATCCACACTTTAAGACTTTACTGACTAGAGAAAAAAAATCTCCTATTCGTTTTTAAAATATATTTGGTCTAGCTGTTCATTCCTAGGTCATGATGAGCTGGAACTAATCCCAATAACCCAACACATTGAGGGCCGACCAATCACAGAGCGGGACACACACAGTCACACTCTTACTCACACCTAATTTAAAACTCAGAACACCTGTAGCATCTCACATCTCCAACAAAGCTGTGCTTCCTCAAACAGTCCTGGCACGTATGCTGCTCTTTCACACTGTTCCTCGCTCGCTAATTTGAGTAATATCCGGAGGAAAGGTGCATTTCACTGAAATATTCTGCCGGTAGAACTCTGATCGGATTGAAAAAGACATTACAGGATGCGGGAAATAAGAGGCAAAGTTCTGCAACCATTTTGTTCGCCATCTTTGAATAGCTCAAGCCACAATATAAATACTAATGTATATATGGATACAATATGAGACATGTGGATTATGGACAGAGCTTGACACAAAACCTACGGGATTCATCGATGGGATTAATAATAGGCCATATTTTACATCATAATAATCACACAAAACAGAAAGACTGACTTTTTCAGAGAGAGCGACTGGATAAATAAGGGTCAAAGAAGAAATGTCAGCCTTGTCTAATCGAGATAAAAGAGCTGAGTGCTCAATTTGAAACTCAAACAGGAGATACTTTACTTTCATGTAAAATGTATGACAGGAGCAGTCGGAGAAAGAAAGCGAGGCAGAATAGTATTCGGCAAGTTAGGGAGAAAGAAAATGGAAAAGATAAAAACAAAGAGTAAACATTAGCTTTTGGCATCGATTTTCCCAGACATTTTGACAAAAACAATGTTCCTCATCTACACCTACACTGCATTTTTAGAAACTGTAGAACTCTTTTTACTTTTGCACCGATGAAATCCTTTGAGTCGGCATGAAGATTGAGTCTAACCAAGCTTCCAAACAGCTGTCAGTGTTCATAAAACGTCTACTTGTTGTTCCAAAGTTACGTGCAAGCCAGACTCCAGCCTTTTCTCTGAGACTTTCCCCATTTACTTTCCAAACAACACGGCACACAAACATTTCCCTTTGAGTTGTAGATTTATGCTACACCCACAACAGGCAAGAAAGACTTTCACAAATTATTCTGCAAACACGTTTGACTGTTTTCTTCTTTAATATGATTTCATGCCAGCAAATTCACTTATATGTTTCTTATGTATTAAATTATTTCTGCTGTTCAATTCCTGGATTACGCCACAATGCTTCGCAGTGTTCTGTTTTGACAGTCGTGCATATAAAGCAGCGTTGGGCTTGAAAAGGCCGAGCTAAAAGCGTGAGCAAAACAGACAGAGAAAGAGCTGTGAATGTTTATGTAAATACGACTTAAAAAGAGAACAAGAATTAAACCTGGTCCAAAAGGAATACGAATGTTTTCCGCCGTTATTTCTTCGTGAGCGCAGTAATGTCCATGTTTTCTCTTCAAAATATTCTGTTATAGTTTTAAAGATTTATTGATTGACTTTTGCTCTTGTTACCTTATTATAACAGACTGTTTTGCGACCATCATCAATTTTTCTAATTACATAATAAAAGTCACCAACAAAAAACGGTCAACTTAATGACTTAAATACTGTCAAGATATCAATTTAGTTATTGTAAATTGTATTGAAAACAAGTATTGAAATTATTTTCATTAAACAAGACCAATCAGTGTCACTATTATATTTATATACTTAACTAAATATACCGCACTAAATTATAGTGCATATAGTAGTGCAGTATGCTTGCTGTGGGACCAGTAAAGGTATTTTCTATTCTATTATAGAAGTACTGTATACGATTACTTGTGTAAGTATATATTTTCTCGAACAATACTGCATATATTATTTCAATTGTCATGCACAGAAAATGTCTTAAATCAGAACACAACGAATCAGAGCCCAACAATAAAACAAAGGCCCGGCAAAAAAATTGATCTAAAAAAAAGAGCAGATCATGAGGGATATGAAAGCAAAATAACAAACAGCAAGATTGATGAAGAGTGGGAGTCCAAAAGAGCAAGAGCCACTGGGAATTGAAAGGTCATGGCTTTTTGTGACGAAAACGAAAGAAAGAGAGAGAGAGGGATTGTGAGAGAGAGACCATTGCTTTGACTGGAACCTGTTGGTTTCATCGCTCCCTCACCTTCTGCATTTGTTCTACTTTTAAGCTTCTATTTTACTCTAATTTTGCTAAAAGACTGTCATCCCGCTGACCTGAAGGACTTTTATTGATGCTGTTTATCAAAAACAAAGAAAAACATTTTGGGAAATTTTAAGCATGAAATATGTTTAGGCCCCATTTGTAAATTAAATCCGCATAGACTGACTGACCTTGCGGAATTCTTTTTGAAAAGTAAAAAAATGAAAAAATAAAAACTACCCAAATCAATGCAGAGTGCTAAACCATTCCGAGACTGATCAGATTTTTCAAAGCGAATCCCCTCTTAAACTGATAATCTCTCGCGTGATAACAGGATCATTGGGAATTCACGTGTATCCCATAATTCATTAGCGGTCAGCAAAAAGATTATTTTTTCGAAAAACATTTTCACCTTCTTGTCAGACTGAAGAAGAAATGTTTACGATTCTCTTGAGTAAAAGAGTTTCAGCTCGGTGCCGTGCTGGTCTGGTGGGCTGCCAGGTCCGTCTGGGCTTCTAAACCCCTTGACTGAATTAGCCAACACATTTCGGTAAAATGTCAGCCGTAATCTATTCTGAGCCGACTAAAATCACTTCACGGAAATATCACCTGGATGCAGCTGCTCACAAACAAAGGATTAAAACAGATTAAAAATGGAAAGAAAAGCAAAATTGTTTGCTTGTGAGGACAATAGAGTGACAAGCACTCATAGTTTTAACCTGACAATAATTTCAGGATTCAGTCATTAATGTTCTTGACCACTTTTTCCTGTTTCGGGGTCACGAGGAGCTTGTTCTAGGGCAGGGGTGGGCAAACTTTTTGATTTTCGGGCCACATTGGGTTCTGACATTCGACAAAGGGGCCGGACCGGGCTTGAAAATACACATTTTGGGATATGGAGGAAAAACAGTGATACCTCAATTCACAAACGCATTTTTCAAATGTTCGTGTTTAATTTAGTTTTTAACATTAAATAGTATTTATTTGGATTTAAAAATGCATTCAAAATAAAACAAAACAAAACAGATATAAAAAAAAATACCAAAATACAAATGAAGTGATTTAACATTTTAATTCACTGGAACCAAGGAAGGACTTATATTATGATATTAGAATTTTCTTTATGTCAATAATCAAAAAATTAAATTATCAATTTAATTTAGTTTATTTTTTAAATCTTTAAAAAAAATGTAAATGACACTTGATAATTTATTCTTGGTATAAACGAGGAAATATAAAGTTCTACTGCTTGGAAAACAAAAAGGCAACATTTTCATTTTTAAAGTCCATAAAATAAATAATATTTTGATATTTTTTTTACAAATTCGGCCAAATAAAAACATTTCATGGGACGCATGTGGTTTGCCCGTGCCTGTTCTAGAGCCAGAAGAATTCCATAATAATGGTAAACTATAATAATAAACGAGAAGCTTTTAGCAGCTCTGGGACAGAAAATTTCTGATGAATTTTCTGAATTAAAGGTAAACCTGTAATAAACGCACAGGTAAGGCAGGAGAATCTGACATCTATTTCTCTGAAGTGAATCCCAACAGCCTTGTCTTTCACCTGGGCCTTGGATCTTCACACGCCGCTAGTTTTAGCTTCAATGTTTCACTTCAATGTCATTATGTTCCACAAGAACATTCTGCTCTTTGTCCTGCATTTTAATGAATCTCTCAGAAGAAGCCAGAAGTGAGAAAGTAGGGAAGCGGAAGGTGAAGGAGACAGAAAAAGGAAAAAGCCAAGTTATTTCCAGCCGCTTGTATTGACACCCTGTCACTGGGATTGCAACCTCTTGACATAAAGCGAACATGCAGGAAGTTTTGCTGGACTTTTACTTTATTATTTATTTATTTTCCCAACCCCAATAAAAAGCAGTCGAAATTCCAGGGCTGTGCTCGCAGAAGGACAGCAGAGAAGTTCACCAGGAGAGAGTGAGAAAGCGCAGTGACACCTGTCTGCCAGCACCACCACGGGACGCTCACACAATCTCACTCCTCTGGGTTTCAAACTGGGACGTTGAAATGTTTTGACATGAAGACGCTCTCTCCTTCTCGAACTTACACACCTTCTCAAGAACTTTAATTACAGAGAGCTCTCGAAACAGACAGGTGGTGTGAAGGTTTGCTTTCTCCAAAGATGCGGTATTTCAAAAGAATTATTTCAAGGTTTGGGCTTGATGTTAGAGCCCATAGACACTAAAGTTGATTGCACAAAACCTGAAGTAAAAAAAAAACTTGTTTATGTACAACAAATACAGCAATCGAATCTATGTTTTTCTTTTCAACCCTTTGGTGCAAAACATTCTCTAGATCTCTATATACATACAGCCTTTTGTATCTGTAAAGCAATGTCATTGACTTGGAAAAGGCAGGAAAAAAGATAAAGAAGAAAACTGCAAAACGTTTTATAATGCTCTGTAAATATTGTGTAAACTATTTTCACAAGTCGCAGTCATTCTTTTTTTAAACAATTCTTTAGGATTTTAAATGCATCTTATTTTCAAAAAATACGGTATAGGAAACAAATGACTGGGTAAAAATGTTAATACAATAATGTAGAAAAAACAAATATATATATTTTTTCAGTAATTATTAACTGTAAGTAAAGTCAATACACCTTCAACCAAAATATCTATATCAATGACAATGTCATATTAGGTCACACATTTTTATGTTGCCTAATTACATTTCTTAAATTGCGAAAAACATTTCGAACGCAAAGAAATGACCTAAATTCCAGAAATACCTGCTGATCCAAATAAGTTAAGACACCTCGGGTTTGACACCGGCTTTTCAAAACCATATAAAGCTCACACTTCAACTCTAAACTCTTTTATTAGTGTCAGGCTGTGTTGTCACGCACGTCTCACATCTCTGTCTGTGTATCGTCTCCGGGACAGTTTTATGAGAACGGAGACAAGACTGTGGTTCGGTGTGGACCCTCAATGTGGTTGAGCTTTGTTGCATTATTAAACGGTTTCATTCATTCCATTTCTTGTCTTCTATCTTCCGTTCTCTCTGTCTCACAGAAGTAAAATTGTGTTTGTTTGTGTGTTCCTCTTTTCTTCTGATAGTTTTCTCTCAGAGAAGAGAATGACTGGAAACATACTTGGCCTTGGAGAAACATAAATATAAGGAATTTAGAGTGAATATTATATAAGGCTTTTACATGACTTCCTGCATTAACGGTTTGAATAGTGATTGTGGCAAGCATTCAGGCTTTTAATTGGGTTCCTGGGGTCACTTAGTCAAATACTTCAGATATGAGTTAAGGAGAATATTACTGGAATTTCGTGAGATAATATGTATAAACTGTTTATGGACTATTTTTGTTTTTTTTTTGCGTTTTTTTT
>CM051498.1:21811866-21901107 GCA_028031935.1 Paedocypris micromegethes | reverse complement strand
TTTTTTTTTCTGAAAGGTAATTTTGTCCGACCTGAAGGGCCTGCAACATGCAATTAAAAATTAATTAAATAAATCAAATAAATATATTGTATTAAATCACCGGTTTAGACACTGTAGCTTACTCATCAATCATTTTGTATTTTGTTGTTTGTGAGCTTTGGGAATAGTGACCGTCCAATAACCTACAATGTTGTAAAATCCATATTTTCCAATACTTTGCTAGTGAATTTTTTAGGCACTGAAACCAGAGTAGAAAAAATAATCATATACAACAAAAAAGGGCAAAGTTTCCAAAGAAAAATATCTGAAGAAGTGTTTGATTTCATATGTTTATACATTCTGAAACACAATCAATACAGAACGCTGTACTTCCACCATGCCGACAGCGAAACCTTGACCTCCGCTTTGCCCTTCGTCAACAGAAATATACTCTGGTTTAGATTCAACACATTCATTAGGCTATTTGGCTATTTGTACTATTTCAGCAAACGTCAGCTGATTGCTCACATAAAATGGAGAGTAGGTACAGAGAGAAGCACAGGCTGTACCCAAGAAGACCCCGCTTCATTTCATTTCCAATTTAAAATATTATTTTTTAAGGAACCTCAGTTTTACATCAAGAAAAGAGCCATGTGACCAAAGCAAGGTAGAATCTCAGTCTAAAACAACACCTTCCATTTACCAGTCAATACAGAACCAGTGAGGCAAAACACACAAACAGGATTGAATGTGAGCTCCAGTCTTTCATCTGTGTTAAAGGAGCTGCTAAATGCGAGCTTAAAATAAAGCGGCAGACAGACTTGGATAAGAAAAAGTAGAAAGACAGACACAGATAAAGCACATCAGGTGTCAGAGTGCGAAAGATCTGGAACGTTTTCCATTCCGATCGATGGGAATCCATTAAAGGGGCATCTGCTGCACCCTTTCACCACTCCAAAACACACATGCCAGACACATAATGGGCACCCGAACACACGCGTGTGTGTGTGTGTGTGTGTGTCGCTGGCCGACCCCTGCAGACTCAGACACATCAAGTGAAAATGAGTGACTGAAACAGGCCACCATTGATTACAGAAGATGCTAGCTGTAATAAGATGAATGAGAAGAATTCAGCGGAGACCCCCGCTGTTTAAATCACCATGGAGACACTTATCGATTGGCCCTGGTGCTTGAGACCTTGGATACTGAAGTCATGGTAATGATTCCACATGTCAAAAGAAATTGTCTTTAAGGAAAACAGGAGATGGAGAACATCCTCTGCCTGGATTTCCTTCAATGGTAATGTCTCGAGCAGAAGATCAAAGCCACCCAGATAAATGTTTCTAATATACCAGAGCTTCTGGAAACACAACACAGCAGTCTTGTTCTGTCACCTTGGCAACTAATTGCATTGTTACAGATTAGCATATTCAAATTTGCCGAATGCATCGTGGCGCATCGAGAGGCTGCAAAGCTTTAAGTGGAATATGCATCTTGTTGAACTAAAAAAAAAAACATCATTTTCACTAAGTCCATGTTCAGAAAAGAGAATTGAGCTCTGATGGTAGAGCGCTGGTCATGTCTTGGATTCCAAGTTGCTGTGGATTTCTGGAAAATTGTAATGACATGTAAGTCGTATTGGATGAATAGCATCGGCTAAGTGACTGAAACGTAAAATATTCTGTCTTTGTTTGAAATGTGACATACAAATTTGTCTGTTCATCATACAAAGACAATAGTGTGTCTATTAGAAAATATTTTAGTATGCCTAATAAAAATGTCGGTCACAAAATTTCCCTAATAATAAGCAACACAGCAATAACAAATCCTAGTAATGAACAATGCATTCAAGGTTTTGCAGTGTTCTAAAAGCGCTTCTAAATAAAATGTTCTCAATTTATTATGAGAAATCAATAAATAATCCATTTTAGCACACTAGTGCTCGACAACAGTACTGTGAGATTATAAAACATGAAAACTAATTGCGGTTCTCAGAACTAGTGGAACATTTTCAGAAGTAGATCTGATTTATTCTCCCATTTGCATTTCAGTGAATGCTTAGTTCGCGTTAAATGTCATAAAACAAGATTCAATTTGTACATGCAATTTGTTCAATTGTACATGTTACAGCTCTTTTAAAAAACACTTGGTCAAACTATTAAAGTATAAATGAGAAAAGTAAAACGTGTGATGCTTTGACGTCAGAGCAGATCCGCGCGAGCACTCACTGTGAAATACATGGCGCAAAACTGCTTGACGGCTGAGATTTATCAAAAAAAAAAAAAAAATACATTTTCATAGAAATCATCTCCACAGCGTTTAATCCTTAGGTCCAGTGGATTCTGGATCAGGTCATTGACACCCGGTGTCAGTTCCATTGAGCTTGCCAGGTCTTCAAATATGCATGAAGGTGCACCTTATCGTAAAATGGGCAACTGAAACTATGAATAAGTGCCATCTGACTTGGCGCTGATAAGAGTCTGGCAGATGACAGCAGACTGTCATCACCAATTACATGCCAGTTTAAGACTGTTGAAATGCGCCACCAAACAAAGAGAAGCATCAGGTGTGCGCGCGCCGATTCAGACCGTAGCTGGAGCAGTAACTGAACCTGCTTTGATTGGGATTGATGACTCTATGTGGTTTCATTAAAAGCCAATCAGTGAATTCGATCAGCGGCTGGAGGCAGGGTGATGCCGCGGCCCCGCCATGGTCAAAAGATCAATTTATAATGTACGTTGCTCAGGGGATTCCGGTGTTAACCCCCACCTTCATTCTGCCTGGCCTTGAATCGCATGTCACTTCCTTTCTAATGCGACTGTGTATTGTTTTACACTGGTACTGAACGTGTAACCGATCTCTCGTCAGAAGGAACCTGCACTGTTGAATTAGTCATAAGGTCCAGATTGAGACTGTGACTCAACAGCGTTTAAAAAGAAGAGGCGGGTGCTGTTATCAGGTCAGGGCGTGGCAGACTTAATTAAACCTATCAGATGAGATGAGAGTGTTATGAAAGAGGCGTCTTGTTAAAAAGTATCCGGAATTGTTTCATTTACAAATAGAATTGACCTCATTTGAACTAGATCAATTTTTAATTCATTCCATGCGAGTTAATCCATTATCAGCTAGATCAATTTATTGTACAATTAACAATCTTGTTGCAGGTGGTTAAAATTAGTTTTATTGATTTGATGGATTTCTTAGAATAAAATAAATTATAATCTGAAATTGTACTTAACAGAATCCTCACACAAAGGAACTTGATTTGTTTGAAGAAACCATTTTTGAGTAATATTAACTGTAATAATTGTAAATAGATCATTCGTATGATAGTATAAAAGTAGTAAATTGAGGATTTTTTGTGGTTAATAAATAACACAACATACCAGTAAACTTTAAATAAAGTAAAGCTTAATTATATCTAAATATATTATTTCATATTTCAGAACATAGCCAGTGCTAAAAAAATGTTTTAGGATTTAATTGAATTTTTTTTTATAAAATGAATGGTATTTGTCTAAACACAAACTTTTTAAACTGTTTACAAATTAACAATTAAGTACTGTGTATACATACTTTATTACTACTCTAGATATTTGATATACTGTATGTGATTTAATATTAACTGAGGTAAAAATAATAAGTACGTTGATTACATAAATCCAGCCATACTTTCATTTCTAAAAAGCAAAACTTGTTTTTTTTTTTAATCCCCCAAGCCATCACATTTGGAGTACAAGAGTTTATGTGTATTTGTGTAATGGGGTGAATCAAATCTGGGGTGGTAGGACTTTTCGACTGAGGATGAAGAAGAAAAATGGAGTCTGGAATGTAGTGGTGGTGGAGGAGGTGTAGCCTAGTTTCTTCAGCAACCTACTTACAAACTTCAAAACTTAAGCGGGTGGTGGAATTCAGATGAGCTGATGAATCCTTTAGGAATGTTTGTGGCTGAATCTATGCCAAATGTTGGTCTGTGTATATTTCCAAGTCTGAAATGAAGCCAATCGCCCCAGAAACTGACACTTCTCCTAATCTGAGCAGGTGGAAAGAGTCGTTTTTTTGTGGTTGTTCTTTTTATAAACTAAAGTGAGTGAGTTTGTCAATATGGCCACTAGGGACCATATCAAAATTGTGCTCTGCATTTAGCCCATCCAGTAAAGTTACACACACTTTGAACTGAATACACATACCGGGAGCAGTGGGCAGCATCAAACCTCTTAGAGTTGCAATTGGGTTTAAATCGTGGAACTGTCTTTACAAAGTCAAAAAAAAAACAAGGCGTAGATCCTGTAACCATCATGACATGATCAGGAAGCCTTTGGATCCTGAAACCATCTTTACACATTTAAAAAAAGCTTAGTACCTTTAACCAACCATAAGGGTAAATATTCTGGAATCAACCTCGCAAATTAAAGAAGGGTTTAAATCCTCTAACAAACCTTAGGGGGGAAAAAAGGACAAGTTACAATGATGTTGTTATTACATGCAAGCAATCTTACTAGAAAAAAGTGAATTGGTTAATTTAAGTGAACTGTCAGGTTAATAATAACGTGAACATACGTTTACCCACTTAGATGTGCGTGTAAAATATTCAGTGGAGGTTTCATGAAAGTTTCAAATTCCGAAAAAAAAAACCAGAATCGTGACAAGCCTACTACCATCTTCTGCGGAAAACCTCAATAATGCATGTAAAACCCTGCGGTTAGTCCAATTTCTTACAAAACTGGGGGCTGTTTACATTCCGAGTAGAAGTCGGAGCTTATTCAGTAGAATCCGTCTATGCTGGAAACGGCAGATTTGCTGGTGAATGAACAGAGCTAATCTGCTGTTGCATTGTTGTTTCAGACATCACTGGGCTTATGGAAGTCAGTGGGAATGATGGCTCCAAGCGGGTCGCAGCCACTCTGTGGGCGGTGCTTCTCAAAGCTTTAGGGGGCGGGCGGATGGAAAAGAAAGGACTGAGGAGGTTGGGAGAGAGGCAGAGCCCAATAAGTGAGTGGGATGAGAGTTTGGGGCTTGTTATATTGGGAGCTGTATAACCGCACTGCAAGTACCGGGTCCGCAAAGCCAATGATATGCTCACCCGCATCCCTCTTCTCATTACCACGGCAACAGCAATGGAAACAAGAAAAATAAATCAGACCCAGTAACACTATTTTAAAAATAATCTGTGTTTTGCTCCCAAAAGCAAACAAGCTATCAAAGTGTCCTGGCCTGAATTCATCTATAAGAGTTCAATATACAGCTGTTTTTATCTCGAAAGTTAAGCCAAATATAAATGTAGTGTCCGGGTATGATCACATGAATGATGTCTTAGTGGCTTTAATTTCTATTCAATGGACTCCCATTCAGTAAAACTCAAAGACAAGAAGCATGTGCATTATGTAAAGCCCTTATTCTGATATTAGTACACAAATTTGTATTCTTCTTTCAAATGGACTATTTGTGTAGAAAACAAAACTTTAAAAACAACATTACAAATACACAAAAGAAAATTGATGATCGGCACTAAACTAACAAAACACCTTCATATTATCTCGCAAGTGAATTTTTGAAATGCAAAAAAAGCACAACTTTAAAAACTGGTTTCAAATTTTAAAACTTTTTTTGCAAGTACAGTATTAACCCTTATTAAATAGGAGGTTTTTTTTAATCTCGCGTTCAAAAGATAAAACCCTTAGACAGAGTAGGCACAGACAATCTCTCAGCAATATTCCCTCCGAAGGGTTCAATGGGTTTGAACTCATTGCTTGATTTCAAAAACAAGCGTTTTAAATCAGCTCTGCAAATGAAAGAAAAAAAGCTTCAGTGGAATTGGCAAATAAACAACGAACACTATCTTTGCTCAGACAGTCAAACAACAAGCGATCATGAGCGTCCTTCTCTTTTGTTCTCCATCTTGCATTATTATTCTGCTTTCAATGAGATCTCGAGTCGATATTAGGTGTAGAAAGAATAAAAATGAAGATGTGGAAGATACGTATCTCAGTAGGATTGTACGCTTCAAAGAGCATTGATGGGGAAACAAACAAGGATGGTATGTGTGGAGCGTTTCAAGAGCTTTTATGGTTTCTGCAATTCCATTTTCTTTTGAGCGTCTATATGATGAGTAAAAACCCACATTATATTATAAGCCAAATAAACCAAACAATGTGAACAGTAGGGTGGTTGGGCCAAAAGGTTGTAGGTTTGAATCCCGGACCAGCATGTAACTCGACTTATCTTGTTCTCTTTGACATCGATGTGATCTACGTGCAAAGACAACCGAGTCGAGCGGCTTCCGAGTTGACATTTAAGTGCGGAAATACAAGTCCATGTCCAATCAGAGAGTTTGAATATTTCATCCAGATACGATTTCACGCAATTACAGCTTTTGTCTTTTGCAGCAAATACACTGTTCGGAAGTAATTCTCCTGTCAAGCTGATTTGCTCCAGATTGTTCAGATTAAAGACAACGCCGTTTTTAATCATTGGGAAAAGTACAAAGTACACACAGATCAAACCAAGACACTCATAAATTTGCCCGATTTAGCAGTAAAATGTTCAGAAAGCTGTAATCCTCATCTCAGACTTGAGGGGTTTTGTTGGAGATGTTCTCTGCCATCGATCCTGCTGGGTGTTTAGTTGTCGGTTTTGTGTACATCACACACTTTTTATTCACTCTTTGCTCTGTGTCCCAGATGCGTATTGTTTTGTGGTGCGTTCGGCATGTGAACAGTGTAAATTAGTTTAGATTATATAACGCTCGCTGTGAGATCTCTTGCTCTAAAATATTCCCGAATGGGCTTGATCCGTCTGCTTAGAACGGAGCTCTAATAGACTCTCCAAATGAGTTTCAAAAAGTGTTAAACGAGCCTCCAAAAATAAGGCAAAGACTAGCGTGACACAGATTAATGATTAAGCTCTTTTCTGCAGGTGATAAGAACGGAGACTTTGAATGTCCTGCTGAGACAAAATAAAAGTCCTTTGAGAGGGTTGGAAACTATTATATTTTAAACCTATTATATTTACAAACCTTTATTTCTGCATTTAGAAAAACTTAATTAGGTAAATATCCGTAGTTTCTTTCATTATTTAGTATATTTTGTTATATATATAAATTATTGTATGTATGTATGTATGGATGGGCGGATGAATGGACAAATAAATGGATAGGGAGATGGATGGACTGACAGATAGCTGAAGGAATTAATAAACAGATGATGGATGGATGGATGGATAAATGGATGGATGGACGGACAAAATGGATGGACGGATAGATAATGGATGAATGGATGGACGAGTAAATGGATGGATGGGGAGATGGATAGACAGACAGATAGTTGAAGGAATTTATAAACAGATGGATGAATGAATGGATGGGTGGATGGACAGATGCATAAAATGGATGGACGGATGGATGATGGATGAATGGACGGACGAGTAAATGGATGGATGGGAAGATGGATAGACAGATAGTTGAAGGAATTTATAAATGGATGGATGAATGGATGGCTGGATGGACAGATGAATAAAATGGATGGACAGATGGATGATGGATGAATGGATGGACGAGTAAATGGATGGGGAGATGGATAGACAGATAGTTGAAAGAATTTATAATGGATGGATGGATGGAATAGTGCACGTGTCCTCTGTGTCATGTTCTCTAGCTTTGTGGTCGAATTCTGTCACCATCCAATTACTTAAGTCTGCAGCTTTTAAAACTAATGCTTTACTTTGGCTGAAACCACCTTGAACCATCCAATTTCTTTAATAGATATTTGGCCAGCCACTTTCTTTCCTTAAAAAGTCGTTCCACTTCTGACCATCTGAATTCATATGACAAGTTGTCACACAGGCTGAGGAAGATCTACAGTGGTGCATGTAATTATTCTTTTTTTCTGTCCTTGAAATAGCCTGGCCACTGGATTGAGAGATCTGCTCTAAATTAGAGATATTAAATTACTTTTTTTCTTTTTTCTACTGGGTTTTGCTACAGCTTTAGAGTTCACTCCTATTTTTAAAAGGTGATGTCTTTTTTTCACAGCACGCTGATTATTGCAGAGCTCATTATGAAATGTCTTCTGGACCTAGCGCGCGACTTAACATTCGCTAAACTAATTGGTTTGGAGAAATCTACCAATCCGCTTGAAAACAAACACATCTACAAAGACACCTTTGAAATGATTTTTTAATAAAGAGTTTCTAAAAGAAGTCAATTTATTAACATGTTTTGGATTAAACAGCTTTGAAATCGTGTTTTTGGCAAAGGTTTTAAACAAGGAGTAAAAGTGTCACCACACATTTTTCATCTTTATAAAAAACATGATTTACATGTCTCACACTTCAAGTCACCGTTTAACACTCAACCTCTTTTTTTATTTTTGTGCATTGCTGAAAATGACTTTCTGTAGGTGCAAATTTATGCATTTGTCTATGTTTAGCAACATTTCTAAAATGACTTTCGTACTATCAAAAATGACTAAACTTACTAATTAAAGCAAAACAGGAAGCAATTGCTAAAATGAGATAAAAGTGTTTTGGTGAGACTTGTTTGGCTGTCAAGGAGGCGAGGATTTGCGCCAAAAGTGATATCTAACAAATGTCTTGTTCTTGTTCGTTTCTGTAGGTACGGCGATATGGTGCCAAAGACCATAGCAGGGAAGATCTTTGGCTCCATCTGCTCGCTCAGCGGGGTTCTGGTCATTGCACTGCCTGTTCCTGTAATCGTTTCCAACTTTAGTCGCATCTACCATCAGAACCAGAGGGCCGACAAGCGGCGGGCTCAGAAGGTTCAGGTTAGTGGGGCTAAAGCTTCCCGTGAGACACTGGAATCTCATCACTAGTGTTTACCTCGCAATGAAACGAGCAAAATGACACATTATTATCTCCCATGTTATACTTAAGGAAATGTTACGGCTCTACACTCCTGAGAGAGAACCATGAGCCGAAGCCCGAGAGAAATAACAGCAGATTTGAAGCTAGATGACTGGGAAAATCAACAAAACACATTTGAGTTAGAATACTGTGGAAATCCTGCAACAACGTCTATAATGATTGTACCACTTTTAGGACTTAAAAGCAATTGCTCAAATTGACTGTACTGCACAGAAAAAAAAAAGTGCATTCTATGTGAAAATCAAAGGATGTATGGATGGACGGATAGAGGGATAGATGGATGGCTGACAGTGTATAAGAAAATTCATATTATGTTACAATGGCAAAAGTCTCATGACATTTATTAATGTATTTTTTAAAATAAGATACACAAATAAGATAATATAATAAATATCATATCTTAATATATAATAATATTTTTGTAATAATATTTAATATTTGATAACCAAAACAAAAGGAACAAAGAAAATACTTGAAAAAAGTTACTTGTTTTTTGTTGTCACATAACTCAAATTATGCATTTCAAAAACCACAAAAAAAATATTTGAGTGCTCAAATCAATTATTATTATATTTTTTCTACCAGTTTAATTCATGCAAAATATTGTTCTTTATTTTTTCACTATTAAAAAAAAAAAAAAAAAAAAAAAAAAAATCACCCTGCCCTAAAATAAATGCACTAATCAGAAATAATGCAATGGGCTACAACAGGACAGAAATAAAAGATTGCAGTAATCAGTAGCTTTTTTTTTTTTAATACCCACATATGTAATTTCCCCTCACAGAGAAAAAAAATCCTTTATTTGCTTTATAAGCAAAAGAAAGCTAAAGCATTTATATACATCAAGCTTCTGTTTCTCTAATTATCTCACCACTATCATTTGTATCTCTGCGGTTGCACTTGATGAATTTGGTTATTAAACTTGCTTGTTTCTGGGTGCATGAAGGCTAATTTCACTAATAGTACCATTTCACTATCTCTTCATGCCCCTGTTCAGCATAAGACCCCAAACAAACAGTGCTAATGTTAAATTAACCCTTCCTGGGGGGGAGAAGGGTTGACCCGTCAGCCGTTTAATGACAGCGTGGTGTCAAAGATTGAATCTGGCTTCTGAATGAGTTCCCAGCAGGGTTACATGGCCTGCGTCTATCCATCTATCACTCTGTCTCTTCTTCTTCTTTCTTTCAAGGTCATTTAGCTTGGGTGTAATTATCTACTAAATCACAACCGACTTTTGGCCATGCTAACATTGCTAAAGCTACTTGAGATTTGTTCGATTGCAGACATAAAACAGGATGTCAACTCTGTAATAAACACAAGTTCTTAATGCGGTTGTGAATAGATTGTGGGGTAGATCTTGTTTCTCACAGAGTTTTGTTTCCTAGCCACTGTTGCTAGCCACCAGAGGTGTATAGAGTACTTAAAAAAATCACATTAGTATGTTTACAGTTGAAAGTATGAACACCTTACTTGACTGAATGACTTCATTACTTCATCAGGTTACAAGTCACCTACTCCAAAATGACATGAGTAAAATAACTTTATTTTACTTTTAGTGAAATAAAAAAAAATATATATATATATACACTTGAGTATTTTACACATACTGAACGAAGGCTCAAAAAACACAAAGAAATGAGGAAAAACAAGAAACTTTTATTCTTAAGGTTTTTTTCTAATATAGAAATGAAATTAACACAGATACAAAAAAACAAAACAAAAAGTCTCAGTCAAACTCAAATCACAATGTAACAGGTGATCTGAGGTGTCCGTTCAAATTTAGTGGAGTAAAGTGTACAGATACTCAATTAAAAAAAATGTAGTACGGAGTAAAAGTTGACTATTTTTTTGATAAACACTTCAAGTAGCCAAAAAGTGATTAAGTAAAAAAGTCCAATTGCCACACATTTGCTTCCACACTCGTCATAATCAATTGTCATTATTGTTGCAAAATGTTACAATTTGTTTTGTTTTATACCTACAGATACAGTCTGGGACTATAAAAACGCTTTATAAGTAAATTGAACTCGTCTAATAATGGATTCTTAATATGCGCTAGAGTTTGGGTGTGTTTTTGCCCCCAGGCGGACCCCCAGTGGCATTCTATTCTAATAATTTAACAGGCATTTAGTTTGGCACAACGAGGAATCTTTGCATCCCATCTTCAGAAGTGCTGCTTTTTCCATCCTGCATAATCGTAATCATGGTTTAAAGTGAAACTTGAGTCATGACTAGTTTGTGTCTTTGCTCCTCATGACCGCAGGGGCAGCAAGTTCACTTTCAAGACCAAACTCAAGCTGCCAGATGTGTCCAAACCTCGGAGGAGCATCTTAAAAATGTGTTTGGAGTGTGCCTGACTTTTTAAACACATCCACGAGTTGTAACTAATAAAAGAGTGGCCTAAGTGCACGAACCTGCCTTGAGCTCTGAGTTAACCTTCACCACGGGAACAGCTGTGCTTACTGTCCACAGGACATGAGAGAGAGAGAAAGAGACATAGAGAAAGGGACATGGAGAGCGAATGATAGCCAGGGGGATGTTCATCCTAATGACAGTCCTTCCACAAATAGCTCGCCCAGACGAGACCAATGGGGAGGGGTTTGTTTATTCCAGCAGTCGGTTTTGGGAGGTGACCTTCCTCTTCCTCACCTGTCCTCCAGTAGCCAGAACACACAATCCAAACCGTTACACTTCATTATCCAACTCAACCAAAAAATACTATCCACAATATCCGGTATGATCCACATATCTTTTAAGATTTTCCATTTTGGGGCCGCAAGTATGAGGATCCATATTGAAGCATCTCTGGGATGAAGACGCAAATGGATAATGGTGATTTTCCAAACTATCCAAGTCCTGAATTAAATCTTCCAGACGTTCAGAATTGTAGAAAGTTCTAGGATTGTGGACTAGAGCAACTGGTTGAAAGCCACTTGAGGAGAACATCAAATCAAACTCTGGTTTATGAATTTGTGCCGAAACCACAAGACTAATAAAGCGAAAACATTAAAAGAGCGATTCAAAGATCATGACTGCCCACGGATTGGTAGAACGTTTGCACTTGGCGGTGACACTCTCACATTTGCATGTGCGAGTGGGCGTGTTTACACCTACAAGCACTAATTGTTGGTACAGCGTTATTCTGTCCCTCAACGACCCATAAAACCACAATATCAATATTTCTTTAACAGCATTTCGTGTTGTTTTCATTCGGAAGGAACCAGGGGAATGTAAACAACAGCATGAATGAAGTGACTTTCCTCCAGCTGAGGAACACGGCGCTGTGCTGCCTTGTGGTTTATTAGGAGGGAAACATGTCAATTCAACGTCTCCGAATGAAATGTAAAAAACAAACGGTTTCCTCAGAGGCCGTATACTACAATTACACTTAAACCAAACAGAATTCCCAGCTCTTTGAACAAGAATTAGCCCTTTGAATTAGTTAAAAAGGTGGTAAATAAGACAAGCCATTGATTTTCCCTTTAGAGGTTTCGGAGTAAAGAACATCTATTTGTCTGTGAGCGGCATTACAGTAACACGCATCTGTACGAGTGCTCCAGCGTCGCTTCCTGCGGATAGTCTCGGCTGATTTCGAGGTGTCTGCTTCACTTCAGCTATAGCTCAAGGGCTTTCCAGAAGATTCTGCATTTAGAACATTTCAGACATGACAGCTGGGTTTGATGCCGAGCATCAGCGTAATGAAACTTTGATCAAAAAGGCTTCAGACTTTAACCACTGATTTCATCTCTCGCTGGCTGATTGTCTCTCACCTCACGAACAAGCCGCATTTTTTTTTTCCTCCGACTACAAAGAACTACATTCACCAGGGCATCTTATTAATAACTAATGCAAATCTGCACCACCATCGAACTAAAGAACAGGCTGTTTCCTAGACTTCAAATGCTCCTCTATGACTGATAAGTTGCTGATCTCATTATGCTTTTATACACTGATCCCAAACGTTGCTACAAGTTTTTAATGGATTTTAATCACAGTTGCTGGAGTTATAGCGGTTACTTCCCTTACCTACGTCGATCTACGGTAGTTTTTTTTTAAAGTGCATGAATTATATTCCCATACATTCATTGAGTAAGCTAACTCATCATTATAAGAAACAGACTCCATATATATTTGCTTATAATTACATTTATATAATTTTTTTGTGTTGTGTTTTTTCTTTTTTACACAATTTAAATGTAGATTTCATAAATTTTGAAAACCTTTTTTTAATTTGAACTTTTAATCAATTTTAATGGATTTGAATCACAGTTGGGAGTATTAGCAAGTGATATACTGTACATATATATTTAATTTAGTTTTAGATGCATTTGAAACACATTTGAGACAGATTACTTAGTAATAAATATATTACAATTTTACTTGAGGACTTAAACAGATTTTTTGATCTTCAGATCAAAAACATTGATTTGTTACCTCTATATTGAAAATAAAAATAAAACTTTATTCAAGACATAAAAGCCATCAACAGTCATACCATTCAGAACATTTTGTCCCAAAGTCTACTAGCACTCACCACTATTTGGGAATATGTATTTAAAAATGCATTTTCAGTTACGAATCTACATTTTTATTAACTCTTTCTGCCTCGCTGCCCAGTGTTTTATAGAAGAGTGTAAAGATGAAAGTGAATCTGTGCAAGCTCGTCTTTTGTGGCTTGCATTTTTTCGTGGCAATGCTTGAAGCATAAACAACGCGCTGCGTGTTAGACAGAATCTCGCGTAATCATTTCTAAAGAGATTTTATGCTGTGATTGATCCAAAGAAACGTGTCCTGGGTGCTTTAGCTGCGCTTGTACGTTCAGCTGTATTTTTGAGGCTAAACTGCAAAAACTAGAACTACTGATAAAAAGAACATGACAATCTCATTGTGGTCCATGACTGAACAATCCCTGCCGTCACTTCCCGCTGGTCACACACTTCAGTGGAATCTGATCTTGTGGGACTAAACCCTGAAACAACACTTTAGCACAAACTCTAATGAAAATCACAAGTGACGCAGCCTCGGGGTGACGACTGAAGGGTTTCATCAGAGAGCGGCGATGGTCTAGATGTGTTAATGGCTTGTTCAAAAAAACTACACCACTTTTCAGTTGGAAAAGACTATTATTTTATTTGTTTAATTATTTATTTATTTATTAGATTGGTTGTTTTTATTTTTGGTTTATTTATTAAAATTTTTTTTTTTTTTCATAAACTTTTTTAATAAAAGGTTTTTTTATTCCATCACAACAAAAATTGCCAGTAAGACGGACCGAAATTGTGATTTGCAATTCTGTAACAACAAATTTGGAAATGTAACTTTTTTTTTTTTTGAGTATAAGAATCTAAGCGACACATTATCACTGCTTTAACTAAAAACTAAACACATTGGATAAATAACAGATTTGACAATTTAGCAAACAACGGAACAAATCATGTGACTAGAATAATTTAAACTTTTTTTTTTTACTTAGTATTTTATAACAACTTTGTACGGCTCATATGTACTTGTATGGGCTATGACAATTTACACTTTTACACCTTATCAGCAGACACTTATCCAAAGCGACTTGCAAAATGATCGGATAAAGTTCATTTTCTTGCTCAAGGACAGTTTGATATTCGAAACTTCAACCATTTGGTCACAAATCCACATCTCCAGCACTAGTCCACAAGGGTAAAACAGTTGAAATAATTGAAACGCAATCCCGTGTTTGTCTGCCTTGTTCTGTATATCTGATCTCAGCTTGTTTTCCCCCCGTCTTGAGAAACGTTCACTGCAGCGATATTTCGTGTCACATTGATAAAGAATCGCAGCATTACCAGGCCCGTTTTCCAACTCTCGTTCTGCAGGGGCTGATCCCCAGGAAAAATGCTCTATTTTTTCATTCCACGATAGCCGAAAATTGTTGCAGTGCTTGTTGGAAACACAAACGGTCTCAGAGGCCCAAACTGATTCCATTATGTGATGGCAATCTCCTGTGAAAAGAGCAGAGTTAGCACTCCACTCACCCAAAGGGACAGCGACACGTGTGTGCGTGTGTGTGTGTGTGTGTGTGTGTGTGTGTGTGTGTGTGTGCGCGTGTGTTTTAATGATAGTGCGTGTTCTTTCAATCTGTGCTCAAGTGTGTGTGAGAAATTAATGAACATCAGAATACCGGTCTGATCTCAGCGAGGTCTCTGATGCAATTGAGGCACAATTTGTTCCTCTTCAATAATTTAACCCTGCAGAAACTAATACAAACACTGCCCGGGATGAAATATAGCCATGTTTCCACTTCAGAGGGAAGCATAGCCAATTGGCCTGAATCAATTCCGTGGGGGAAGCCGGTGACCCCTAACCGAGGGCGAGAGATGGGGTCCCTCGTAACACACTGTGACTGTGGAAGTGCAAAACATGGTTCTTCCTCCTTGGAGGATTTGGCTGTTATACGCGTGAAGCTGATCTCAGGCACTCAGTTCTATTAACAGTCTAGACCATGAACACCTTCTGCATGTGTGAAGGTGACAAGCTCTCTGAACAGGAAAATCAACCTACACACTTCCACTACACAACTTACAGGGGGCCAGACAAAAGAAAACATCACTCCCTGTTGGATCGTGCTATAACGGGGAGTACTTGTAAAAACGCTTCATTTTTTGGCTGCTATTTTAATTTGAAATGTAAAAATAATAAAATTCTGACTCTTGTCAATCCGCCAATTAAAACATTGTAGCCTGTTATGTTCTAAAGTACCGTATCAACGCGAAAATATGCACTTTATTTTAAATTTTAGAGGCTCAACAACTTGCGGGGTGCTTACAATCGCAGATATCAAATATGCGCGTAAATATAAGCGCACATTTTCCTATATTTCAAGTCAGGAGCGATCACAAAAAAGGAAGGCTTGTGGAGCCCTCAATGGAGGATTATGGGAGTTGGAGATTTAAAGACTAAAATAGATTTTTTTTTTATTATTATTTAAGTAAAACTACATTGAAGTGATGAGACTGAGTCACAAGTTAGGTTTGTTAAATAAAGAAAGAATAGTATTTTTAAGAAAA
Source organism: Paedocypris micromegethes (assembly GCA_028031935.1). NCBI lineage: Eukaryota > Metazoa > Chordata > Actinopteri > Cypriniformes > Paedocypris > Paedocypris micromegethes. The sequence goes on along the minus strand of CM051498.1, from coordinate 21,885,205 downwards.
AAAAAATGTGGTGCTTATAGTCACGTAAATCTCCACTTGAAATACTTTTTAAGTATTAGATTGTGAATTATAAAGAGTTTAGATCGATTGGAAAATGTATGAATATTTTTAATGATGTACACCACATTTTCGAATACAGTTTTACCCTTACGTTGAAAAAAAAAAAACTTTTAATTTGAACATCAATCCACAAACATCTTATGGTGGCAAGGCCATGTGAGAATCAAACCCACAACCTTAAGCATTGTTAACATCAATCCCCAACCGTCTATTACGGCTGCCAACACACACCACCTTTTTATATTCTCAACAAGACTCCAGCAATTACATTTACAAGAAAACGTCTGGATGCTTCTTCCAGGCAACACGGTGAAAGCACAAATCAGATCATTTAAAGCTTGTGATTCTGAGAAGATTAAAAATACTCTCACTCATTCTACATATTAAAATTTCATGTCTCACCAAGGATTTGACTTGTGCTTTCCACCCATAATACATGTTGTGCCTATAAAACTGACACAGACTGAGGGAATTTGCTGCTTTCTATCATTTATGGCCGCGCAGCTGTGCTCACCGGTATTCAACGCTACACAAGCGCTTACTGTAATTAACCATTACACAGCTGCATTTCCCTAAATTACTATGGCTTTTCATGGCATAGATTGGCTGCTCAACACATACAACGCAGCCCGAAGTTCCACAGCTCCTGCATTTTACATCACCTCATGATGGACAGCAATCTAGAGACTCTTGCTTCTCACAAAGCATTTGCTACTGAACTTTAACTCCAACTGAAGTCGGATTGAAACGCTGACGTTTGTGACCCCCGAGTCGTAACTTCCAATGTTTCTTGTGTCTCGACAGAAAGCCAGACTGGCCCGAATGAGAATTTCCAAGAGCGGCAGCTCCAGCGCCTTCCTGCATAGCAAACGCAATGGACTGAACCAATCACTGGAGCTAACGGTGAGAAACACTGCTTCCATTAGATATGCTGCTTTTCTTTTTAACTCTATGTGGTCTTTATTTGAAATGAATAATAAAAGCCCTGTGAGGTACTCATGTGTAGCACTCTGTACACGTCATTGCACTAAAAATTGATTCAGAAATATGCGTGTTTGCGCAGACATCTGCTCAATTAGCCAAACAGCATCCCATTTATCACGACAGAGTGATGAATTTGTGTGAAAATGTCTCACTAAGCACACTCATTAGTGAATGTCTGTGTGTGTGTGTGTGTGTGTGTGTGTGTGTGTGTGTGGGCGCGCGCGCGCGTGCGTGCGAGTGTGTTAGCGAGAGCCAAACATAGAGAGAATGAAAGTGAAAAGGTATAGAAGAGAGAGAGAGAGAGAGAGAGAGAGAGAGAGAGAGAGAGAGAGAGAGAGAGAGAGAGAGGGGAAGAGACAGAAAAAAGTGAAGTGAAAGGAAAGAAATGAAGTGAGAAAGCAAGAGAAAAATAGAGAGCAAGAAATGAGGATGAGGGAGAAACAATGAGAGAGGGAGAGAGAAAGAAAATGAGAGCAAATGATAACAAGAGGGACAGAAAACAAGAGTGAGTGTTTGTGTGAGAAAGCGAGAGTTAAAAATAAGAGAGTGAACATGAAAATGAAAAGGAGTATGAGAGAGTAAGAGAGAGAGGGAGAGAGAAGGGAATAAGAGATAGAGAGCAGCAAAAACGAGAATGACAGAGAAACAAAGAGTGTGAGAGAGAGAGAGATCTGGCTTTTGTAACTTTAGCAGTTTGAAGATGTCCAACAATGACTCTAAACATCTTTCTGGGAAAAACAGACTTTCGATTCCCAGAATCCACCGTGGAGGAAAGAGGAACATGATGAGAGTGAACAGCGAGGACACAATCACGACACCTAATAGCAACAACCTTTACAAAACACTCTTTGTCCAGAAGCAAACAGGAAATTCAAATCAATAAACGCCATGTTTTCTATATGGAATTCCGCGAGACCTCAAACAAAGTAGAAGAAAAAAATGCTTAACACAGCAAGTTTCTTTATTAGGTTGCAATTAATTTCTCTTTCTTTACGGCCGAGCTCATTCAGAGAAGTTACTGGACACCGACCGTCACTGTGAAACGGTTTAACGTCTGTCTGCAGATTTTCAATTAAGCCACATAAACATAGTGAAAGACTTTGAATGGAATCCAGAATGTTCATTTAACTTTTCTCTTGCATTTTTGCATTGCACACCAACGTGATTAAAACTACAAACATTGACACCACCCCCGCCCCTCAGTGCATGGAAAAAACTAAAACTCATTTAAAACAGGCTTAAATGGCAAATTCAACAAATAGCTCTATATAACGTATTGACATTTCGAACACACACACACACACACACTTGCGGATCATGAAGCCCCCACCACCGCCCACCCGCCTTTAGTCGAACCTTAACCAATTTAAAATGTATTTGTTTACGCCATCTTAGTGCCAATGGCTATTATAACGACAATATAGTTGTTGCTGCTCACAGTTTCACATTTCAGTACAATTTAAAAAAAATAAAAATGTAATAGACAATTTACACCAACAAACACTTAGCATATTAATATAACTTCTAAAATTAATAAAAGTGTTCAATTTGGCTTCTGATAAAAAAAATTCTAAAACCTTGAAACATTTAGAAACATCTGTTAAAATGTTTACTGAACACAACTGTCATTATGTATCGCATTCAATCAAAATATGTTTTTTTAGGCAAGACATTCTTGCAAAAATCATAAAAATGTTTCTCTTCACCTAACAATAAATATGAATGCGTGATGGGGTGTGGCCAACTCTGTATCTCACAACCTTATCACTTCTGCTATCAAAACAATAGTGGATTATTTTACGTATGGAGGACTTCACTTCAAATTGTTCAAAACAAATTCTAGCTTTAACCTAACTGTAACTTCAGCCTTGAAATCCTATCTTGTCCCTATCAGACCCAGACAAAGATCCCACACTTTGACCTAAATGCCCGTACACGCAAACAAACATTTGATGTCCAATTAAAACCAAACTCCTGTTTTGGCTAAAAGTGCATTAAAACAACTAAAGCTTCCCCTTTTTCTATCAATCTCTTTCTCGTCTTTTGTCACTGACTGACTCACTTGGTTCTTTTGGTTGGTGTGTTAAGACGATGTGGAAATTGTGAGCAGAGAATGTGCGTTCAGCCTTGGGGCCAAATGTGTGAAAACATCTCCCAGGCAAAGAGTTTTCACTAAAAATGAAATAAAAACACGTATACACACATCGGTTTTCAGGAACTGTAAAGAAACAAAAGGTAGACTGTGACTGGCTTGATGCATTGAGACCCTCACCCACAAAGTCCTTCTTTTCTCCCTGGCTTTGTTTATTTAAGTTATGGATGATTTATTGTGCTGCTGTGTTGTGGTTCAAGTTCCTTCCAAAAGCAGTAAACCACTCTCCATGTCTCTCCCCCCTCGCTCTTACTAAACAGCAGCTCCCCTATTACAAGATGAAACTTTCACCACAGGTACTGAGCCAAGCAACACATTTTCTGTCCCTCTCTGCTCTCATTATTCATGTGTGACACACCACAATCTCTAAAATATCATCCCAATGTCTGTGTGTCTGACAGGGCTCCATAGAGGACGACCAGCAACTGAAAAAGACCACATCTCTGTTGGAGAGTCAACACCACCACCTTCTTCACTGCCTGGAGAAGACCACGGTCAGTCAAGTCCTCGGGTCACAAACTCTGGGAATAGAACTACACTTCCTAACCTAACTTGTGATGTTTCATCAGAAGCCTTAAGCCCATCGTATGGCTATTTAAAGCAGTTGCTTGAGAGACAGATGGTTCCAATCTATAAAAAAAAAAAAAAAAAAAACCTGAATTCAGTTTGTAAAAACGTTATTGCAATATAGGCTGATTTGAAAGGATCTTTTAAATGTCTAGATTTAAATGTTAGGGCCAGAGTTTTTAGATAACAATTCAGAATATAACGACTTATGATTGGTAAAACCAAGTATTTATTTATGTACATTTAAAATGCATACTGTATATATTTCTGGACAACACTATGTACCATGTTATTTATATAGTATAGTAGGACTACTTAATATAGTATCATGTTAAACAGAGCAAAATCAATTTAACACTGCCTTTATAACATCTATCTACGATTTTTTGATCTATAAAAAAAATAGTTATATTCTTTTGCTCTGTTTCACTTTCGAAGTATTTTTTAAAACGCTGACTACTTTGTGTGGTTGGGGCCTTTTAATAGTTTTGTCCTTATTATAAATATATTATATAAATAATTTTTTATCATCATTGCATTTCATTTAAACATTGTGCAAGCAAAAGTTCCAAGGTCTGTTCAGCTGAAATAGAAGTGTTTATGCGACAGAAGTTGGCAAGCTTTCTTATCCTCAAATCAAAGCACAAACATTATTTTCTTTGTGATTAGCTTGAAAAACATGGCAAATACTAAAAGGACAACCTTGCCAAAGGTGCAACAGGATTTATGAGCCGTGTAACACAAAATCAATAAGCAACTGACAAAAAGTGAAACTTTCTAGACTGAACAATCATTTGCATTTGTTTGTTGGACTTTAATATAATAAATAAATGTGCTTAGTGATGTACAGTAATTAGCTGTCACAAATTACATTAACCAGTTAATAACTGCCAGAAGTTAAGACAAAATTCAACACAAATACATATATCTCTTAAGAAAACAGGAAAAAGTAACGATCCTTATTCAAATTATTTTAAATGTAGTTAAATTAAATACATTTTTGTTTAATGTGGAAATTCTACACAAATGTAAACTGTCTGTGACCAGAATCATGAGTTTGTGGACGAGCGGCTGTACGAGCAGGGATATCTACAGACAGCGCTGCAGAACTTCCCATCGCGGAGTCCGTCTGTGTCCAGTGAAGAAGGAATCACGGGCACCTGCTGCTCCCGGAGACCCAAGAAGAACCTCCAGCCTCTCAACGCCACACACACGCACACACACACACACTCGCAGCCTCACAAGCTGCAGGAGCTCAGCGCCTTACACATCCAGTGCGGGGAGCAGCAGCCCCTCAACACCAGGTAAACGCTCCACACACACAGTCTCTTCACTCCAGGCTGCGATCTGCTACATTGTCTTCAATGTCTCAATCCAGGCATCATCAAAGACACTGAAAATCTCATTGTTCTGATCTTGAATCGTTTCTATTACTTAAAAGCTACAGCAAATTTAATTCATATTTTTACTGTAAAACAATTGAACGTGTTTCTGTAAATGGGAATTGAACTTTTTACCATAAGGGTTTCTTTTTTTTAAACATTATTTTCATTTTTCTTTTGCAATTCTTCAACATATAGTCAACAAATAATCCATGCACATACCAGTGGCTTATTAGGACAGTTGATCAACTTGATGTAAGTGGGAATTGAACCAATGTTTAAAAATAGAGTAGAGTAGAGTAGAGTAGAATACAATACCTTTATTGTCATTGTATCACAGGGTTAGAATTAAATTAGTATTGCTACTCCGTTTGGTGCAAAAAGAAAGACGAGATAGTGGTAAAATATACACACTGAATAACCAATATAAATAACTACAAGATATTAAAATATGGTCCAAATTATAGAAAAATGTAAATGAGAAGAGCAAAACACTGCTTTTTTTAATTGAGCTGCAAGAATATAGTACGTAATTACCCAATTCATTCCAAAAACAGGTTAGAGAACAGGTTTGAATCCCGATTTTATATACAGAAAAAAAGCTAAATTCTATAAGATTTCAATTATATTAAAATCAGAACTCTGGAATTACATCATGAAACGAGTTTAAACAAGGGAAACTCTACTTCCATGTCACTAAATGATCTGACTCCATCTGATGAAACCCACCACAGAAGCTCATCAACAAGCACTTGTCCTGATCACTCTCTCTCTCTCTCTCTCTCTCTCTCTCTCTCTCTTTGTTGTCTGTCAGTCGCTCCAGTCTCAATCTGATTTCGGACGAATCGGGGAGTCAGAACTGCAAGAGCAGCGGAGTGACCACAGCAATCATCAGTATTCCAACCCCTCCGTCAAACAACTCCAGAGCCAGTCCCGACGCTCCGGGCCTCTCGCATCCCGAAGCCCCGCCTTTCCTGAACCCTGGGCCTGAAGTGGTTAAAATCTCAGCGCTGTGAGGAGAAAACAGCTCAGGAAACGAAAACTGATGAGCAGCCTGCCCCCTAGTGGACGAGGAACCGCACTGCCTCGCGGAAGTGTGTAAATGAGAAGAGCAAAAGCAGGACAACCATGTTATTCATTCACGTGTTGGATCAAGACTGATGAAGAGGAGGGTGTCACTGTGCATACAACAAGTTCCGTTGCTGGGTCACGACGTTTATTTCAAGCGGTTGTTGTGTTCTTAGGGAGATTAACGTTGAGACGGGAGATGAAGTGATGACATCTTGTCCGAGCTTTTGGCTGTTCATCCGTGGCCATGTTCGTTAATCCGTTCTGACATCGCAAACAGCCTCGGCCTTCCAGGCTCCAGTTGTATTTAGTATTATTCCTGAAGTATTAGAGACGTCTAGATGGCAAGCTAAGCGAGACTGTGACTCTCAACCATGGTGTTTATTTTTGCAGAACTCATGAGTCCGACATAGGAATAACTTGAATGTTTCCTCCCCGTGTCTGTGTGTGTTTGTGTGACTTGCTGAATCGTCCCTCAAACTCTCAGCCGCTCACACGGTTCGTGCCTCTCGGGGGAAGGAACGATCTCTTCTCTAAGCCACCGACTCCCAACCATCAAACTTTGTAACCTTAGTTGTGACCTCTAAAACATTACTATGTAATATAGAACCAAAAAAAAAAAAACATCAAGAGAGAAAGAAACATGTTGTTTTTAAAACTCTGTGACAAGCACAAGATATCGCTGAGATTTTGTGATTAAAGTGTGTATCAAGCCTTGGTTTAACTGTGAATACTGTTGATAGAATATTTTGTAATATTTAGCCATCGTTTGGCGAAACCAGAGCAGCTGCCTACCCCTCCCCTTTTGCGTAAAGCCCCGCCTCCCCATGTGTGCCCCGCCCCTCTCTTCAGACCACTGCTGGCCTGCTTCCTGTAGATGTTCTAAGTGTTATGGTCATTATCACGCAGTGGGTATTTTAAAACGTGTCTTGTTTGTGTGAACTACATGGGTAGGATAATTTCGATGTTCGTGTCTTTGTTTTGATTCCAGATTTTCCGGATTTTAACAGTTGCTGTTAGACAAGAAACTGTACCACAGTATGAAGCAATTACAAATATCCTCCACCTCAACGTTTTTTCCCGTTTTCTGCGCTCTCCACTTCTCCGTCTTGATCTTTTTTTTGCAGCCTGACTTATGAGGACAGTGCCGGTGTCCTCACAATGCATTAACGGACACAACGGAGGACAGTGTTTGGTGTTAGTCTGTGTCATCCGCCGTGACCCACCTGTTCTCCAGACCACCTCCATCTTCTCCACAGCCCCCGTCCCGATGTTCCTCACCTCCGTCTCCACTCACTCGTGCCTCTTACACCAGCACAGGAAGGTGACCTCACCTCAGGACGCTATTGTTCCAGGGCCGTGATCTACTAGACAGAAAACAAATAAATCTTGAACTTCTGGCCCTCATCAAACAGTATAAGCCATATTTTCCAAAAACAAAGCATGTTTAAGGAATAACTACAGACATAATTTCCGACTAAACTTGATTTAGTCTATATTTCGTAATATTTTATTAAAGAATATTTAAGAGTATTTTATGGAAGAAGAGCATGCCCTAAGAAATGCCTGTTAATACACATCGACCTCAAGCCAACACTAAACTTTCGAATATAAAACACCACGGCGAGTTTCCCAAACAGTCGTGTTCCACAAGGTCCACATCAGCAGGACTATCAAGAAAAGCACATCGAGACCTTGAGGAATTTCAGGAAATCCAACCCAAAAAATGTCCCAATGTTCATTCAATGCTTTGTTTTTATTTGTTCTACATTAAAAATCCATAGGTGAATTCTAAACCCATTCAATTTTGTGGCCCAAATGATGCTCGGTCCTTTTGTGATTAACAGATTTCCATGGGGTGTATATATGAAATCAGAAATATTTTATTGCTACATGAATGGAAAAAATGGACAACATAGTATAAGTAAAAAAAACGTTAAGTGTTAAGTATGTTCTCTTCACTCATAGAGAGATGTGTGTTCTCTTCACTCGCTTGGTCACAATCATCCCGGGAGCTCCACGCGATAGAAGTGCAAACCAAACCAACACTTCATGTCGGTCATTTGTGCCGTTGGTCGGGCTGGATGTGCTGCGTATACGATCACGTGGACATCGCCATGTCTGTTCTTCTTCCTCTGTGTGTCTGTGTTTAACTTTTTCTCTTTGCTTCAGTTTCTCTGAGCTAGTCATGTTGTTCTACTGGACCGACTCCTGTTCACTGTCAGATGTTCAGCATCATTTATGATCTTGTCTTGTGTCACAGTTGTAAAACGCCTGATAAATGAATTGTATCTGTCACAAGCTGATGTTGTGGATTCTGTTCCTTGAAAAGTCTGAAGAACTAAAGCGACTAAACCTAGGGTGACCATATTTTGATTTCCATAAAAAGAGACAATTGGTGTGAGACAAAAATCCTGACAGGTTCTCGTAAACTTCTGTAATAAAATAAAAATAATTCTGAAAACCTGTAACACAATATTAGTCTTAGGCTCTTTTCAAATAAGTATAAACAAATAACTAAATGAAATAATGTTTTAAATATTAACTTTTCTAGAAAATACAGCCTCAACAATATACGCATCTCTTGATAAGATAAATTATAAAAGAGTCTCACAAAGATATTAACTTGTTTTTCAGTGTCCATGTCAGCTTTGAGGTCTCCAGCACCTTTATTGCACACGGAGACCTTTTTGCCGTCCATTTGAGAAGCTGCACTGTGTGTGTGCGTGCGTGTGCGCGCGCGGTGCAGCCCCGCCCACAAGGCGGCCCATCGGTAATTTCGTTCCGCAAAAAAGTAGTGCCGTAGTACAAAGAGTAAAAACCGGACTTTTTCATAGATTTATAAAACCCACCCGGACGCCCCGAACAGGACGTAAAAAGAGAAATGTCCGAGACGCTTTGCTCACCCTTCTAAAGCTAAAGAACAGATTTGCTTGAGACCTTTATACGACTCAATTGACCTGCAGACACAATTGTACAATTATTGTTTGTTTCTCAAAAACAGTATTTCTGTGTGCGCCAAGTCAAACGTTCACATGTGTAATTTTAAACCACAAATTATTTCAACCGTCTGCACAAGTAAATTCTCACCTGAATTACACGTGCTGAACTCAACGACGACTAAACTCAACCAATTAGTTAATGATCTGACTGCAGCTGAGGCTTAAAAACAGGAAGTGATTCATTTAAATGACCTTTATTTTGTCCCATAGCGGTAAATTGTATTTAACAACAGAAGAGCAGAGAAAGAATATATGGCACACTGTAACTATAGTCTATAAGGACTATAAAATGTAAAAATTAACATACAAAAATTAACATAAACAAAGAGAAAAACAGAACACATCCAATGTGTGTATTATTTTATCTCTCAATTAAACCAATAAAAAAATGAAAACAAATCAAAAAAATTAAACTCACCCATGTATTATACATTGTGGGCACTTATAAAGTAAACCTTGTGATTTTAACTGTTTACTCATTGCTAGAAACTATTACATTAGGATTTATGAGAAAACTAGCTAGACTTTTTGTGATCAACGATACGAGAAACAAACAAGGTGCTGTAGTTGTTGTCGTCGTCGATGGTTTATGCTCAGAAACCAATCAAGTGTTTCAGTGAACTGTGTAATTACACGCACCGATAAACTTCACCAAATGTGTTTCTCCCTCTTCGCTTGGTGTGAGAAGTCGCTTACTACATTTCTGTTATTTTAAGAGCCCTTGGCTAAATTCGAGCACTAGCTGATTGCCACCAATCAAGACTTATTATTCAAAGAAGCTTCTGATTGCGACTTGAATCAAACTTCATCACACTGAATCAAAGAAAATATCGTTTGATTGAGTGAATAGTGAATTAAACACTAAATCCATGTTTATTAAAATACACTCCATAACTTATAAGAATCTTTATTAGAAAACTATCACACAAAGGAGCAGGACAGGAGCTTCTTCAGTGCTTCGACATTTCCTTGATATACATGGAGTTCATGTGAAATATTCTCATCCAGTTGTAAGATGAGCAGTGAAGATAATAAGAGTTGTAATAGTCGGTCCACGCTTGATATGATTTCCAGTAATCTGAGGCCACGTCCTCCTCACCAGTCTCGTCCTTCACCCACCGATGGGCTGGAGTTTTTCTGCTGACCTTAGAAGATGAGACGCGCTTCTGGGAGACTTTGTGAGGATTCCGGGATTGGGAATGACCAGGCCTTTGTTGTGATGATGATGGAGGTGATGGTTTGTGGTTGCTCATCTTGCTCCTCACTGGATTACGAGGGTTCGAGACTTGACCGTCTCTCTGGGATTCAAACACGTGACTGGCGTTTTGTGAAGAACTGTAAGGAACCGAAGAAGATGACTCCATCACAGACTCATTATTATCATCAGATGAAGAGACGGTTTTCGATTCCGATGGCAAATCCGAAAGCTGCTGTGATGGAGGAAGAGTGGAGGATGGAGGCTCATTCTGAATATGAAATGCATCATCACCATCGTCATGGAAACCGTCTTCATCGCTGCCGTTACACAGTTCATTGACCGGCTCTTGACTCCTGCTGAAACTTTCATACTGGCGAATGATTTCTACAGACCTTCCGGGACCTTCCGTTATAAACGTGTCATAGTCCGCCACGGCCTCTTCAAAGGTCACGTGCTTGTGCGGTGGCATCTTAAAGGAGGGCAGCGGGGGGATCTTGGGAAGAGCGTCACTGTCTCTTCGGGTCGAGTCGGGCTCGTGGTTTGAGATCGACACCAACGCCTCGTGTTTCTCAGACGTGGAAGAGCGCTTTTTAACCTTGATTTCGGGCTTTTTGGAGTCGCCATCACACGTGTCAAGAGCAGCGTCTCGTCCGACCTTGGAGGACTTGGCAACCGCTCGCCCGGATTTGGCCGGTTTGCTCTTCTCGGGTTTGGACAAGCCTGGAAACTTCAGCGAGTGTTTTGAAGGGCTTTCCACAATGACCTCCCAGTCACAAGCCTCTTCCATGATTCCTACTGGGATGGGATCTAGAAGCGAGAAGGTTTGTGAGCTCTTCATCACATCAGGTCACGGTTACGGTCTCATACCTGGCAGACGAGTCAGATTCAGAGAGCATTTGTGAGCGATGGCCATCATCTTATTCTCCTCCTCTCCGTGGCAACAGTAGGTCACAGCGACACCTAGAGTTCCTGAAGCAGAAGGTCATCATCAATGTTGGGATAGTGGATGATTAGATTTCTCGACAATCAGGCGGAGAATTTACTTAATTAGTCATTAATTGTGAATTTTAAAAGCTGTGGTCATCAAAAAGCACTTGACCCGTGTTGGACCACCTCTGATTAAGTTAAAAACCACGTTAGCAGAACAAACCGAATCGTCCCGCCCGGCCGATGCGGTGCATGTAGGTCTCCCAGTCCAAAGGGACATCCAGATTGATGACCAGGTTCACCTTTTCTGCATCAATGCCACGTGATGTCTGCAGAAGAGATTCATGAAGATAGTAAGTATGGTGCGGTGTGAAATGCTTGTGTGTGTCGTCCTCACCAGATCGGTGGATATTAACACTCTGCACTGGTACTGCTTCAGCTTCCACATCGCCTCCAGCCTCTGGTCCTGACTCAAGCCGCCTGCACAGAGAAGGTCACTAACAATACAATATTTTCATAATTTATGTGGTGTAAGGTACTTAAGTATTTTTGCCTAATTTGTACTGCATCAAAAATATAAGCAACATTAACTCTCTACTTGACTACATGTGTTTGAGTATCTAATTTTTACTCCACTACATTTGAATGGAGACTTATTGTTACTTGTTGCATTGTGATTGTGCGCGATAATGACTGTGGGAGGATGGGGCGATATCACCATCTGCAGAATGCTGATGTTACTGGATGGTATTTATGGACGTTGCACTTTTTGTGCACATTTGAGTTTGACAGACTGATATTTTGTTCTTTTTTATCCAGTTTGTTTTGCCATTTTTCATTTCAACGCAGTAGTTTCAGAAAATGCAACGAAATAAAAAAGACTTTCATGTTTTGTACGTACAAATAAGTAAAATACTTGAGTTCTTGATGCATTACAATTTTTGCTCAAGTCTTTTTGAAATTGGTGACTTGTAGTAGTGGAGTAATTTTTCAGTAAGATAATCAAACTTTTACTCGAGTGTGATTTTCAGCTACTCTTTACACCTTTGCATATTTTTGGGGCAATCATTTACCATTATGTTATATAACAACAATATTAGCAATTTAAAGATATGAATAAAAAGTCCTTGTGGCAACAACCACATTTACATCATCTTAGATCAGAAAGACAGACTGAGATAACAAGAAGATAAATTATTTGTAAGATATTACGAAAAAAAAAACTTTGACTTTTCACTTACAATTTCAGGAAAAAAAAAAAAGTGAATTTGCTGTGTATTTCACAGTCCACAAAAAAAATACAGAAGTCAAACAGGGTTAAGAGGGAAGTTAAAAAGAAATGAAGCTTCAGCAACTGTTGGACAATCATTTTATAAAGTGTGATGGTAAAACCCACCTGAGATGCAGACAGCAGGCAAACCTTTAGAAGAAAGAATATCTGCCAGGTGCTGAGCTCTGCAAAGACAGTACAAATCAGCCTTTTACACAAGACCACCAAACAACACCAAAGACCAGGCTGCTTTGATGACACAGAAGTCTTGCCTGGAATGGAGATTGGAGAAAACCAGAGCTTGGTTGAATGGGACTTTAGTGAAGAGTTCCAGAAGACACTGAACCTTCTCCTCAAAGATTTTATGGGGCAATGAATGAGACGGCACTATCTTATAGTACTGCTTCAGCCCTGGAAAACAGAGTGTTAGCATTTACTAGTCACATACTCATCATCAAAAACCAGTAGACCAACCGAGAAGGCCAGGGTCTGAGGAGTTGAGGCGCACGAAGGTGGGCTCCCGCATGTATCTGGACAGCTGTTTGGCCAGTGACTCTGGGTAGGTGGCAGACAGAGCCAACATCTGCTTGTTCAGCGGTAGAGAAGAGTAGATCCAGCTGCAACATTAATAACACGTTAAAATTGACACATAACAGCGAACGACCGTTAATTACTAATAACTGTAAACTTGTTACACCGTGTAGTTAAATTCCAAAGCATCTTATGAACAATTTTTTGCGAGAAATACATACACACCCACAAAATCTCTTTCAAATATTTTTATATTTGTCCCATAATTACTTCTCTCACACTTTAAAAATGCAAAAATGACAAGAGATGGAGGAAAATCATAAGAAAGAACTAACATCTTAACCACAAAACAACTCCACTAATCCAGAGTGATTGCGAAGGCAGTATAAATTGTTTTTTTTTTTTATTATAACCTTTGTAATAATGATAACGCAAGCTTCACTGGGTGTAAATCAGGGGTCTACTGTACTTCCTACTGATCTTATTAATTAATCTCCAACTTAAAATAAGCAAGTCACTCCACTGTTTATCTCCTTACACTGGCTACCTAAGCTATGCTAGAATCAAGCTTCAACTTTTGACCTTTCACCTTTATCACTGGTACTGCATCATCATCTTCCTCACACCGTCTACAATTAGAGAATGAATGTCGCTTAGTAGTTCCTCTGCAATAATGACCTTACTGACAAAAAAAAACCCTATCTGTGCGTTCACAGAACCTTCTGTCTAGCTGTAATTCCTAATATATAATTTTATGACAATGTGCTTCAAATGCTTCTTAGTTTGTAAGTGGCTTCGGATGAAAGCGTAACACACTCCCGGTTCTCTGCGGTTCTTACTTGACTTGCTCCTGGAAGCAGCTTCCGTCCTCGTCCTCCAGCAGTTTATCCGCTTCATCCAATACGAACAAGCGAATGGCTGACGTGTTCAAGGCTTCGATCTCGATTAGCTGCTTAATACGACCTGTAAAGCACAAACACGGCTCTAATCCAGAACGTTCCACAACATGCTGCTTTTCAAAATAAGAGCACGGCGATATGCCACTCAGACCTGGAGAACCAATGGCGATATGGCATTTCTTCAGATGGACTTTATCTTGGCTGAGCGGTCGCCCGCCGATGAAGACGTGGCTCTGCAGTCCCTCCACCGAGCTGCCGATCGCCATGACAACAGCGTGGATCTGCACCGCGATCTCCCTGGTCGGAGCCAGAACCAGCACCTGATGACCCAGATGGGAACTTATATTTCACACGTTATAAACAAAGTGCCTTTTTATTCTAAATTAGTTCAAATGAATACACAAAAGAGCTGGTGACGTGCCTGTGTGGTGGTGTTCTCCAGTATCAGGGAGTCCAGAGCTATGGTGGTGAAGACGCAGGTCTTTCCCGTTCCAGATTTGGCTTGTACAATAAGATCTTAAAGAGGGGAAAACTCTTAATTGTCTTTTAAACGTAAACAAAAATATTAATGATTATGACGATTCTAAGAACTGGTTTTCTTACCTAGTCCACATCTTCCCAGTGGGATCGCTTTTAGCTGGATGGGGGACGGTTTTTGAAAGCCCGAGGCGGATAAACCCTCGAGGACATGTTTGGAGAGGAGCAGAGAGCTGAACTCCACACTCTCTTTAGTCAGAACATCATCCGTGCGGCTTCTTCCTTGCAGCTCATGCGCTGCTCTTGCGGAAGACGCCATGTTGTATACGGAAAGCTCTGTTCTTCTACGCTTATTAAATGCTTAGAGTCGGTCGCTATGTCGCCGTCTAGTGGACAAGCGTAAAACCACCACACTCAAATAGACAATATACCGCCAGATGGCGACAAAGCACAATAATAAAATGATCACAATAGTTCACTCAAAACAAAAAAGCATATATGTTTCTTTCCATTGTCTGTCTGCTGTTTAAAATATACAAGAAGTGTAATTATGTAATCATTAAAAAATATATACATGTTTATATACTCACACATACATACACACACACACACGCACACAGATGTAAATGTGGACATTTTGGAGTATGTATATACTCTAAGTACTATAAATATACTCCGTACATATATTTACTTATAGTACATAAATATACGGACGGAGTACCCGGTATATTTATATATTTTTTTCTTGCCCCCTTCATCCAGCAACCAATCAGAGTGGATCTTATACAGTCAAAAATGTTTGGCTGGAGCTCTATTGTTATGTATTAACTCCCTATTCATCTTAAATTGACCCCTTTGTTGACAAGTGAGCCGTTAGTTAATCCCACTCTGTAACTTTCCCTTCCCATCGACCCGGTATCCCGCCGCATGACAAATCCGGTGTGGGAAATTGACTTTGTCGGGACTCGGTCTCATCGGAAAGCCGCGACTGATCGCAGCACGACTTAAATATTACAGGAACAATCGTAATATTCAGTTTTTAATGTCTTGTAAATTGTTTTAACTGGACAGACTATTGTCAGACCCGGAAAATCAAGGATATGGACAAGCACCTTCTTCGTTTTAAGAACGAACTGGTAAGTTTTTTTTTTTTTTTTTTGGAACACTTGTTCTTTTGTATTTACTAATATTATTGATTTAGCTTTACAAATATATCATTTATCTTCCTGAATTCGCGGAACGTCTGAAATCCCTAAATATAAATCTAAAAAATATTTCACGTAATTGTTACATTTATACATTTCGTTTTTCTTTTTATTATTACAATTGTTTATGTAAGAATTTGTTTCTCGATGGTGCGTTTTCTCATCTGATATCCGTCCGTCCAGCTGTTTACCTGCATGTGAGAAATCGTAAAACCTGATTGGCTGCCAGCGTTTAAAATAACGGTGATGATTGGTTGACGCCTCTCATTTCCGTATTGTTTTAAATTTTGAGTGGGACACGATGTGGTGAACAATGGCCGGGTTTGTTCCACAGTGAGCGGTGCTGCTTCAGATTAACGCCTCAGTATTCCAGCTATGCAGCACACAACAGCCCGTTTGCTAAAGTACCGCAACAGTAATAATGTTTTAAGTTTCTTCATCCCATTGACACTGTAGAAATGTTTTGATTTAAGAGAAAATGTTTCTTACTGTGTTTTCAATTACGATCTTCAAGGATATTGCTCACAAAAACATCATCTGGGCATTTCACAAAAGGAAATTGTCATGTGTGACGTCACAAGGTGGCAATGAATCCCTGGAGCTATTTATGACGAAACACTGTTCAGTACACACCATAGCAAGCGGTAAAGTGTGTGATCACAATTTCCCTATTAACATACACAATAAAGCCGTTGTTATTTATGTCTGTTTCATTCTGTTAAGTTATTAGAGACTTTAAAATAAAACGTTGAAATGAATGCCACGTTTGCGATAAAAACAGAACTCAAACGTTATCACATCGGCTTTGTCTGTCATATTAGTCAACAACTTTATAGAGACATGTCTTGGCTGTTCATTCGTGACTAACCGTTTTGTCATTTGACCAACATGTCTCTTCGTGCCTACACCTCCCATAATGCTTTGCGTCCCAGTCCTCCGCTAGGGCATAAATGTGACTGTAGAACGCCTCCGTAGTGTGTGCGCTGCTCAGTCTGCTGCTCGATAAGAACAGAAAACAGAAAATAACACTGAATGCAGAGATTGTAAAGGTAAGATGGTGGATGATCTAAAAATATTAAATGTTTTGTTTATGCATAGTTAATGCGTTGAATGAATCGAAACTATTCCGTCTCGATTTTATTAGTTGCAAATAAAAATGTAATTATAGTCAACATTGTTCTAAAATCCGTTTAATAAAAAAAGGGTCTTTATTAAAATACTGTTTTAAATGTGTTTCAGTCTGACCTGCTTAGACTAGTCATCTGCCTAATAACCTGTTTTTTTTCTTCTCTCAGAATTCACATTTTTGCTTCCCATGTGACTTTCCCTTGACCCCTTAATACTTGTAATTACTGGCAACTAGAAACCTATTTAGAACAAAGTATAAAACACAGTTTGCATGTATTGTTATGATTTTTAGATGATTTTGAAATCCATCATTTCATTTAGAAAAAAAAAATAAAAATACTACACCTATTATGTATGCAGTAATGACTATTCAAATATAAAAACTATAAAAACTCATTATTACAACAACAAAACAACATTTTTTTAAACCAGAAAGCGCTTTTCATGCTGAGAGACCAGAAGTCTGCATTCTCCTCCGCAGATGCTGAGTCGTGTATCAGCGAAAGCACCAGAAACCACAGACTAATGTCATATTGATTTTTGATAATTACGTATAGTGATTGTGCGGTAATCGTTGCTTCATTATTTGTGAAAGAAATCGATTGCGCTGCTTCTCCGTGTCATACTCTTTCCTCTCCCCTGTCCAGGACTCTTTGTGGCGGCACGATGAGGGTTTCCAGGCTCAGATGAGTCCGGTGAATGGGGCTCTCCAGGAGCTTAAGCTCTTGCAAGTTCAAACTGCGCTGGAAGAGCTGAACCTTTCAAGCAGGACCACTGCGGCTCCTTGTAACACTGGTTATTACAACCATTCCTCAGACACAATCATGCCTGTCCGGATGAGAACCAGAGCGAAGCAGATTTCAGAGAGAGTTCTTTCTCAAGACCGCTTCAGGACAGAACTTGACGTGGAACCATCTTTGTTCCTGACCAGCTCTCCGATGGAAAACCACTACTGTTCTAGACTACAAGAACCAGTGAGGGTTCACAGGGGAAGTTTAAGCACGTCTTCCTCTTTTTCCTCTCAAGAAGACACCACCAACAACTACTTCTCCCAGTTCAACGCTGATGATTCTAGTGATTGGACAGCTTCGTTGATGAATCAGAGTAGAACCAGACAGCCACTGGTGTTGGGCGACAACGCTTTTGCGGATTTGGTGGGAAACTGGCTGGACCTGCCTGATGTCGACTGCCAGACTACAAGTGAAGAAGAAAGTGTCAATGCCAGAGAAATATTGGAATCGTCGCACACCAACATCTCTCTAGACTTCTCCAAGAAACTCTCGCTGACGGTGAATGTTTTCAAGCGGGTGCTGCGGAGCGTTCGGCAGGGCAGAGATAAATCCGCTCAGCACGGACAGAAATGGATTTATCCAGAGAGCCAAGGGACGGATGGAAAGCAGGCGAAGATTACATGCAGAAGGTCAAAAGACAATGTCAGCAAGTCACTTTGGATGAGAACAAGAGGAGTGAGAAACAGAGCAGCCATTGGACAGGAAAGTGCGGCGTATGGATGCCCAGAGACGGACGAGATGCTTCCAGATGTGTTTGACTATAGTTCTGCTGTGTGGGTCTAAGAGACGTGAAGAATCGGACGGGGAGTTGCTCACAATTCATGACCAAAGACTTCTGTGACTCACTTTTTTTTAAAGAAATCTAAACCAAAGTGTCAATATTTAAACATCTGTGATAGAACGAGCAAATGTCACAATATACCAACCGAGCATTTGTATTAAAAGTGATTTTTGGTAATTTTACCAACCAACATCCCTTGAGAAGTTTGTTCCGCTGATGTTTGTTCCTCAGTTTCAAATCTTGAGAAGATGTCAATCCATCCATCACTCTAATAAGGCCTGATGGGCGTTTAATTTCCTCAGAATGCTGCGCACGCAACGTCTTCTCGTGTCTACGAGAAGCTACGCAGCTACGCAATGATGCAAGAATAAAACCCACTTTCCACATGTAAAGAACATCATGACCATGTTTGACTTGGTTTTGTTGCAGCTTTAAAATAACTATTAAAAAATGTATGTATATGTAATATATTACCTTTTGGCTCACTATTTCTTTAATATAATCTTCACAGATTATTGAATAAACTAAAAAAGCTACAGCACGTATTCAGAAAAACTGACATTTCTCAGTTTAAACATCCACTTAACACGCAAGACATTCTACCACCAAATGATTATAAAATGAGCAAAAACAATAGATCAATATGAAACACATTTATTTAAATCTATGTCAAACAAAATATCATAAAGCAAACATTAAAACCAGATCTCGCCTCAAACTTTGCCAGAAATGCTCAACAAAAACCACAGAGCAAAACAATGAAAAAAAAAAACAAAATAAAGATAAAACATCTGACACATTGAGAGCAAGTTAACATGTCAACGGTGTCGAGGACTTTCTACGGATTATTGGATTAGCGGTTATTGACGGAGAAGTCGTCGGTTTATTGTAGGCCTGATTTCATTCTTCTCCAGCTCAGGCACAAATCGGTCGATATTTAACCCAGGCTACCGCAAAACACCACCACGACGAAACTCAAGATGCTAAAAAAAAAAAAAGTCTCTTAAAAGCTTGAAAATGCATGTAATGACTGTGAAAGAACATAAATGTGTTGGCTTTAGAACAATATATCAGATTCTTTAGAATAGACAGAACCAAACGTCTCGTTAATTTATGCTAACCACTCTAAAATGACATTTGTTAGTTTCCACAGATTCTCTAGCTCAAAGAAATCATCTAAGCATATTATGGGGACGATGAAAGCGGTGAGCGTTAATTTAATGTGACCATGCCACTCAGAAAATAAGAAAGGTGGATTTGTTTTTGTTTAAATGAATGAAGGACACAGCTTCTCTGTACAATAATTAGTCACAGTTCAAACTGGATGGGATAAAAAGCAACTTCTGAACAATTTACAAACGTGAACATGTGTGGAACACCCGCGTCCGCTCTGTAGGTCTAAGAGGGTCTTGAGCCCCCCAGCCAGAACATCTAACCTCATCTCAGCAACGTCACAGATCCTCAGCGTTCAAGAACCAATGAACAGTAATGATCGAAAAGCGGGGAAGAACATTTTCATGATCGTTCTAGAAGAAAAGGCAGAAGCTCTTTTTCTAGCGAGTCTGTGTTTTAGTTCAGGAGTCTGTGGTGGTCTGCCTCGATTGTTTGGCCAATGACTGTAGAGAGGAACCGGAATGTTGGCCAGTTGGGCAACAGTTCTTCATTTCGGCATTCTGAGGAGGGGAAAGCGTGAATGAAGGCAGCGCTTCGGGCATCAGAGGGCGTGTGGTGAGACGGGTTACCTGGCTCAGAGCTGCTGCAGCAGTGATGCTCCACAGCCCAGTTACAGCAGGACACAGTTGGACTTCTTCTTCGCTCTCTTCTTCTCCACCGGTGTCTTTCGGTTTATCTGTCTTACCAGGTCGTAAAAGATCTGAAGGCAGAAAAAAAAACATGTATTTAAGGATTATTATCATCTGCAATGATGTGCTTATTCCCTAATTCAATGTTTTTCCTTAAATAAATGAAAAAATATTAACGATAAATAAGGCAAGTGTGGTGAACTGCATCTCACCTCATTGACGTTGATCTTTGATTTTGCAGAAGATTCTAGAAAGGCACAATTATTCCACTGACGAGCGAGATTCTGTCCCTGCTCCTTTCCAACCACCCTCTCGTCTTCTAAATCACACTTGTTTCCAACCAAGATCATTGGCACCTACAGAAGAATCAGGTGAAAGATGTATTCACCATTTCAACCACAAACATTACACCGCTAAATAAAAGTGCAATTTAAAAAGCACAGACCAAAGAGACTAATCAAATATATTTAACATGCACTCTCTTGACAACACAGAAGAACATAGATGTTGGTTTTTGTCTTTTTGTCTACAATGAAATGAAACTGAGAAGCACCAACAGATGTCTGAAACCTCCACACGGTTGCAAGATGGCTTGAGAATACTTAGATTGAAAACTCAGTGATTCAAAAAAAGTCATTCTCTAACTATTATTTCATAACCTTAACACAACTAAACTACTACAAAATCACTATCCTTGTTTGCTCATGATGTTGCAGAAAAAGTATAAATGCATAAACGATCTACATTTCTTTACTTGGACAATTCACAAAAAATGATGAGCAAGTGTTGACTGAAATAAGTTGGTTTGTACAAATTGATTTGTAATATGTTTAACTTTGTGGGGGGGGGGGACAAGGTAACTATTGCTTTAAAAACAAGCAAAAATAATTTTGTGGAATAGTTTCAAATTAATTATTAATAGTTTGTAATAAACTGTACTCAACAGAAAATAAAAAATGTAGCACTTTAAAAACTAACAAAAATGTCAACCAAATTTATGAAAATGAAATATTCAAAGGAAAAGAATTGTGCTTTCGTTAAGGTCGTCTGATAAGAAAAGCTACAGCGATTTGAGTGTCAAGGCCAAGTGACTCACATCCTCAGTGTCTTTCACCCTTAGAATTTGCTCCCGCAGATCCTGCAGGTCATTAAAGGTGGACTGTGCTGTGATGGAGTAAACCAGAGCAAAGCCCTGACCGTTCTTCATGTACAGATCCCTCATAGCTGTAAACTGCTCCTGCAAGTCAACAATCAATACTCTCATCAGTCAATCACTGGCTTAGTTCACATGCAGAACCCATTCAGTACATGAGACAAATGGAAAAACCTACAGTGCCAGCCGTGTCCAGGATTTCCAGCATACATTGCTGCCCATCAACTTCAACTTGCTGTAAAGGTCAGATAATGTACAATTACATAATCATCTTTCATTATACTAATCAGCATGAGCTTGGCTCATACTCCTACTCAACATGGAATAAGTGTTACTTACTTTTCTATACGAGTCTTCTATTGTGGGGTCATACTTTTCTACAAATATTCCCTGTACAAACTGGACTGTCTGTAGAAAAAAAACACAGGGATCAATAAACAGAAACACATAGAAAAGCAGATTTCTAGTTTTCTAGATTTCAGATTTCATGATTTCTAGCTGGAAAATGAACAAATGTCACCAATGATTAATGACATTTTTGATGAAAACCAGTTCAACACACAAGGTCGTTTTGCTTCTAATGAAAATGGTCTAAAAATTACACACACATTGACCAAACATTGCACTGTGGAAATATCCAGAACTCAAATAAATTTAAATAAAATCCACCATTGAGCTAGGTTACTTTTGAGAAAATTGACCAAATCCAAAGAGATTTTACAGTAAAATCCAACAATTGACAGACATTCTCACTCACCCGAGTCTCGCACAGATGCTAGAACATAGATATTATAGTATAAATTGATTCCATAAGCTCTACCTCAGCAGGCAGACATGTGGGGTATTATTAATAGCAACACGCTTCTTTTTCTGTGTGAGAACGGTGAAACGAAGAGCACAAACTTTCCAGTATAAACTCACCAGTGCAGACTTCCCAACGCCTCCAGAGCCAAGGACCACAAGCTTATATTCACGCATGGTGGGTCTCTCTGCTGAGGCCTGCGAGATTCAAACACCATCACACATCAGCACACCTACGGTTGTCAAACAGTCAAAAAGTTCAACGTTTTCACTGATTGTAATTGTTACACTGAAAGTTCTTCTAGAAAGATAAATCTCGGCTGTATTGTATAGCGTGATTTTTTTCCCGCCTCTGTGCACGGAGGTAATACGGTTTACATAAGGGACGGACACAACAATGGTGAAATAATTGACCAGTCATCCAACAAGGATTGATTAGCGAGGCTTAGTTCATTGAGATTAGCAGCATCATTTATGCTTCTTTGACAATGACTTTTAAAATGACTATTAAAAAGTCTTTTTTTTTAAACACTAGTTCTGCCTTTTGACGATATTTTCCGTTTAGTTCCAACTGTTCTTAGACATGTAGGGTTTTTCTTACAAGCGACTTAAAAAATAAAAAGTAATGCGCCAGATTTTAATCCTGAAACAAGTTGAGTAAAATTAAATAGATCAACAATCTCACAGTTGTCCTCGGTTAAAACTGCCTAAAGCAATTCAAACCTCCTGTTATTTATAGATAGAATAGATTCGTTAGGAAATGACAATGTCGAGTTGTGATAAGAACACATTCAAAACTGCCCTGCCTGAAACTTTTTACAGTTTACAAACGCAAATGCTTGTTAAATATGTAGATCGTTTGCTATCAATGTATAAGCTATTGGGAAAAAAGTGAAACTGATTATAACCGCAGAATATCAAACCCAGCCATAGATCGTTTGCTCGAACAGCTGTGACACTTTAAAGCTGTAATGTCATTTCGGTCAGTGGTCGAACGAAGTACACGCGGTTAAACTTTATCGGTCAGTTAACATCTAGTAAACGCGTGAAGACTTTTAACGTGACGAGTAGAACGCGCGCACAACCACTGCCAGAAATAAAATGCTTTCGGTTATAGACAGCGGCCTGTAAAGCAACGGCCTTTCCTGCGGTTTCACGCCGTCAGTAGCGCTGTTCTGCGATTTATTTCTGTAGTCTCGCGACTACAAAGCTAACATGCTAATGATAACGGCCTACGTCTGCTTAGCCTGTGCTAACACGTTAGCAACTCCCATTCGGCGCGTTTCGCTAAACGATTCCATTCCTAAATCAAAATTTCGACGTTTTGTGCTAAAACAAGACTGATAAAGTCTTAACTGGCTTAACGTAGCTTTAGCCTGGTTACCAGCCCGCTTACCGTGTCCCGACACTCCGCCGCCCGCTCAGACAGACTCCGGTCTCGCTAATGCAGACGTCACTGCTGCGCGCGGAAGGCTGGACTGACACGCGCTGTCTCGAACAGAGATATTGATTTAAAATCGGTAAAACGATTGTGAATCGTTTTTTATTTAAACAGATTTACACGCATGTTTCTATAAAACGAAAATAAAATTAAACGATGTATATCGTTTCTGGAAAGTTGCTTCATTTTGCATTTACCCCCACATGTATAAAATAATTTTGCATTTTGACCATTTTTAAAATGTTTTGAAACTGTGTTTAGGAATAAATTAATGTAATCACTTAGTAAGTAATTCTATGCTTAAACTGTCTAAAAACGTTGGCATATCTCTTTGGATTACTGACCAGGTTGTGAACTTTTGTTTACTTTGGCATATTTGATTTATATGAAATTAAAATGAAAAACATACACAATCACATACACACACAAAGAGAAACACACAGTCATTGATTAAAGATAGAACCAGAGAAAAACCTGATGCTTCTGTTCGAGCTCAAAATATCAAAAACAACCTTGAGCTTCAAGCCCCAAACAGGAAGTTTCGCATTAATTAAGAAAATGACGTAAGCTTATTTTGAAGACATAAACCGCAAACGCTCTACAACGCTACAGTATATAGCAAAAGGAACTATAGACGGTGAAGAACTCTGAGCTGACATGATCTGACACGTTTGATTCTGTTTGCATCAGTGATGAGTGAGGAGTGAATACAGAGCGTTCACATCATCAACAGGGGATGAAGAAAAGTCCTTCACAGACGAAGGATCATCTTCTCTAGAAGAACCAGTTAACGCTGGTGCAGAAGATATGTCATCATACAGGTGATAGATGTCTTCTACAGATGGAAGCCTCTGAAATTAAATATTAAAGTCAGGCACAAAGAAACATATTAGATTAACTATGTATTCTAAAATTATCGAAGTGATAAAATCCTGAACCTGGTTATGATGTGGTGCATCTTCAGCTGAATTTACTTGCTCTGCTGCACAGAAGATCAGAGGCACGCAGATCAGAAAATTGTTTTTTGGAAACTTGTGTTGTGAAGTTAGGACATTAAATGTGTCACTTTCTGTCTCCAGCTTTATTTATGAATAATTTAAAAAAAAATTATCGGCAGAAACGTGTGGTTTTTAATGTTTCTCACGTCTGGTTTTACCTCTGGACTTTATGCTTGCATGTCTTCTGCAGAAAAAAATTGCCACAAGAAAACTTAGCACCAGCAGCAGCAGAACACAAGCGAAAACCACAATCTTGACCACTGAAAGAAGTAAAACTCATATTAATAGATTTAGTCCAGAATAAAGCTTTATGTTTGAGAGAGAGAGAGAGAGAGAGATATCAAAATACATTTGCAAAAGTGAAATACAAATCATAAAATAAAGGAGAAAGGCCCGATTAGAAACTCTACCTGACGTGGTGTGTGACGCCGTGGTTTGTTCAGGTGTGTGTGTCACTGTGATTTGTTTAGGTCTGCGTGCTGTGGATCTGACACCGGAAGCTGCAAAAAAAACGTTTTAAAACAAGATTAACTCATTTTCCCTTTGAAATGCTGCGAAATAAGATACAATTTCTTTATTATTGAATCTGTCTTTAGTGTTTTACTCGTGTGAATGTAAATGTGTAACACGCACCTGGAAGAACCTTCAGTCGTATTTGTATCTTTGTGTCAAAAAACCACTGATCAATTCCACAGTAGTAAACTCCAGAGTCTTTGAGACTGAGATTCCTGATAGTTACAGACACGGTCCTTCCCTGTACATTACTGATCAGAGAAAGTCTTCCTTTAAAGAAGAATTCATCAGCCTTTGTGGATTTAATTAAAACATTCTTATTATCACAGGGATCACGGCAGAAATACTTGGGTGTGTATATGTGTTCATCTGGATATGAACACTGATATCCACTGATTCTCCTTCTTTTCCCTCAAACATATTTTCAGTCCCCATCCAAACACCAGATAAAGCTAGAAAACAAAACCAGGTATATTAGTCTGTGAACTTACTTCAATCATTGTGGTATGATTGTGGTAACAACTAAAAATCTAGCAGAAAGAACATAACATTAAGAACTTAAATTTAGTCACAATGACATTTAAAAGAACAAACACGAAATTAATGACCAAAAACTATTTATACTTACTCAGAAAAAAACACTGAATCTTGAGATGTGACTTCATTTCATGGAGTTCATTACATCCTAAAATGTGAAATGTCTTCTAAAGGTTGTGAAGCAATCTAAACATTGCAGAAGTAAGAAGAGTCTTTTTCTTGCTTTCCGTGCTTGTAACTTGAAAGAGTGAGAGAAGATGATGTGTTCTTTTTTCAAACTTAATCAGGAAGGAAATGACTTTACAGTTTGCTTAAAACACGTTAAGCCCACCCCCAAAAATTGTTTTACACTAGTATTTTAAAGCAATATCTGCATATAGTGCATAACAATGTATAAGTTAGTCTGTTCAAAACAAAATAAAGGCCCGCAATCAACTCCATTGGTCAAATATATAACTATTACCCTTAATAGGGATATACTCAAAAACAGCACAGAAAGATGTCATATATGCATTATCTACGGTAATACTTATGAGGGTTAGTATCCCAGCATATGTCTTATAAAGCAGAACCAAACTAAAAGTCCTATAGATAAATACCGTAACATTCATAGTATAAGGTGCACTCTAAAATTTGATTCGAAAGGCACTGTTTTATTATCAGGAAGAACACGTCTCTTATATGTGTTAAAAGATTAAGATGCAGACGCTTGTAAATATTTGTAAAAGCGCCTTATAATCTGGTGGGTCATATAGTCTGAACATTACGGTATCCGCAGGAGATCCCAAGACGGGAGGAGAATGAGTTTGAAAACGAGAGGCACTTGTCAATGTGTGAGAGATTGGAAGAGAGACTCCTTATTGGAAGTTGATTTTGAATTATTGGGAAATTGTAAGTTGTAATTTGTTTATTCACCATCAATGGATGTTTGTGTATATATTAACTCATCTGTGAGTGGCCACTTGACACGCATGACTTGTTTTGTTCATCTCAGATTTGTCCATCTCCATCTCTGTTTTCAGTCGAGAAACGTGTCTCTGAATGTGAAACCTCCGTTCACACTCTCGATTCATGCTTTCAATTTTTCCAAACTCCAATAACTCGAACGCAAGATTTTTGGAAAGTGAGAGAGAAGCGCAAGTTTAGGAATGTTTAATTGAACTAACATGAGATTCACAGACCGTAAGCATTAGGTTTTAAGTTAATGGCAGAATATTCAATACACATTATAACAGTTCATTTAAGCAAACAAGATCCACAAGACTAATCTAAAACACAATCACACATGAACAACCATACATATAAAGGACATGAATATAAACACAGACTATGAATTTGATTTATGAAACAGGAAAACAGCAAGTATGTCTGCAAACTGACAAAACATACTTAGCAATGTGACTGTAACAGTTCTGTCTTAATTTGGTCACTGGACAGGAAGTCATTGCAAAGGGAGAAAGAGAGAAAGAGAGCGGTTACAGACAGAACTGGTGCACAGGCTTCTTCTGCTGGTGTGATGTAGCACTTCCTGAGGGAGAGAGAGAGATATTATGATTGCGAAATGACAAGGAAAGTCTTGAAAGGGAAAGGGAAATCCATTACCTTCAGGTGTGTGTGTCACTGTGGTTTGTTCTGGTGTGTGTGTTGTAGATCTGACAACAGAAGCTGTGGAAAAAGTTGCAGAACAAGTCAATTTTTCACTTTGAAATGCTGCGAAATAAGATGAAGTGGCTTTATTAGTGAATCTGTCTTTAGTGTTTTATTCGTGTGAATGTAAATGTGTAACACGCACCTGGAAGAACCTTCAGTTGTATTTGAATCTTTGTGTCAAAGAACCACTGATCAATTCCACAGTAGTAAACTCCAGAGTCTTTGAGACTGAGATTCCTGATAGTTACAGACATAAACCTTCCCTGTACATTACTGATCAGAGAAAATCTTCCTTTAAAGAAGAATTTATCAGCCTTTGCGGATTTAATTAAAACATCCTTATTATAGCAGGGATCACGGCAGAAATACTTGGGTGTGTATTTGTGTTTATCTGGATATGAACACTTGATTTTCACTGATTCTCCTTCTTTACCCTCAAACACGTTTTCATTCTCCATCCAAACACCAATTAAAGCTAGAAAACAAAAATCAATAATTAAGCTGTCTATGGATTCACTTTTAAAGAGAATTACTTCAATAACTACCAATAATTATTTTACTAATCTCAACACAGTATAATTTTTTTTTGCAAACAATGCAGTTAGTCAGAATCAATCAACTGTATTATAAATTGAGATTCAAGTAATATTTCGTTTTAATAGGTTTTAATATTGAAACATATTCATCCCCCTTAAGACATTATAAGCACTGGGTTTTCTAACGTAATAAACGCACAATTAAACAAAAAGACAAAATGCTAGTTCCACTTGCCCAGTAAACAACACTGAATCCTAAGAAGCCGCTTCATTCTCTTGAGTTTCCTATGTTCTCTTAAGATAAAATAACTTCTTAAAAAAAACCCTATAAAACCATCCTTTCTAATCAGAGTCTTATTCTGGTCTTCAACGTTTCTAACTTGAGTGAGAAAAGATGGTGTGGTTCCGTTTTCTCACATGTAGTCAGGAAGAAAATGATTTTAATAAGGAGCTAAATGCCATTAATGCCTTTAAAAACCCTGAAATGACTACTGTATATGAGTAATTGTTCACAAACATTTTTTAAACATTTAGCAGTTGTAGTGAATGATAGACTTTTAGACATTATATTTTAAACTGTTGTGCATGCCAAATATTTTCATATTATAATTTTCAGTCTGCTCATTACTTATTTTAAATTTCTTCTTTTGTTAATTTTCAGTGTTTTTAACGCATTCATGAAGATACCAAACGTTCTAAAATGTGTCGCCCCCTGTTGGTGGAACTGATGAAGAGCTTCAAACACGAGGAAAGACATTATGACCAACAATAACACTTTATTTCAAACTACTTAAACTGTCAAAGTATTCACACTATAATCACAAAATGAACAACAGGATGTTATTAAAAAAATGTTTAAGTATCAAGTCAGCCCACAATCACAATATCAAAATGACAATCAAATGGTGGAATTTGGTTAAAATGTAATTTGTAGTAGCAACTGTTAGTAGTTTAAGTTCATTTGAGTGAAATTAATATTTTTTAATATTTATTATATATACTTTTAAATATTTAGTGAAAACGAAGTGACCACGTCGGGTAAACATCACGTTCCCAGGCAGATGTTTGGAGCAGCTGTGTGGAGACAAATCTTCATGATTCTATCTCAAGCGCTTAGGAACTTCAACCTGTGATTGAAGAAGATTGAGAGAAATTACAAAGCTTAAATAAGATTTAACACTGACATTAATCACTCTCCCCGTGACCCAGAAATAGAGTAAGTAATGGATGGATGGTTCGGAGGACTTACCTTCTTGAGAGTCTTAACATTGCAATTCCTAATGGAGTCCAGGAGCTGATCTCGTGAGCTTTTATCTTCCTGTTGGAGCTTCCTCGTGGACTGAAGGTCCATTGACGGAGTGGGAGGTGGTGGAGGAGGAGCTTGAGGAGTTTTCGTTACTAATTGTTTCTTTTCTGCTACGTTGGAAGAAAGACGTCTAGATAATGGCTTTGGCTTGGGAAGTGGATTTGTAGGAGATTCCAGAGTGGAAGTAGATTTGGAACTTGGTGTGAAATGTGACTCTTTCCATTGATCATGAAAAAAAGATGCTGTATGTATTGTCTTATCGATCATCGTATCTTCACTTCTGGCTTTGTGGGAGATGTTCTCCTGTGTAAGCTTCTGGGCTTCTTGTCTCTGTTGCCTTTTCCTGTCCATATTTCTGCTTAAGATGTTTGTCATGGTCATCCTGGGTCCGGCGAGCTCAAAGTGATACCCCATCTTGAGCAAAGAAGAGTTGTCCTGCATGACTTTGGCCATCTCCATCTCAGTCTTCCCTCCACAGATGTGCCTCTGATTGTGAAACCTCAGCTCCGTTAAACTGCTGTTCTGTCTCAAGGAGTGGATGATGGCCAGGATTCCTTTACCAGTCAGATGGTTGGAGTCGAGGTTGATGCCGGTCAGAGTAGAGTTCTCTCGCAGGGTTCCGGCGATGGCAAAGGCGACGTGATCGTCCGCTCGTGTGTTGGTGAGAGAGAAGGTTTTAACGTGAGTGTTGCATCTCAATCCCTCAGCAAACTGAATCAGAGTGTTTGTCTTAATGGCATCGGAATTATTGACATTGACGTCTGTTAGTTCAGGGTCGTCACATCGAACTTGTTCCAGAAGGTCATCGAACATGCTGGAGCCCGTGTCACTGTCTAGATCTTCACTAAAGGACTCCTCATCCTCAGTGGTGATGGATCTGTCATCTCTGATGTCAGGGGAACCAGAGGACTCAGGGATGGAGAAGCTGTTGACCTTCATCTGACCTTTTTTAAACGGACTAGCATTTGTGTTTTCTTTTCTTTCTGTTGTTGTTTCTTTCTGCTTTTCTTTGTCTTGTCTCTGTCTCAAGTCCATTCGGGTTGTCCTTCTGTTGACGTCACCATCTTCTGAAGTTTCTGGTTTCTTTGAGGTTTTAGTTTTGCTTTCATTTGTTTTCCTTTCGTCCAGATTAACGTCTTTTCGATAATCTCTGTCACCCTCCAGTTTAGATACGAACCCTTGGATTTTTGAGCTTTCACTTGGTGTTTTCTCAAGCTTCCGTCCTCTTTCTTTCTTATCCTCCTTTCTCTCTTGCATTTTGGATTTGAGCTCCTGAATTTTGCTACTTCCCTTTTCTTTATTTGGAACCTCAGAGAAAACCGCATTTTCTCTTTTTTTATCCGTAGTCGGTTCTTTCTCCAATCTGCTGTGTGTAACCATTTCCCCCAGGGCAGGTGAATCTTTATCGCATTGGTGCCTTCTCTCTTTTTCCTTGTTCTTTTCATCTGAGGGTTTGTTTTCAGTATTTCTGCTCTCGTTTTCTGCAGGATCGTCACTTTGCGACCTAGAAAACTCTCTGCTCCTCATCCGGCGAAGCCGATCTCTCCTCTCTCCTCTCGTCTCTCCCTTTATCAACAAAGACAAAAAAATGACTTATTGCAGTACGTATATTTAAGTAAAGTGAGTGTGATTGTCAATATGGCCACTATGGACCTTATTGATATTGATGCTCTGCATATACCTCATGGTAGCAGTTTCGCTCATACCTTCATTTGATGGTAAACACTAAATCTATACGCAAAAATTGACTTTTATATCAACAGGGGCATCAAACTAATTTAGCATCACTATTGGTTTCATCTGGAATGAATGAGTTGCTTTATGGCTTCTTAGAACAGAATTAAGTTTGCACTAGACGTGTGAGCTATTGTTGGAAGAAGTCTCAAAACTCTTCGATCTGCCCTTATAAGGCAACACAAGGAGGAACGTTCTGATCTGGAATGCTCTGCTTATGAGTTCCAAAGACTCAAGGAGGTCTACACGCTTGAAGAAAACACATTCAATCATTAGAGTACATCATTGTTTCATATTTACAGAAATATCATAAAGAAACACCAATCAATAAAACGTGGCATATTGCACGCTGACCAGCTTGGCACGATGTGACAAAGACCTAATTTAAAACTTACATTCTGTGGAAATTCAGCAAAAGCAGGAAAGATAATTCCGGCTTAACTGTATAGTTTTAAATCCCCAATGCCAAAGATTTGCCAAAATGTGCAACACAGGAAAAAAAGAAAACGTGACTTCCTGCCCTTTATGACATTAGAGGCCTTGAATCTTCAGTAAAATAGATGTTGACAATTCAGAACAATAAACCGAGCTAAAGCAGCCAAATTTCAAATGTATTCGGGCTAAGATTTTACACATTTAGACTGACAAAAACACAGATTTTTATGGGAGGTTTTATGTTTGAATTTTGTGCCACATACTAAAACGCTCACTCTCTCACACATTGTTTGAAATTAAAACCATTAAAAAAAACAAAGTTGAGGTGTTTTTGAAAGCATCACCTCAGAGCTCAGCTCTCTCCGGATGAGTCTCTTGGTCTGTCGCTCGCAGTAGTCCAGCATCGCCTCTCTGTCGTATCCTCTCGACGGCAGCTTTTCTGTCTGGTTCCGCTGACGGAGACCCACCGGAACATTCGGGTCTGGGTCGATGTGGAGCAGCTCCCGCTCGAGCTCATCCACCTCCTCAGGAGAGAGGGTCGCGAGCAGCGTGTCAGTGTCCGAGTCATCGCTCCCTCCGTGACAAGTCACCTTCTTAGACATTTCAGGAAAATAGGTAAGTATTTAATAGTAAAAAGACGCTTTATTAAAAACAAACTGATGAGAAATACGTGTAAATCAAAGCGGTAGCGAGTGGTTGATAAGGTCTCGCGCTCGTAACACCTTACAAACTGTAGCGCGAGCGCACACACGCTAACGCCCGCGCGCGAGCACAGAAGTGACAGGTTATGCTTAAACAACATGTGGTTTTGATGTTTTTCGACAACCTCTGTGCTCAGAGAAACAGGGTTAAACATATAAATCAAATTCGTCCACACAAGAGTTACTATTGGTCTCTATTACTCAAGTAGAAATAATACTTGTACTTAATACCAATACTTAAGTAGAAATAATACTTCGTCACTTAACCAAAGTAGATTTTCGGTCATGTCATGCTTCTGAACTTTTCTTTCACCCTTACAACACAAAGTAATCATATTTTACTCCGATAACTCATGGTAATGCTTAGTAGTGCGTATTTATGGTTCATTATTGTGTAAGAACTATAATAAAATGCATTAACTTTCAATGTTATTATATACAACAGAATATTACAATATAGTCCTTTAAAGGCATTTTGTCAATGCATTACTTTTACTTTTTTACGTCAAGTAGTTTTAACAGTACCAGCAAAAAGTACCAGAATAAAAAAAAAATGAACAGATACTTTTACTTTTAACTCATACTTTTACGTAAGCAACGAATGTGACTACTTTTGACAGCACTGCTGTCAAGAGAACGAGACTAAACAAATATTAAAACAAAGAGGTTTTTTATTCCACAATAAAAATTGGGACACATTTTAACAAGGTGATCAAATCCCAAACCCTTAAAACTGCACACCTATATATCCTTCAAAACAGTTCTCGCCACTGCGTGACATCAGTCCATTCTGTGAACACCATTATCTCTAAATCCACTGACACAATTGGAACCAATAAAACCTTCTAAAACGTTATTGCTCGGATAAATTATACTAATCTACAAAGAATCAAAACGTAACTCAAATAAAACAAACAACAAAACCGAGATAACCCCAGATGCAGTGTCCTCAAACGGAACAAATCCGAAAAATATTTCTCTGTATTTGGTGAAGACGTTTTGTTTTTGTCCCGAGTTGGTGCGTTTCTGGCTGTGCATGCAGAAGAGACGATCTTCTTTTCCCATTCACCGCGTCTCTCGTCCATACCAGAACACAACACAAACGGAGTCCCATGCGCTGCTATATTCATTCGGCATGTAGCATATTTATTATTGTTTAAGACCATTACAAACAGTCTGACAGAAGAAAACGTCATCAAAATACCAAAAAGTGACCAAATAGCATCACTAAGGACAATAAAGTCCAACAAAACAAAAAAAGTCAAAAATAGCACCGTTATTACAAAGGTCAGAGGTCATAGGTTAAGAACAAGGAAGGGCCAGATACACATCCAAGATATGGAATGGAGAAGGAAGGGTGATGGAGGCGACTCAGAAGTGACTCTTCTGCGTCACTTCCGTCGGCCTCCGTTGATGGAGTTGCAGGTCACACACATGTAATCCTCTTCCGCGGCGAGTTCGGCTGATACCCCCACACAAATCATATGAAACCAGCGATTACAGCAGTCACACTGAACCCAGTCCACCTGTAACACAAAAATAAGAACAATTGTGAGTGAGATTGTTAATATGGCCACTAGGGATCATATCAAAATTGTGAAACATGTCAGTGTGAGGGGAGGGAAGCCATCTTGGATCACGTCACGTTCTCGTACCTCTTCCCCTTCCGGCTGGAGACAGCTCTCTGCTGGACAACGAGTCATGTCTTCCTCCGAGTCTTCAGAGTGGGAAACATCTGATGCCGAGACGGATGCTGCTTTCCTCTCTCTCCGCTTCTCTGTACCAATCCGCTGCTTCTTGCTTTTGGGTTTCATCCCTCTATCCCTGAGCTCGGACTCGTCTCCTTTCATCCGCCTCTTTGCTTTCTTTTCTGCTGAAGTGATGGCATCTCTCTTCGGATGAGAAAGGTAACACAAGAATTTTAGATTTGATATCAGTAACAAACTTTGTTGGAAAACAAGCCAATTGTTGAGTTGTGCGATTCTAAAACGGAGTAAAATGCTGAGTAATAACTGGTTCAAATTTCATTTTATAGGTTACTTATATTTTTGCAATTTGCAAAAGTGCAAAAATTCATTGATGCACAAACTGTATATAACTCATCACTTTATATTTCCTTATCTTATATTTATTCCATAACTTTAAATATATCTCATATGCACTTCTGGATAAATGATAATTGCATTACTTTGTGCCTGTACATATACTTTTCACAATGACAATATAGCTGAATCTGATCCGATCTAATCTACATCTTAAGTGGCCATCAGATCAAATCCTTTTTAGCAAAATAGGTTTCGCTGCGATGGAATCAGAAATAATCATCTTGTACAGTACTGTATCCGCAGAGTAAATTCATCAGTATATTTACTGACATTATCTGCCCTTTAAAGTAAAAAAAATATATATTATACGTCCATAAAATATCAAGGAAACAAACAAGATCTCAATTGATCTGAACGAAATAAAACAAAAAAAATATGCAGTTTGGTGCAATCCAGCTTCATAGATGTTTATTTGTGAACATGATATGATTTCGCAGTATCTGCGAAACTATCTAAATGCTAAAAACGATGCGCTTACCTCTATCGGAGATGAGAAGTGATCCTGTGTGAGGTAGGGGGTGTTTTCTGTGAGGGGCGTCTTTGGGACCGGTGGTCCTGACATCAGAAGTGTGTAGAGCTGCTGTGTCTCAAGAAGAGACACCTGAAGAAGCAAACCCTCCACCATCAGCTCCTGCAGCTCCCGACTGAGATCTACAACAAACATTTTGACTTTAATACATTGGGGAGGAAAGCTTCATACATTAAAAAAAATCTGCTTTACTGAATATTAGTAAGAATCCAACAGACCGTCGAGAGTGATACCGCGCTGAAGGTGCAGAGCAGTTTGATCGGTTCCATCCGATCCGAAAACACGATCGGGACCCTGAAAGTGACACCTGAGAGGGTTTCCATATTTCACTGAACAGTCAGAGGAGTCTATGACGTCTCTCGCCCTCCGCTTCCAGCTGACAGCGCGATCCATCATGTAACGTAGAGCGTCGCCCTCGGGGAAACGCACGTGGATTTGCTGAAGCGACGACAGCAGGGTCTCAATGGTCTTCATGGAGGGCTTTCTAGAGCGCATGCATAACGGACACAGCCACGGTTCAGGGTGGATAGAATCCAACGGGCTCTGAATAGCACAGCAAGTGCTGTGAAAAACATCCCGACACAGCTCGCACTGCATCATGGTTCCCGCGCCGGGTTTCTGACACAGACACAATCGGAGCGCAGCCAGGTCCGCTGTGGGCGAAAGCTTCGATTCGTTTTCTGCTCGAAGATTGCAAAGTGACTCCAGCTCTTTTAATCGGACTTCGGCCAGAGAAAACATCTGCAAATGAGACAAAAATTAGAAGGTGTTTTCATCCTTACATTTTTAAAAATGGAATTGAACGCACTGCAGATGAAGAGTCTTTGCATTCTGAAAGAGCGCGTTCGGCATCCGTCATACTCTCCAGCTTCTTCTTCCCCGATGACACACGCTCTCCCTTTACCTTCCTCAGTTTCTTTTTTAAAGAGCTGCCAGATTCCCACCGAGGACACAAAACCTGCACACAGAACCATACAATCCTTATTAATATATAATCTACCTATATTCCAGGAACGTAAAGACATTTGATGGGAGCAGAGGTGTAAAAAGTACCTGAAAACAATACTTGAGTAAATTTACAAATAACACTGTAAAGGTTACTCCGTTACAAGTTACAATTCTAAGAAGACTTGAGTAGAAGTCGTATACTAAAGGAATACTAAAGGAACTTAAGTATTTTACTGATACTGAATTTAGGCTCAAAATACATCAAGAAATCTGAAAAACAAAAACTTTTGAATCTTTATTTACTAATATAAAAATTAAAGTTAACCACCCAATGCTTCAAAATGGCAGAACTAATGATAAAAAAAAAAATAAAAGTTATTAACAAAATCAGTCTCAAAAATGAGTCAAGTAGAGAGTTAAAATAGCTTATATATTTGATACCAAGCACAAGTAGCCAAAAAAAAGTTACGTGACAGTCCATTTACTCAAGTACTGAACATAATATTTCAACATATAAAGTACATAAATCTAAAACGGACGATTACAAAAAAAAAAATCTAACCTCCAAAAGAGTAAAGGGAGAATTTTGTGTGAGGAAGGCTTGTGCTGCAACTTCTTTCCAATTCTCCACCTCAGACACCAGAAGCTCCAACTTGTCCAAAGCTTCCAGCTGCACGGGAATTGCATGAGCTCTCAGAATCAACTCAGAGAGTAAGCAAAGATCTGGAATCTGACCCTCAGCCTGCCAGAAAAGAGACAAAACCGAAAACTAGTTATTTAACCAGTACAAACTAGTATTAGAACATCAATTAAACCAGGTTAGGATTGTCAGGACTGAAACACTTTACCTGTAGATTATCCACATCATTGAGCCATTCTTTAGCCTTGTTCACTGTATCTTGCAGCGAGAGACAATTTGGCAAATATGCCGGTACCTCTTCTACCCGAGTCAGAATGGAACTGAGCATCATCAAAGTCTCCGGCGGCCTTGAAAACAACAGCATTAATGTGAAACCAATGGCATCATTAAACGTTCCTTATAATGCTTTTAGAAACGACAAAATGTCCATATTTAGGTTGTAACTGTCCATCATTCTTTTTCCCCCACCTGGTCTTAAGCAGGTTCTGTGCTTTATCTTCCAGCTCCTCCGAGATGGTCAGAAGCTCCTGAAGACGAGCCATTGTGCGCTCTGTGGATGGATGTGGTGTGAGTCCGACGCCTCGATCGATCAGTCGTCGAATGTTGTCCAGCGAGAGGCCGCAATGGCTTGTCGCTTGGCCTTCTGCCTGCTGAACACTCATCAGCCATCGAGCTTGTTCCAAACGTTCCCGTAGCAACGTCAACTCGGGTAAGAACACGTCAAACTGAGAGCCTTCGTCCAGCAAGCACTCCACCTCGGCCACAGCGTCTGCGCTCACGTCATCCGAAAGCAGCTTTTCACTGTGCTGCTGGAAATCCTCGATGCTGTTCAGCAGCTCCTGAGAAAACATTTTGGAAAAACTTTATTTAAAAATGTACTTTTGTGAGTTTACTGAAAAACTTTCTTCTTTCTCTTCAGGTAAAATCGAGTTGCTCATAACATCAAATACAATTTTAATCACAGATAATTAAGATGGACTTTGTGCATTTTCTTTTTTATTAACCTTCTTACAAATATCTTTTAAATATGCTTTCAAATTATATTGCTGCCCTATTTGAGATTAGTCTTTTTCTTTTAAAACATTACGTCTCGGTTATATATGTATTTTTTTTTTTTTGCTTTGTGTATAGTTCCATTTTTTGAATGTTCAAACATTTATAGTGAAATTTCATATGTTGTTCAGATGTTGTTTATCTTGTGTGGACTTAAATCTGACAAATTGTAATTACAAGACAGTGTAATTACAATTTTCATAAAATGCATAACAATTAACAATAACGTGGTATTTGTGCATTGTGTCAATCACCTTCAGACGTGGCGCCTGTGTCAGGCTACAGGGAAGATTATAAAGCTGGCGAACAAATGATCGCATTTCCTCCACGGTGAGCTGATTAGGAGATTTACCTCCACCTGTGCGAAACCTGCAGATGGGCACAGACGTGTGAATGAATTAATATGTTTATTTGACAAATTTAATTAATAAAATTAATAATTAATAGATTAATAAACATCACAAGCTCTGCAAATGTATGCACCCACTAAACAAAATGTACAAAAAAAAAACCAGTCCTGATTGAATAAAACGGGTGGTATCAAATCATTTAAATGCAAGCATGGTGAATTAAAATGTATAGGATGTACCTGGTCTGCCTTTTGCCGTTAAGCAGTTGCTGGGCAACAGAAGTGCATTTCTCCGCATCCTGAGTAAAAAGTCGGAGCTGCCGTAACAGGTCGTTGTCTGGGAAATCCTTCTCATCAGACTCCTCGAGAAGAGCTCGAAATACAGAGACATCTACAGCCACAAGAAACAAGAGTTAGTGAGCTTTAGGGAATCTAGGCTACTTAAAACATCCATTTTTACAGTATAAACTACACAGAATAAACCATGCATATTAATGAATTACATGATGGAAAAAACATTTTAATTTGGAGTCTACCATTGTTTTACCTGAATGCAAACACACAACAGAACTCACCACGTTTTTTGTCTAATTTGGCCTCCAAGACTTCAGTCACCCTTGATGCCCATTCATCATAGGACTCGGCTCTTTGCCTCACAGCGTTCATCATGGGATAAAGGTCATCCAGTGTAAACCGATAACTGAGGAGTAAAAAAACACTTAAGCTTCTAGCAGAAACTCATTCAGAACTCAATGAACTAGCTTCACCTTGTAGCTATTCGCACATTTATTCATAGCTAAACCACAATAGAATGCATTTTGGCATATTTAAAGACAGGGATGAAAAAGGTTGTTTATTATTAAGGGTACTTACTTGAGTGTGTAGTTGGAGATGGGGCAGGAGCAGAGGTCCTGGGCGTGATGCAGACACACCTGAACACCTGCTCTACACTGACATGTGAGAGCGGACAGGTAACAGGTGGTCCGACACTTCACACACTGTCTCTCATCGTCTGCCAGCAAGTCGTATTCAAATAAGTCACACTGGGCCACCCCCTACAGAGAGAACATCCAGCTTAAGAATAGCCGTTGAATTCTTTGAGAATAATCACATTTATTATTTAGTCATAAATAATAGTCATAAAAGATCAAATAAAAATAACAGCTTTTATAAAAAAAAACATTAACACTTGACTGAAACTAAAATATCTGCCATCAAGTGACTAGGAGTTTTGCCTTAAGAGGAACTTAGTCATTTTGTGTTTCGATGCCGTTCGGGAAACAAAGCATCCGTTGTTTATTATGCAGAAAACACAAACCGAGAGTGCATTTCACGCATTCGAACTACTGATTTTGTCTGCAGAAAGCGTGTCCCACACAAAAGGATCACTTGTGTTCTCTCACCATCTTTCGAACTTTCTCACGAAGCTCTCTCTCCTCTCTGATCATGAGCTGCATGTCCTTTTGCACGGCTGACGCCAAAACCACGTCTAGACCATCGGCTTTCCTGGCCATATTGCACACCATCTCGTCGTGCGAGAACACGCAGTAACGGTGAAGCAGGCGGTAGTGATTCACACACTGACGGCCCAGTGGCATCTGCACATATACATACATTATAAATACAAGATTCAAAACAGTTGACAAATGGAAAAAACAGCTCACCCAGTCAACGGTGCAGAAATTTACAGCCTCTGCAAAGTTGAAGCCCTGATTGAAGCCGCTGTGATACGACCTTGGAAACGTGATGACAAACTCTCCCGCACACTGATTGGTTCTGTAAATCTATTGGGGAAAAGGTCAATACATTTTTAAGATTAAATGAGCCTTAAAATCCTGGGTTTGTGTAAAAAAAATTTCACCCACTGGAACTCCGTAGGACATGAGAGTATTGGGGTTCATGATGGTGACAAGCTGGTGTAAAAGGTCCGGCTGAGACTCAAACAGTTCCGGAGCCAGTTTCTTCATGACTTCTTCTAGCTGCTCAGCAGCAAATCCTGGAGCTCCGTACCAGGTTTTCGGTTCTCCCCTAATAGGCACAAGGAGATTCAGTATTATTGATCAAAACAATGATTGGTTTGAGTTACTACATGGTCATAACACAAGCACAACATGTGCAACACAGCAAGTGATGCTTTTACCAGTGAAGGTAGTTGATGGAATAACTCCAGTGATCCTCAATGTGCCAGCAGAAAGAGGAGAAGCACATGCCCACGTAAAGCCATGGCAGAGTCATGCCACAGATATCAGCAGTCACATGGGTCAGCACTGAGGGCGTCATCATGGCCATATTATTCAGGTTCCACCCGCACTGAAGATATTTCTGAAGGACACATTTTCATAAAAAGGCAAATTAGGCTCTACAATTGGTACTAAGAAGATGGTGAAGATTTGGAAAGATAATGAGCACAAACTGTTCTACCTCATCATGCGGAGCAACCTTAAATTTTCCACCCTTGATTGGAAAGCCACTGCCGAATTCTTTGGAGGCAATGTCAGCGCCATATTCCACAGTCACGTCCTCCTCAATGGTGCCAACTAACCTCCAAAACTCTTTTTCAACCAGTTCAGTGGGAACCATCTGAAACACATGGAGACGTATATTCGGTTAAATAACTGACCGACATGTAGAAAAATTTGAATTGATATTAATAGAGAATGGAACATACATGAACTGGCATATTAAAATAGTCCGACTTGAAGGAATCTGCCATTTCCCCAAATGCTTTTAAGGAATAATCTCTGTACGCTTGTTCAAAGCCAAACGCCTCCTGTGGTTTACAGCACTCCTAAAAAAACATAAAGAGAGCTTCTATTTAAATGCAATTTTCTACAATCTCAAATATCAGCAGGTATGAAACATTTTGTGTCATCTCACAGAACACTATCTGAACAATTTCAATCAATTTTCCTCACCTGAGCCAGACACTTTGGGCACCTCCAATCACCTTTCGGAACGTCATTTAGGGGCGGGATCAAGCAGAAGGTGTGGTAGCTGTCGTCACAACCATCGCACAGCAACAACCGATCTTCGTCATTTCCATTTCCACACACTAAGCAGACATAGAGGTCCACCTAAAAGCACAGCAATCTTAACACTACATCTCGACATTACATAAAGAGATTAAAAACTCTAACATACCAAGTTCTCGGGAGGGGGAAGAGGAGGAAGAGGGAGGTTTTTCTTGTAACGGGATTTGCTTTTCTCAGCTTCATAATCATCCACAGGTTCTTGCTTCACCTGAATTGGTATGTCTTTGACTAATACACACAGAAACACAAACGTTAAAAAATTGTACAATGTATGAGAAACAAAGCTTGATATGAAAGCTGCTCACCAGGCTCAGACTTGGCTACAAATGAGCCCATTCTCCTCCTGAGATTAGGTCTGTTCTCACCACCTTCATCTCCCTCTGACTTTATGCAGACGGACTAAAAAACGCAGAGACACAATTCATTCAATGATAAGGAGGTTAGTGTTAAAAACACCAAAGATGCGTATTTGTTTTCCAGATAAAGAATGGAATAAGTGTAATATTTGCCTGTAATGCAGTGGAAATTACTTTGAAAATAAATGTAAAAAATGTAATGTAATTAATAAATTTGAAATGGAAGATTCAGGAATCCATTTTGTGCATCTTACCTCCGTTTTCATCCTCTTTGCTCTTCTGGCAGGTGCGCTTGTGTCGCTGGGTTGAACCTGAATATTTTGCCTTTGGAGCAGATCGTGGGGCTTATACTCTTTATCTTTGCTACTCGCATCATCCATTGACGCCTTCTGCACACACTGGAGACAAACAAGCAGACAACTGTATTAGTTAAATGAGTCCTCGAATCTAGCCAATTACAAAACAAGAAATTGTTCGGGCAAAACCCTGAATGTTGTTCAAAATTATATTAAGTTGCAAAAATGTTGTTTCAGTTGAGTATATTTAGTCATATATTTACTACAATTTGAAATACACACTGACCAACAACTGCAAAAAAAAATAACCCAGTCAGAGCAGTAAATCTTACGGTTTTGACTTAACGACATATGTTATATGTGATATTATTACGGCTTTATGGCTTGTTTATATCAGGATGGATTTTGCATATACTCACTAATTGATTCATTTATTTTTGTAATTTTATTTTTAACGAGATCAGTGCATGAGAACGATCAACACATGAACTGAAAATACAAAGAAATTAAACAATGAATCAAAGCAAGGCACATGTCTGGTGATAACAAACAATAAAAAGAGCTTGTCATAAAATAATGCAAACGTAATTCTACTCTTTGTGGAAAAAATTGCATTGAATTGAGCTTATACTCAAAAGCTTAAAGTTTCGCCACCTTGTGTCGAGGAGTGAGATTGCGCTTAATGAGACTTAACAGCAAATATTATTTCAGATTTTAAAAATGTCTTTCTTACAAGTATTCTCTGATGTGAGCTGCCTTTAAGTTAAAAGGCAAAGAAGTCGATCAAATCTATTTTCTATATATTTTTAAAATCTGTATATTTATAAATTAATGTTGTGTATAAACTAATGAATAATCTGACGAAGTCTCAATCATCAGATGAATGTTAAAAAAAAAAAAAAACTATGAGATACATTTTCTGCTGCTACATACAATCATAATGCCATAAAAAAAGGTCACTCCACAGTCAGGTCAGGGTTTTCCGCACTGTAAAATCCGCATTGAAAATTGTATTTCCTTCCACACATTTATTTCTATTTTGTGAACAAACTTTTTAACCTGTTAATATAAAGTGTTACGTTTGCAAGGGAGCATGTGCGTCTTCTACTGCAGTGTCCGGACCGGATGATGAATGCAAGAGCTATCGAAACCAGATTAATGTCGAGACAGAGGACTGAGGGAGGAGAGAGAACAGCTGGAGGTGTAAAGAGATTAGTGTGAACAGAAAGCAGGTCACAGATCTGTGGGTTGTGAATAGGAGGGGGACAGAGAAGAGAGAGGATGCGGCAAAAGTCACAAAGACAAAAAAACAGAAAGAGCAGCACGAGAAACCCAGAGTGAAAATAAAGACGACAGTAGGCGGACAATGAAAGCAGCAGCGTCTCCGCAGGACAGCAGGAAAGGTCACTGCAGGTTAAACGCTGCCAGTCACAATCACACGCTTGCCCCATTTGTCAACCAAACTCCAACAAAAGAACAACTGGGAGAAATTTTTTTAAATGATAATTTTAAGTCCAGACTAAAAAATGTAAACTGGAAAACTATTTCTAATACAAATACACAGATGTTATCAATATGTTCTTCCTCCAAGTATTGATTTAAAAAAAATTATAACTTGATAAGAAAATTTGAATACAACACAATATATTTAATAGTTAATAGAAAAAGTATTTAAAATAGGTTTTTATCAGCGAATGTGCCACAACAACATTACATCCTGTCAGTTGGTTTGATGAGGACATGGGAAAAGTGATAAACATACCTCCTCTAGACCAGGAGGTGCCGCAAAACCTGCCAGTTTGACTGCTATTTCTGACGCCTGATGTGAAGAAAAAGCACTGAATATTATGGAGATCTTTCAGGTGACCTTGGGGTCAGAGTTCACCGTAACCTCATACGTTCAGTAGAGAATTATCCCTCATGCTCAAGTTTATGATGCGGCACGTAAGAGTTTTTGTTTTAAACTCAACTACCAAAAAAGACAATTAAAAACTTTTTTGGTACTCAGTTAGCATCAGCTTTCTTATTTTATGAGGTCACTAACACACTTTAAACCACAAAAACAAATTATTGCTTTTTTTTTTGCAACAACATTCTGTACAACATAAACACTGGGAATTTGTTCAACTTAATCTTCCAAAAACTACATAACTGGACTCCAAAACCAAAATACTGTGTGTGTGCGTATGTGACGAACTCACCAGAAGGTTTGAGCCGGACTGAAAGAGGTTGTATGGGTACAGGACTCTCTCGTAATGAGCTCTCAGGTGGGAGCCAACAGCTTTACCTGGGGCAAAACCCATCGTCATGGCGATTTTGGTCCATCTCCTGTCTCTACATACAATATCAAATCCACCCTCTTCTGCAACCAGCTGAAGAATTACAAAAACGAAAAGCGATTAATTTTGTTAATATTTTTTTATAAATGACGTGGTACAGACTTACAAAATTAATCCATGCCGAGAGCCGTTTTGTTTTTTGGAGATGGAGGCACATTAACCATGTAATCCATCTATTTCACGCCATAACTTCAAAATTTCAGACACATTATTTTTTATAAATGATATAATATTGGTAATAAACATAATCTGATCGGATGGGTTAAATGCAGAGAAAAAAATTTCCCCACTGAGGGACTAATAAAGGTTCAATTATTATTATTATTATTATTAAAAATGTGTTACATAGCAGTTGTTTAGTTTGATCTTTGGCAGATGTTTATAAATGTACAGTAAATAATGACAAACAAATGACAATTACCGCCATCTTGAAATGAAGTCATGCAAATCCCTAAGTTATTGTTCTATATTTGAAGTGCGTAAAGATTAAACAACCGTTTTATACATGTCTAGACTCTCATGTCAAGGTGGTATGTAAAAATGTAAAATGGTAAGAAAAAAAAACGCTCCTTTCGTGAAGTGAAAATATCTCGGAACTTGGGACGACATTTTCGCGGCGACGCATATTGTTATTTGGGATTTTCGTTATCTAGGACATTCATGGTAAGTCAGGGTACCACTGTACAAGCAATATTCATCAGCGACTTCATATATCTAGATCTAACAAAGCCAGCAGTTACAGGAAATACTTATGAAGATAAAGGTCAGCTCACTTTGTTGAGCTGGTACAGATCGAGGATTTTTCGCTCCACATGAGGGATTTTCAGTGTGCATCCTTGCAGCTCCCAAAACTTGGCAATCTGGTCCAAAAAGTTGAGTTTTACTCTAGTCTGAGCCTGTGAAGAACAGCGGGGGAGAAATGGCAAAAAGAAGGGGGTTGGGTTCGAATTAGCAATATTAAATAGTGTGTGTTAATGATTAAGAATCCCAAAAATGGTGTGGGTGAACATTCAAAATAAATTCTGCTTACAATTAGCATTAAGGTCAGCATTTCTAAACAAAAAAATGCGAATTTTATGGAACTTGTAACAATATTTTCACACATTCGATTTGTGAGAACAGAGCAATGACAATACCTCAAGTTCGTTGAGTCTCTGGACACGAGGAGTAAAATGGAGCCTGTCAACATCACATGCAA
This sequence comes from Paedocypris micromegethes, assembly GCA_028031935.1. Classification (NCBI taxonomy): domain Eukaryota; kingdom Metazoa; phylum Chordata; class Actinopteri; order Cypriniformes; genus Paedocypris; species Paedocypris micromegethes. The sequence continues at coordinate 21,840,331 of CM051498.1, read as the reverse complement.
ATGGAGGCTGCCAGTCCTAAAAAAAAAACAAAACATAAGTACACATTACATTTATGCATTACACTTGCATGTTGTAGCGGCACAATGGTGCTGTTTTAGACTGGAGGTTTGAGCTCGAGCCCGGTGCAGTTTGCATGTTCACCCAGTGCGTGTGTGGGTTTCTTCTGGTTTCCACCCACATTGGCATCAAAAACATTATTTTATTGCCATTGAAAAACAATGTATGAGTTAGTGTGTGTGATCGGCCACCAATCCAGAGCGTGTATCCCGCCTCAGGTCCAGAGTTGGGTGAGATGATTGGGCTTGTATGCTAAAGTGCACCATCTAATAATTGCTATACACATTTCAGAAAAACAATTACAATGGGTACATTTATTTTTTTACTTTTAGTATAGTTTTGGACTTTTTCCATTTAGTTTAAGTATAGCTGATAATACTGTAAAAATTTTTTTCATGACAAACAGAAAAAAAAAATCCAACAAAGTAAAAATACATAAAAAATTCCAATGATGCTTGATATCAAGGCACTTGACACATTCTGTCGTTGCATTTGTCCTTTTATTTTTCATTCTCCTTAGGGTGCAGTTCATTTCAAATGTAAATGGGAAAAAAGTGAGCAGCATCCTGTGGTTTGTGGCTTGAAGACTCAGGTGTGAGAACTTTGCTAACTATAACCAGTTCAGACGGGTAAACTTTATTTTTTAATGCCATTCAGTAACATTATCAGTTTCTCTCGTTTTCTTTGTCTCCACAAACACACACACAGACACACACAGACACACACACACACACACACACACACACACACACACACACACACACACTTTGCCCTCTAAAACACCCAGTTTTGTCTCAAGACACACAATGTAATTAACGGCTTTTATTACCACAACCAGACAGTCTCTCTTGGGATGAATAAAGTGTTCCCTTATCTCTGGCCAACAAATGAACCTCATCAAAACCAACACACACAAAGCAGATGCTAAACTGCACAACTCTCAAAATAAAAAAAATAAAAATCTCTCAATGACAGTCAAAACAAGATTATAAAAAAATATATAAGAATGCATAGAAAATAAATTATTTCATTCAGACCCAATACATATTTCTATTCAAGAAAAGTCAAATGTGATGGCAAAAACACATCATGTCTGCAGACTGAAACCTCTAGTCTTCAGAAAATGGTGGGTGATCAAACAAGACTCTCACAGATGCCATTTACTAACTGTTTACCAGTTCACTTTACCAGGCATTTTCATAAAAGATATGACATCAGTGTTGATTCTGTGCATACAAGCATCTGATTTTAAGTAACACTTATTTACCGGCTATACAATAGCTTGAAAAAACTAAACACAAAATGGCCAGATGGTTCATTCACTCACAACATGGAGGACACGCCTGGCCCGGTTTCTACCTATATATTTATTCATCCAACTAACCATCCATCCATCCATCCATCCATCGAGTTAAAACCATCTCATGGACGGAACCGAGGGAGTTAATTGTTTTTAATAATCGATCTGCGCGTGTTTTGTGACGAAAAGCAAAATGTCATTCAAACGTTACCCATTTTACTCTTGAAAATCTCTTTCCTGGAAATGTGAAAACCCATTCAAATTCGAGGGAATTAACAATATAATTCGAATTAAAAGCGGTTTCGGTCTGCATCACTGCATGCGGTTTTCGGCCGGGAGCGTGAATCACGTCACGTAGCTCCGATTCCAATTGATTCATAATAGATCGCGGAAACCCACTCAACCCGAAACCGGGACCCGAACCGGCGAGCAAGAACGCCGCCAACTCGGTCTTTGATGATGAACACCGGATTCAACCAATAGTTCATTTAAATAGTCAATTTAAAATCAGTTCTATGTTTAGATGACGTGTCTGAAACGTTATGGAACAGAGAAGTTCAATTGTGTTTAGAAGATTCTATCAGAGAGAATTAAATCCGTATGTTTATTTTAGTAATGGTGCTTATTTAGAGCAGTAGATTAAGACTCATTAAAAACCTTTAAACTGGTTTAAACTGGTTGGAGGTCAGTGTTTCAGCGTTAAATTTCCATAGTAACAACTACGATCACGTAATATATTCTATTATAAATTATAAGAATAAACGCTGATCAATAAAGTGCATTAAGATAATCCGCATCAGACCGTTTGACGCAAAATTGATTTATTCGGATCAAAACACATATTTGAAAAAGTCTATTCCACATTAATATACCGTAAATATAGTGTGCCCCAAAATGAAACGAAAGAGGATGTTTATTTCCGCATTGGCAGGTAATCTCCTAGTCAAGGTTTTTGTTCATTTGAACACGTTTAAATTAAATATAGAATAAAATATACTGTAACCTTGTTTACACTGTGCCAAATAAACTGGTTTCCTTAAAGTGGATTTAAGATTATTGAACGAATGCCAAGCTATAACAACGCAGTATAATTAATAATTGCAGAAGGTAATAATCATCGAGGGCAACGATAAACCAAAAACTAAATAAATCAGAAGTGTAATCCATCAGTAGAACCGAACCAGGCCGTAAACCACACACACTACGGCAGTGTTGCTCTTATAATCTCCCTCACATCCGCGATGTTCGCAGATGCTGATATTATTATTTCGTTCTTGGGTCGGACATTCAGATGGTGAGTGTCTGCAAGGTCGTGTACAGACATAGTGTAGGTTCGGAAACTCGACATATATTATTGCTTTAGATGCACACAAAGCGGTCCGGCAGTGCTGTCACCGCGCCGCCATGTTGAGACGTTTCCCTTTAAACCGAGCTCAGAATCACTCCGCAAATCCGGCCCGGTCCACTTTCAGACGTATCGAACGACACTCACCGGCGGCGGTCGAACCTTGCAGATCCCAGTCTTCTCTGCGATGGGTCGGATCTTATTGATAAACGCGAAAGGGTCTGCGAATTCCTCCCAACTGGGCTCGAAGACCGGGCACTCAGGCGGTGGGGTAAATTCGGCAGGGCCCCGCTGGGTCATCGTGCAGGTCCGGTTCCGGAGCAGAATTGAGTCGCTCCACGAAACGGAGATCAAAGTTCCTGGGATTCCAAACACGAACTCTTCGTTTGTTTCTCCCGTAGTCCGGTTAACAGTTGAACAACACGAACAATCAACACACACGCGCACATACACACATTCACCGTGACGTGACTGCTCTTAGGCTGAGACCACATCCGCACGAAAATCTAGACACGAAGTGAGAAGGTCCACTAATCACAAACTTTCTACATTTGCTAAAATTTATCTTTTCGTTCATTTGTCAGAGGCTTGAGGCGTTCGGCTGAAATAGTTTAGCTTCTGGTCGGCTTTTTTAAGTCTCCAAAAGCCAATTATTTTGTCCAAAACCAAGCGTAAGAAAATGTAGTGATACTTTACTACCTCTGATAGTTATATTTGATAAATTGACAGTTTCTCCAGTCGTTTAATAATGACAGTGGTTCATTTGGTGTAATGTAAGATTTGTTTTTTTCTTTTTAATGTTACAGCCACGTTATTTCAATTGTCGATGGATGATGGCCTTGTTTGGAACCAAACGAAACACAACTCGTCACGCTGTGAATGAAAACCATTTGTTTCGTCGTATAGTATACATTAATACACTATAATCTTGAAAATATGATTAACTGACTTTTAAATTCTTTAGTTTACTCTTTTAGAACGTGAAGCATGTGCTCTGACGCGTCACAGATTCTCCGCCCCAGTGTTTACCTCCGCGGAGGGATACTTTCAGGTGACAGCTGATAGTAGCCGGGACATCTTCTTTAAATAGACCCAGTCCGGCTGTTGATTGGACGGTGTGTGACGAATTTAAGTGGACAGGGGTTTGTAAAAAAAACGTCTATATATAAAAAAAACGTCTATACTTTTATTAATTGTATAAGTAGCAAACGTAGCCACGTGCGATTATTTTCGAATTCACAGAGAAAAATGTGTCACTTTTTTGTCAGTGCGATTTGCAATAAGACCTTTATAGTCTTGATCTGAAGCAGAGCTGTTATTTGATGGAACAGTGTTGGATGGAACAATAAAAATACTTAAACACCATATGCTTACACATTTAGTTCACTTGGACGTTACAACATGATTTCATTGTGCATGTCTTACTGTTGTTAGCTACATAGTTAACTTACCCACAGAAACCCGGAGCAGTCGGCAGCCTTAAGCTGTGGCACCTTTATATTCTTGCAAAGCAAATACACACGTCTTCCACTTAAATTCCAGTCTTAGCTTTTAAGTGTAAATGTTCATGGCATTTTTAAAAGTAGTAACTAACGCTAAACTAGTGCTTTAGGGCCAATAATTCACTTGTGAACAGCTCATCGCAAAACCACCATTTATTTTAAAATCAGATTCAATCAGATTCCGGGTGGAAGAAAGTGTCAGTAGTGTTGTGTGACAGAAGAGTGTCAGCTAGACTCAAAGGAAAGGTGAACAAGACAGTGGTGAGACCAGCTATGCTGGAGGACCACCTACACCACCCTGCCTGCACTCACCTCTTCACCTCTCTTCCACAGTCCCCATCACACTGCACTGCTGATATCAAGTACTTAAACTCCTGCACCCTCTTTACCTTCACGCCTGTAACTTTATTCCTCCATTCTGTCCCCACTCGTTTAGACACATGTATTCTGTCTTACTACGACTTTCATGCCTCTTCTTTTTAGAGCAAACCTTCACCCCTCTAGCTCTTCCTCCACCTGCTCTCTACTCTCGCTGCAAATCACAATGTCATCTGCAAACATCACTGTCCAGGGAGATTTCTGTCTGACCTCATGTCAACCTGTTCATCAGCACAGCAAACAAAAAGGGACTCAAAGCTGACCCTTGCTGTAGTCCCACCTCCACCCTGAACTCTGTCTGGCCTACTCCTCTACCTCCTTTTTAAGCCTGGCTTCCACTTTGCTTCATGAATAGTGCTAAATCAACACGCGTAGTTACTCAGTTACTAAATGTAATTCGGTGATCAAGAAAAGTTCTATAAATCAATCTCTTACAGTAAGAAAGCTCCATTCTCTGGTTTTGGGATTATACTTTTCAACCACGTCAATAGGCGACAGCTCTCTTCCGAATCCTCCAATTACCAACAGGAGTTCTTTGACACCTAGAATTCATTCCAAACGTAACTTTGCTGTCTTATGAGGTTTCACATAAGGATGATATATGTCCCGGTTCGCGCAATACTGGTTCCGCTAACAAATGAGCAACAATTCTTCCATCCTAAAAAATTATTTAGTTCGAGGAGGTTTTTTTCTAAAATCGAACAAGACACAAAGGCATCAGACCGAGTTCGGCGACTCTGCATTTCACTGCGTAACTGTCCAAAGATGAAACTTCTTGGCTTCATCCACCAGGCCTCGGCAAGGCAAACTGCAGCGTATCAGTGGCTGGAAGGGAGCGAAAATGTGATGTAAGTTCTCCTTGCGAGGGGGTGAGAGTCTTGCCGCGATAGTCACGTTCATATCGCCGCTCGCCGTGGGAAATAAACTCGCGCTCACTAACCTGTGTTGCTGGTGCGCTGCAATCCCGCCGTTGGAGTGGAGAAGTTACACAAACACATGGAGTCACAGAACAAAGAATATTTATTTGCAGAGAACACACACATGTAACTGCTCGGCGGGGAAAAAAAACTTGCTTCCGGGCCCGCAAACAGTCAGGAGCGCTGATCAGGCCCGTCAGATCCACAGGCTGGGCGTCTCTTCTGCGGCTTGCACTCCTCACCAGTGGTTCGGGCCTAGTGGCCTGCCACTCCTAATCTCGCACCGCATCCACGTACGGCCTCGCATCGCGGCAAAACGGCGCCATCGGGCCGTCGGGCTTTCGCGCCTCCCTCCGTGGGAAAGCTTCCGAGCTGCTCTTCGCCTCCAAACAACTCTCCGCAATCTCACCAGCCGCGGTCACGAAGAGGCTATCGCCCGAAATTGGCGAATCCAGCAGCGAGCGACGAGCTTCTTCCTTTATATCGACAGGTTGGGCCAGAGATGGCGGATCTCCGGCACTGCTGCAGTTTTCTGCAAAGAAACATGTACCGCATCGCCCAATCGTAGCTCAGTTGTCTGTTTGAGGATCATATTGCTCTACTGAATTCAGGACGTTCAGTCCATCATAGCCACCTGAAGTCACAACTAGCCATATTTAGAAAAACAAGCTGATTACAGACTTCCCATCATCTTGCATGGTTAAGGAAATTTTAAAATGTTTAAATTTAAAGAGCCCTCCAGAGTCTTCGAGCGCCTGCCCGGCCGTCATCCTGAGCCTTCGAGAGGCCCGCCCTCCTGAGCCTGTGAGCCTGCGAGCGATCTGCCCGGCAACCCTCCAGAGACTTCGAGTGATCCGCCCGGCCGCCCTCCAGAGACTTCGAGCGGCCCGTCTCTTCGCCTGCACTCCGGCGGTCCCGGCCACCCTCCGGGGGTCTTCTGTGGCCGTTCGGAGCTACTGTTACAATCCGATGGCTGGCTCCCCCTGGTGGCAGTTCAGGAGGACCGTGATGGACTAATTGGTGCACCTGCAGCTCATCTCCCTCCGCGACAGGTGTGCCGCATTACTGTGGTCTTCTTAAGGGATCACGGAGGGAGCATGAGCTGCTGATCAAACTAGGTTATGAGATTTGAGTGGAGCCTCGTTGGCCTGGCTCACGTTTATGTTTGTACCCGTTCTTCTTCTTCTGAATTATTTGAGTTGTCATTAAAAGTCTTTATTGGAATCCCTGCCATCATCTGCTTCATCAGCAACGTAACAGTGGCAATTTTCAACCATTATTTAACAGTTCATTAATGTAATGAAAAAATTTGGTAATAATAACTACACTGTCATTACCATGTCTGCTTTGGGAGAGGCTTGGCGTATGAACAACTGTCTGACAGTAGCTTGGTGTTTGTGTGCTCTGTCATTACGTGAATGCTGCTCTCCTGAGGCTTGCAGTCGTCTGACAGACACCGTGAGCCACAGTGAATTGATTTGAAAAAGCCTTTAATAGTCCCACAGCGGGGAAACTTAATGTCTTGAAAATTTCAGGGGGGGGGGGTCATGTTTCACAACTAAATAAACAAAATTTAAATAAATAAAAAAACATGACAATAACGCACCAGACATATCATAATAAACAAACAAACACAAACCATAAATGAATAAGTAGCGCTGCCCGTCATAAACACAGTTCCAGTCACCAGTTTAAAGGGGGTGGATCAGTCTACCACTGAAGCTGCTCTCCGGAGCAGACAGGTCGAGAAAATCTCCCTATCTCCACCACCATCTCCTTAGTTTTCCCTGCGTTGATCACCATCAGGTGATTACGCCAACACCAGTCCACAAAGTCTTGAGTGAGACCTCTGTACTCAGCATCGTTATCGTCAGTGATCAAACCAACAGTTGCTGAGTCATCAGAGAACTTCTGCATAACACAGCCCTCCGTGTTGTGTCTGAGGGTGAAGTGGAAAGGAGCCAGTACAGTCCCCTGTGGAGCCCCCACACTGCAGCTCAGAGTGTCAGACACAAAGTCTTCCAGAGCTGTGGGACCTTCCTCAGCTTGAGGCTCAGATTGAAGACCAGTTCCAGGACTTCACTCAGTTCATCGGCGCAGGACTTGAGGAGTCTTGAGCTGATGCCATCTGGTCTGGCTGCTTTCCTACTATTGATTCTTTTGAGTTGGTTTCTCACCTGTGTACTGGAGAAGTATCAGTGAGTAGAGGGTCTAGCAGGGCTGGTTCTGCAGGAGGTGCTGATGGTGTTGAAAGCAGCTGCTGCGGGGTGGGTGGGGCTTCTTGGTCAAATCGATTAAAGTGGTGATTCAGGTCGATGACTCAGTTCCTGTCCCCCTCCTCCTGAGAGTGTGGTGCTTTAAAGCCAGAGATGGTTTTCAGGCTTTTCCACACTTCCCTAATGTTGTTTGGCTGAAGCTACTTCTCCATCTTCTCCTCCTGTGTCTTCCCCTCTCGAATTTTCCTCCTCAGCTCCTTCTGTACACTCCTGAGCTCTTCCCTGTTCCCCAATCTGAACGCTCTCTCCTTTTAGAGGACTTTAATCTCAGAGGTGACTCCACGGCTTGTTATTAGCGAAATGCCGTACCACTCTGGATGGAACAGTGTTTTCACAGAAGAATTTAATGTATTCAGTAATACAGTCTGTGATGGCATTAATGTAAGTAGTCCAAATAACCAGTTAATTCATAATAGTTATTTCATAATTAACTAATAATAATTAGTTATTAATCAATGTATTTGTCTGGAGTCGTGCATCATTTTGTAATTTATTTTATTTCTCACCTCCTTATTAAAGAACAAGCTTGTCTGGCCAAAAATGGACCTGGCAGCAAGTCAAGATTAAGTACAAAAACATCTTGCGCGCTGGCGGAGGAACTAAAATTCATACATATATTTCTGACAAACATGAATACATTTTAACAGAATGTTTAATAAAAAAACAAGACAAACTGTGTAGCAGAAAGAAAATACGGTAATAGACAAGTTTCGTTTTTTTTTTTTTTAACTAAAAACGAAACTAAAAAGTTCAGTGTGCGTAAGTATTCAGCCTCCGAGTCAATACTTACAATAGTTTTGTATTTGTAAAAAAAAAATTGAACTTGCGTATAAGTTTCTTTCCATGACATTGTATTAACCATGGTTTGTTTTTTCAAAAAGCTCCAAACTGACCAGTGATGAACCATAAATAAACAGTGTCCACCAACACTGTGCTCTCCCTCCTTTTCATGAATGTACAATACACTATATAGTTATTGATCCAGTGTCAGTTTGGGAGGATACAGTAATGACAGCATTTTCAATAAACGCATGCACACATGAAAGTTATATACATTTATTAAATAATGTTATAGCAAAAAAATCCACTGACATTATTTGGTCTGTATTGTTTTCTGACCAGTTATGTCACCAGGGAAGATGTCAGTACTGTCCCAGTCAATGTTCACAGCAACTCTGGGAAATCTTTCTTTTCTCAGGCTGGCAATATTGTGCAGCAGTGCTAAACACACATTTCTTATTGTTTGGCAAATACTGCCTTTATTCAGGTATTAGGCATCTCCAACCGAACAAAGCAATACTGTATGCCACTTAAAGTCACGCTGACCTGCGCATGTACTTGAGTCACTGTACCGTACACACTGGGTCACTGGTTCAGCTGGTTATTGGAAACTTTAAACATCTTCACTTTACAGGGATTACTTGAGTCACTTTTTTTGTATTTGCAAATTTTCTTGTATTTTTATCTTGCTTTTTTCCCCCGTCTTCATTTCCTTGTTTTAATTGACATTTTATATTTACCTATTTGGTATTTTACCTTTCTCGCATGTACCCCCCACCCTCCATGTTTATATGCTGGATGATTGTAAAACATTTCTTTGCATGTTGTACTGTGTATTATGTGTATATATGATTACATTTTTAATTGATTCATATTGAAATTGTGCTCTGAATCAATCCCAGTAAACTTACAAAAAAAGAACAGTTTGCCAGTGGGTTAGTGCTTTGGCAAGGACATCAGACCAGGATTTGATTTATCCAATTTTCCTGAATGTTGAACTTTAAATATTCGCATGACCCCAGTAATCAAAGTGTTAATAAAATCAATAGATCACATAGCCTTATTCGGAGTAATGAAAGCAGGAACACACATCTTTTGAATTCTAATCTCAATTTTTAAATTCTTGACATTTATAATGTAATACGTTAACTAGAAATTTAAGACCCATTCACTTGTGCACAAAGAACCAATCATTGCAAAACGATTTATTTTGAAATCAGATTTCACCATTTTAGGAAAGTAGAAATACTAGCAAACGAAGCAATTTGGCAAAGACAACAGATTAAGTGCTAGTTAACTGGCTTTCTCCATAGTGAACAAGCCCCAGTGCTGTTTAATACTCCTCTCCTTCCTCATCGTCTTCGGTAGATTCCGCACCAACTTCTTCATAATCTTTCTCAAGTGCTGCGAGATCTTCTCTTGCTTCAGCGAACTCCCCTTCTTCCATACCCTCACCCACATACCAGTGAACAAAAGCGCGCTTGGCATACATCAGGTCAAATTTGTGATCCAGACGGGCCCAAGCTTCAGCAATGGCGGTGGTGTTACTCAACATGCACACAGCTCTCTGTACTTTGGCCAAGTCTCCACCAGGTACCACAGTGGGAGGCTGATAATTGATGCCAACCTGTTGAATGAGAAAAGCGCTTTAATTATCAAATCCATTAAAAGAAAATAAACTGCACAATAAATTTCTCAAACCTTAAACCCAGTTGGGCACCAGTCCACAAACTGGATGGAGCGCTTTGTCTTGATGTTGGCGATGGCGGCATTCACATCTTTGGGCACCACATCACCCCGATACAACATACAGCAGGCCATATATTTCCCATGTCGGGGATCACACTTCACCATCTGATTTGAGGGCTCAAAGCAGGCACTAGTAATCTCAGCCACAGACAACTGCTCGTGATAAGCCTTCTCAGCAGAGATGATAGGAGAGTACGTCACAAGAGGAAAGTGAATTCTGGGATATGGCACCAAATTGGTCTGAAACTCCGTCAGATCGACATTCAGAGCGCCATCGAATCGTAGCGAGGCAGTAATGGAGGACACAATCTGACTGATGAGGCGGTTCAGATTGGTGTAGCTGGGGCGTTCGATGTCGAGATTTCTGCGGCAGATATCGTAAATGGCCTCATTGTCAACCATAAAAGCACAGTCTGAGTGCTCTAGGGTGGTATGAGTGGTCAGGATGGAGTTATAAGGCTCGACTACAGCAGTGGAAACCTGAGGGGCAGGATAGATGGCAAACTCAAGTTTGGACTTCTTTCCATAATCAACAGAAAGGCGTTCCATAAGGAGGGAGGTGAAGCCAGAACCAGTGCCCCCACCAAAACTGTGGAAAATCAGGAAACCTTGTAGGCCAGTGCACTGGTCCGTCTAGGGAAGAGACAGTAGACAAAAATTAGCATCATGTTGGTTGCTTAAGTCAATTTCATATAATCTCTTTAGTTAAATTGCCACATACCAGTTTGCGCACACGCTCCAGCACCAAGTCAATGATTTCTTTGCCAACCGTGTAGTGACCTCTGGCGTAGTTATTTGCAGCATCCTCCTTCCCAGAAATGAGCTGCTCTGGATGAAAAAGCTGCCTGTAGGCTCCAGACCTCACCTCATCTGGAACAAAACACCTTGTCTTAGTGAAGAAAGCTTTAGCGCACTGAAGCGACAAAACGAGAAACTCACCAATGACAGCAGGCTCCAAATCCACAAACACAGCTCGTGGAACATGCTTTCCAGAGCCGGTTTCACTGAAGAAGGTGTTGAAAGAATCGTCCCCACCACCAACGGTCTTGTCACTTGGCATATTGCCATCAGGTTGGATTCCGTGCTCCAAGCAATACAGTTCCCAGCATGCATTGCCAATTTGCACTCCAGCCTGGCCAACGTGGATAGAGATGCACTCACGCTAGGGGGTAGAGAAGGGAGAGAAAAAAAAAAGTTACACCTTTTTAAAACTCACTCCAACAAAGAAAAAAACCCATTCAAAATCAAATGTCAATAAATTTGTTCCACGATTCACCGTCGTCTGTGGAAGATTCATTACTCTAAAACACACGAGTAAGTCTGAGTGACAGCACGTCACACCACGTCATTGTCATGGTATTCACCCCATTATAAAAAGGTGCCAAGTTCAGCAAAATGGGCGACAGGAAGTATAGAACCTGAAGTTAAGAGGAACGTAAGGTGATTGGAATTTCGACCATTATTCAACAGAAGAGTTGCGGAAATGATTTTTGAAAAGTTTGAACGGTTCAACAGTCAAATTGCGTGAATACTAAAGTCAATGTCAGTCCCATCCCCCCCACTTTCCAAACGGACCACGCGCCACGCCGCATTCCTCCCGCGCGCAACACGAGGACTTAATGTGAAAGTAAAATCACACGGACACGACGAATTAACGAGTCGCTTAGTTTCAATTCACGTGATAGTTAGTACATCAAGTGAGAAAACAAACGCCACATTTATTTCACTAAAAGTTCTGGCAAAACTTAAAAAAAAAAAAGTCTTTAATAACAGTATTATTATTCTTACGTTGCTCCGTCAGGGTAAATCAAAATCGCCTCACTTGTATGAAAAGACCACCGTGACAGGGAAACTACCCGATTCGTGACCCACTTTCACTGCTGACTTTGCGCGAACAGCGTCAAAGGAGAAATTACTCACCATGTTTAAGCTTTTCTTGGCACAAGTTCTGAAAAATGAAGTGTTTAAGTTGGTGGTTAAATCACCAAAAGCAGCTTTGGAGCTCCGTTGAGTCAAGACGCGTTACGTGTCTCCGCCAACACAGCAATACTGGTGAAGGTGCGGCGCTGAGTTTATATACCCGCCTACAGAAGTCAACCGTCAACCACCGACGCTTGTGATTGGCTGAGAACCAACTTCAAAAACCTACTCGACGCTGTATTGGTGTAAAAAAGAAAAATGTATTTACGTTTGAATAAATAGAACCGCAGTGCAAGGTCAAAACAACGAAACCGTTTTGAGGTTGATTTGAAATTCTTTTGAATTAGCTGGTGTTAGCTTTATCACGGACTTTTCAATGAGTTATCACGGACTTTTCAGTCAAAAACCTTTTTACAAAACTCAGACTTTATAGAATAGTCTGCACGGTTCTTAATCTAATCGATGGAATCGGGGTTTTCTGTTCTTTCTAGTTCAGTTCAACTTAAACACCATGTATAACCTTTGGTTGCAAGTTCAACTCCATTAGGTCACTGCACTAAAGATCTGTTGCAGAAAAAGTAAGATCAAATGAAACATGGCCACAAAGAAAGGTGGCATACCTAGAAAATGAAATACATAATTGGCAAAGAAGCACAATATAAAGATCAAAACCCAAGTGAGTTTGATGGAGAAATGCACATTTTTCCCACAAACTAATTTTTCTCTTCTCTCAAAAGAGCGATATGCATGCAATTTGAAAACTAAATGGGACTCTAAAAATTATACTAGTTTGTCAAATAAAGGTCTGTTACTTTTTCGCTTTAGCAAATATATGTGAGGTTAGGTGGAATGTGCACAGTCATAAATCTATTACGAACAGGTATTTCAGTAACACTAAATTTACTTCCATTTAAGTCCATTTTCCATTTCTGTGTCAAATTTTCTCTGTGAACTGAAAGCACTGGCCACTGTTTCTTTCTAATAACTTTTATTGCATTGGATTTTGATCATTTGTATGTTAGCAGAACTGAATGACTTAACACCACAATAATTGATACTTTATACAAAGCAACTGTCATGACAAATGATGAAGACATTTCAGTTTAATAACTAAAACAGACACAAATAAAATCAACACGAAAAGAACACTTTGGAATAAATATGGCATTTAATTAAGACACATCTGAAATGGAATCATGTGAAAAAAAAAAAACAAAGGACGTTGATGAACACAAGAAACAGTTCGAAAAACAAGTCGATTGTGAAAACCTGACCACTTTTACAAAGTATTCCTAGTGGACAGCCAAATGACAACATTAACAAAAAGAACAGTTTATTCAGGCTTTCCGTCATTCTTTTTTTATCTCAAACCTGTGATCTTCCAGCTGCAGCTTTTACTCTTTAACCATTAAGCTTCGACAATCCAAGAAAACGAAAGAACGCCAACCACAGTGCAGTTCCATGATAAACAGACATTTCCTTTATTGTCTTTATCACAGTCAGACCATTGAAACTGCATAGCACAACAACATTTTGAAAAACAACCCATCATGCATTTACAGTAATCCTTCATTAAACTCTATTCCACTTTTTATCAGGACATCAGAACATCAGTTGTTAATGGAAAGAGCACTAAGAGTCAACATGTCCGGTCTGATTCACGCTATAAAACACCACAACACTTGCTTCATGACATCTTGCAGAGAGTTCTTTACATGACGATGGAAATATCCCTGGCACGTCAAGGTCGTTGATAAAGGGTTGTTAGAATGTGAGCAGCCTCATGAGCAAACAAGACAAACAGAATCCACAAAGCACCTCTGTCGTCGCATGGGCCAATATTCTCTTCTTTGGGAAGAACTCAGTCACTTGGGCAGTAAGGCAGACACATTCATGTCTTTTTTGCACAGACATTCGAACACCAGCGGGTGATTATATTGCACTTCTGAACTGAAGGGAATCTCATGTTTAGGACCAGACTCCGTTTTTCTCACCTTGAGAAAACCGCTTGACTAAGATCTCAGATGGCAACTAAACTGGAACTCAACAGTGAAGACAGTCATGAGGCTGACAGCGGGACCTGCAGCACTGCTCCGCAGTGGAGAGCACATTTCAATGTCTTTATATTATTATTATAAAGCACCTCTTTTCCAGAAGTGAAGCTCATTTTTCTCTGAGGACACACACACCAGCATCGCAGCGTTGCGTTGCCATTGAAGTCACAACTTCCCAACTGTCGATTACAGGGTCATAACATTCAATGCTGCTGAGAAGAGAGTTTCCATCATATCTGCGAAGAACACAAAAGTAATTCTAAAATGTAAAACAAATATTTACTGATTTTCTGTTTCACAAAATTACAATACATATAGGGTCACCAAATGCCAATAATTGAACATTTACGTAACTCACCCCGCAATTGCATAAAGACGACCCCTGAGAACCGTGGCACCCACATAGCAGCGAGGAGTGGTCATATTGGCCACGGTGGTCCAATAATCAGTGCGGATGTTATACACCTCAACAGAAGACAGATGAGCTGTGCCATCAAACCCTCCGACGACATAAATGTGGTCGTTTAGCAAAGCCACACCAGCCCCTATGACGCACAGGTGAAAACATTGGCAAACATCACTTACAACTTAGCAAAAGGCTGTGATAACACATACCTGATCGTTTGTTCGCCATTGGAGTGACGCTCGTCCAGTGGCCTGTGTGAGGATCATAACGCTCTACAGAATTGAGGATGTTCAGTCCATCGTAGCCGCCTGAAAGTCACAACCATTTTTAGAAGATGACGAGTTTTTTAATTAAAAACTGGCTGATTAATTATTTGTTTGATTTTTCACGCCATCTTAGCTTCAATGGCTATATTAATGGCACCATGGTCTTTGACAATTTTACACTTTAGAAAGCAAATACATCTCTATAACAGCTGATAAATAGCAATAAATACACAATTTTTCAAAATGACTTAGACAAATTAGATACACTATTTCATGTTAACAATTGCAAAATCTTTTGTGGTAAAACATCTGCTAAAACATTTCTGAATAAAACTGATGTCTAATATCACACAATTCATCACAGTCAATTAAAATATGTTTTACAGACAAGATATTAACTGGCTGATCACAAACGCCCAATCATTTTGCATGATTAAGGTACATTTTGAGAGACAACTTTTTAAGGGTAACTTCACCTAAACAGTAAATGAGTCCGCTGGCAACCACAAGTCCTGCTCCCTCCCTGGCGGTCTGCATATCTCCCAGCATGCTCCACTGGTCAATATTAGGGTCGTAGCGCTCCATGCTTGTGTGGCGCCGACTCCCATCAAAACCTCCCGCGACATAAATCATGTCTGGAAAAGACAAAACTCTCAAGTCTATTTCATTCGGAAAATACCACAACTGTGATTCACAAAATATATTGTTTTTCTCATCAGACTTTTAAAAGCCTTGGGGAATGTAGAGGGTACTAAAAAGATTCTAAAAACCTGCTTGAGAAAATGCAATAAATATTGTAAAACATTTCCCATTGGTAGGACAAATAATCCATACATCTATCCATCCATCCATAATTGCCGTTACTGTTTAGTTGTCTCATGTGAATTGAACTGCTTCTACTTTTGTGAAGCTCCTCAATTATAACTTTCCCCTAAACCTACAAAACATTCTCTGAAATATAGGACTATACCTCCAAGAGTTGTTGCTCCGGCAAGGCCTCTGCGTACATTCATGGTGGCGACAGAGTACCAGACTCCATCTTCATCGGCTGTGTAGTCCAAACACTCTACTGAACTCAATCTGGAACGACCGTCGTACCCACCGATGACGTAAACACGGTCGTTCAGGGCAACGGTGGCAACATATCGCCTCTTCCTCGCAATGTTCTGAAGACACATTATTTTCAACATATAATCACAAAAAATGAACAATTTTTTCGTTAAAATGTATTATTATCGTCAGATCCATTTAAAAAAATTCAAATTTGATTAGGCACAAAATAGAACATTACCACTTTATGAATACGACTGAATCCACATGTGTAGTAATCTAGCTAAATGGCTTTCAGTGATGATGGAAAGTTCTATAAATCAATCTCTTTACTTACAGGAAGAAAGCTCCATTCTCTGGTTTTGGGATCATACTTTTCAACCACGTCAATAGGCGACTGCTGGCTTCCAAATCCACCAATTACCAACAAGACTTCTTTGGCACCTAGAATTCATTCCAAACGTCACGGTGCTGTTTTATGAGGTTTCACATAAACATGATTTATGAGCCAAGTCATGCAATACTGGTTCCGCTAACAAATGAACGACGATTCTTCCATACAATCCTAGAAAATGATTTTAGTTATTCTAAAATCTAATAACACACAAAGGCATCAGACCGAGTCTAGCTTGAGTTCGGGGACTCTGCATTTCACTGCGTAACTCTGGTCGAAGATGAAACTTCTTGGCTTCGTCCACCAGGTCTCGGCAAGGCAAACTGCAGCGTATCAGTGGCTGGAAGGACAGGAAAGTGTGATGTAAGATCTCAGTTTCCTCTGAAGTGGTTCAGATCAGCGTTAGAATCTGACCTCTATGTCGATGACATCAGTGATGTATCGTGGAGTGAGCAGTGGCAGGCGAACGTACTCCAGCAGATCAGACAGGTACAGCTCTCGCTCCTTCCTGTTGTGTTTCACCCAGTTCAAAACGGCTTCAAACACAGGCTCTTCAGAGTCCACCTAAACATGCCGGGAATAAATCACATGACACGTGTGCAACTTTATGCATTTATCCCAAACATGTGGTAGTCCTTTATGCATTTATTCAAGACATGTGGTAGTCTAATTACAACATTAGAACTAGACATGTTCTTCTAGTAATAGTTAAACATGTGGAACGAATATTAAAACGAAGAAAAAAATAGTTTTTTTTTATGTATGAAAAGCATGCTGAACAATTTTCTACAAGAAACATATTCTGCTTCACACACATGATTTAGATCATGAGTCGTGTAAACAACACTGTGAATGGTCAGACTGGAAATTAATGGCAAACTAAACTTTGTTGAAATTGTTTAAATTGCAATTTAACTAGTAGAGTTGGCGCTAAAAATGGGTCTGATTTTTAAGGTAATCATGAGCAAAATGAAAGCATTTCATATTTCCTGCTGTGACACAAACTTTTACCCTTGTCCTTTTACTGTGGTCAAAAAGTAGAGCCAACTTCGCTGATTTAAGGAACAATGTGTTCTAATCCGGCATTTTCCAAGTGAATGCAAAGAACCTCTTATGATAATTTCCATCAATTTAATGAAGATATATTTCAGAAAAAAATGACACGGGAAGTGCATAAATCTACAAAAATTTTATTGCAATTATCAAAATGGATTAAAAAATAGTTTCACCTTGTAGAAAGCACCATTTTCACCAGATAAATGGGAATGACCATGACCTTAATCACATCTGACAGCATAAGAAAAAAACCTGGAGCATCTTACCTGGATCTCATCACACTTGATGAGCTTTTCCACTTCACTTTGACTGAGCAGCATGAACTCTTCCTGCTGCACAACCTCGGCAAAATGCTTCTGCGAGAAGAGTTCAGCGGCCTGCATCAGGTCTAAGCAATTGTGCGTCTCAGCGAAATCTCGAATTCCCAGACAGTTGGATGGATCCAACTGACTATTAAGAAAATCACAGCACGCTCTTTTCACACCTGCCAAAAACAAAGAAAATACATACAGATGTAAGAGTAATTACACACTAAATATCCATGTTTAAAAATTATTGTTTTTGTTTGTTCATTTTACACACGTGAGATATTTTTCTAATATAAATTGAAGAGTCTAATTAAATATAGTAGATATAATAGCACTAGTAATTTATAGTTTCATAGTAATACATTCTAAAAAATCAAGACTTGATAACCTTATCCGAACTAATTCTTCTTCCGCACTGCTAATAGCAGGTCTGTGACAATAATTGCACATATATTTCAGCAGGTTTCTACTTGTGTATATTGTTTAGTTACAGTGCAGCACATCCTATATATTTTCAGAGCATAGGAAGGGGTTTTTATGTTATGTTAAAGACTGTTTGAATGTGCCTGTATGTATTTAATAATCTATGCAAAAATGATTTTACCTTTAAGCTGCAGGAGACAGGCAGCAGGTAGTAGCTCCTGGACATTTTCCACAGTAACCAGCACCGTCTCAGTGTACACAAAATCAAGCAGAATCTCCATTGTGGAAGCAGTGAGACCCTGAATGTCCACAAAGGACTTCCCTTTTTCAGCAAGCTGAAGTCGGATAAAAAGAAAAAAAAATACAGTTCCGTAATACAATATAGAATGAAAAGTAAATATTACAAAATACGTAACATGTACTGTATTCATACACTATAAGGTCCTTCATATATTAAGCCACTGATTTTGGTTATTTCTCCATCCTTGCAAGATAAAAAAAAACATTTTTGTATGCTTTGGATGTTTCAGGGTTGTTTAAAAAACAAAGTAAAAAGAAAATGCTGACAAATAAGATAAACACAAATATTAACGTAACATGTTTCATAGGTTACCATTCTCTATCTGTCTTCAAAATCGCTTTATCGCAAACTTGTATTTTATTTTATTATTTTAAACATTTAAAACACAGCTGTAGCTTCTGCAAACAAGCCAAAATGCATTAGCGATACAGTACAGATCTACGGTACATCTACTGATGCTAGAACTGCACCTCAGCAAAATGTTTTTAAAATAACCATAATGAGTAAGCACATGAGTAAAAAACGTGTTTCAGAATAAAGAAAAGATTTATTCAACTATTAAAACTGGCTATTGACTGGTATTCTCAGACAGTGTAGTCCAAATTCAAAAGGCTTTAATAAAAAAAATGTGTTCAAACTACAGTTTTCTAACACTTCATCAAGACTGGTCACAAATTTCTTTACCTCACTGGTAAACATGGCACAGAAATAATCGCTGCACGCTGCCAGGACGATGCGATGAGTGGGGAAATCTGTTGCCTCCACCCTGAGAGTGATGTCACACAGCGTATTACTCTTTCTCAGGGCGTTCATGGCGTTCAAGATGGACTTGGCATGGGAGTTGGTCATGATGTCCTTGGGCGCCATGACAACAGGGGGTGGGGTGGTGTGACAAAGCCTCAGGCACTGCAGGATGATCAGTTCTAAACACAACCGGACAGAAACTATTATAGCCCAAGCGTAAACAAACAAGCACGAAGTGAACAGATTATAGCAATACATTGTACACAAGACCAGTAAAATAGCCTTAAAACACCACACACATCACAAGCCTAAAACAAAGAATACAAATAAAAACCAAAGACAAGACAAATTCTCAATATATGTATTCTTAATACTGAATAAACACATTAGAAAAATACAAAGTAAACTGACTGTAAGGACAAATGTTTCATCATCAGACACAGTCGTGATCAAAAGCACATAACGCACCATCACACGAAAAGCAAACATTGCATACATGACACACCTTTAGTATGTAACATAAACAAGACACGTTTTGATCATGTAAGATAAAAGTGTTGCAAATAAAGATTGTAGAAGACATTCATGAGGAAACAGTGCTACTGGCTAAAGCTAACTGAACACGATTGCTTAACACTGCACTGTCACGTACACTCACATTGTAGGGCGGATTCACACTAGAATAGATGGAGGATCCCACTGGTTTTTATTCGCCCATGTGCTGACACCCCACAGGGGGAGACCCTAATAATCCTCCACTGGATTATTTTATCCTAGCTGCCAGATGAACAGCAATCACGTGTGCGCGCAGTTACCAAAATACCATGACGTCACGGCCGCGCATGCGTCTTAAGACGAAAACGACGCACGCGTATTACGAATTGTCAAAAGTTGACCTTTAATTTCTTTCGGTTATTAAAAAAGTACATTGTATCAATAAAATGCTAAAAGCGGTATCCTAAATATTTACGAGATACACCTGAAACATTAAAGCACATCTGGGCAATAAAATAAACCGAGTTTTAATCGTCAATATGGCCACTAGGGACCATATTGAAGTCGTGCTCTGCTTTAATCATCCAGTGACGTTTAACACACAGACCCGGAGCAGTGGGCAGCCTTGATGTCATCTTAATCAGCCACCAGGGTTTCAGTGTCTTGTTCAAAGACACTCAGTTATGGAATCCACCAGAACGGGATTTTAACCGGTAACGCTTTTTTTTTTAAATCTCTTTCACGTAACTGTTGTTATCTTTTTATTTTTTTCAACTTGTCATGCTGAGTTCTCCAACCCATTTTGTTACGTGTCTACATAACGACAATAAACCATTCTGACAAGACGATGCAATTCAGAATAACACAAATTGCAATGTGATGCAATTCATTGAAAACAAGACAAAAGGCAGATAAGTACTACAGCCAATAAAAAATGAATGAATTAAAGATATATTTTCAAAATTCAATTTTTCCCCTTTATTATAATTTTCACTTCTGTTTGAAATCACACAAAAATGTATAGAATTGAAAATAAAAAGAAACATTGTTACTTAAACAGAGGTCAGGTCAAATATTGGGTTCACACTCACAGAATCCCATTTTTTTTGTGTCTAAGCTATGGAAAAAAAAAAACTTCAAATTGAAGTAAAAACTTACAAAATGTACTACAAAAATCAACTTTTAGATACAAAAAACACCATCAAGTCATAAACTTTAAATGTTAGCGAGGTAGTTTCTTATTTTTGTAACTATAATGGCTAACAAAATGGTAACAAATGCGAACCATCTAATTTTTCAAGTATTCAAACAACAAGTTTTTCTTGAATCCATTATCATTGTGACCAGCCAACATTAAATTGCACAACATAAAAGATTTGATGTGGATTTTCTGTTTCCTGAAAACTGTTTATTTTCATAGAAGAGAATCGTCGGTGCAGCCGCCTTCCAGGCCATAGCGAAACTCCTGCAGGTTTGAAATTCCATAAAAATGCACACACGCGGCTCCAACAACCAGCACATGGAAAATCTGATGAGACTGAAACTAAAAAATAAACAGAATGGCCATCAGTTTAGAACCATAACATTCTTTCATTTCTACACATTAAAAATCTTACCCAGATGTCACATTTTCCAGGAAAATAGCGTTCAGGTATTCTTGCGGCATAAAGTGCTGCCCCACCAATATACATGACAGCCATTAGATACAACCAGCCCATCTGACCGACGGTTGTTGCCTTCACAAAACCTTCAGCTATAGTAAAGTGCATTGTGGGAATGACCCCACTCAGCCCGAGAGCCAGGAACACACCTAAAGAAAAAGTATTTTACAGCGCTATAGGAAGCTATAATGCATAGAAAAGTACAAAGTGACAGCGTGTGTTACCAGCACGTGTGGACCTATGGCGAGGTGTGGCGAATCGATCCCACTGGGCCACAACGATAGCAGAAACTCCCAGTACACACACCGCAGAGAGATAGATGATCCTCGGCTGCGGGGAGCAGTAAAACGAATAGTACAGCCAAGGAACGAACGAGCCCATGATCAGCAATGCAATACCAGAGTAATCCAACCTAGAGAGAAACATATATACAGTCTCAAATTGAAAGGCATCCTGACAAATGCAGTGTTCCCCTAAACTGCTGGAGCATTAGGTCTCTACAAGGTTTATGAGAAACTCTAGAGAACAGCATTTAGGAGAATCGTATAAATAGTCTGTTGTCGCTTACTTGGAAAAAGTCCTCGAGACTTTTTCAGAATGGCAGTAGACTGTGTGAAAAAGCCATGAAAACCCCAGACAGAGAACGGCGCCCAGGAAGAACATCCCAAACACCACCTTCTCCTGTACGGGGGCCAGAAATGATACGTTCGGCCGCAGCATTGTCAGCGTGCCCAAGCACAAAAACAGAATTAGGCCTGCAAAAAGACGATGCAAAAGATTTAGTGGAATCAAAGATAGAATAGAATAGCCTTTATTGTCACTGTGCACATATACAATGTAAGTCATATAAATGTACGATGAAATTATAGCAACTTTCTATCCAGTGCAAGACGCATTAATAAATCTAGTCAAAAAAAGTAAAATCTAGTCAAAAACATTATAAGTTAAAGATGCGTAACTTATAACTATAACTTATTTGTAATATTGTACATGGGCCAACTTTTAATTCTAAATTTATTTGTAAACGAAGCAAAGACATTATCCAGTATCCAAGCAAAGACTACAGACCCAATAAGTGTGACCAGATGTTTCCAGTTTCTGTGTGAATCCTGAAAATGCTTTTGAAACAGGCACGGAAGGATGGCATAGGAGGTCGGTGTCCATGCAGCAGGTAATCGTTGTCCTTCAGCCAATCAGGAAGAAGATGAAATGGGATAACTCGCCAACGGCCTTCCCAAACCTTTAGTCAGAAAAGACAAAAGAAGCAGAGTGCTCAAGTACAAAAATGTGTGATATTGACATTCATAAAAACATTATTATTAAATAAATGGCATTTGACACCTTGTGCACAAACTCCTCCATTTTCTCCATGGCATGGTGGGCCTGCATAGGAAGGGTAACCACCTTAAACTCATCATCTTCTTCTTCATCATCATCCGGAATTGCAGAAGCGCTCTAAAAAAGAAAATCACAGTCATCAATAAACACAATTAAAGTTGCATGTGTCTTGTTATTTTGTATCACTTCACACACTCTTGATTTCTCGGACTCTGCATATGTCAGCAATGGTCCCAGTTCGGTCAGCTCCACATCCTCCATGTTCGTCTCATCATCAGAATTGTGCCCCTCGGCATTACTGGTGGAGCCGCCATCACCATAGTGACACGTTGTCATGGGGATACCGACTTAAAACTCCCAAAGGTTGTCACCTTGTCAATAATCGGAGCCTGTTAGGAAACAAAAAGTTACCAGTAACATAGATAAAGTTTGAATAGCACTGTACTATGGTAATATGTATTTTAAGAATTTTTTTAGAAGCACACTGTTGGAGAAAGTATTACAATTATGTATGAAATGTCGTTGATTTCATCTCACTCACCACTTTGGGTCCACCTCTACTACAGCCCTACATCTTTTTTCTGGCTTTTCTTAAGACTAAACCATGAACATATGCAAACAACTTCAATCTGGCATTCCTAAATTATATTTAAAGAAAAAAAAACATCTAATTTGTCTTTCTAATCTGCTCATTCCTAATCCTATACATCCTTGCCATTCCCAAAAAGAACCTCGGTCTCTTCAGCTCTGCCTCTTGTCTTCAGTGTCATTGACTCTAAACTGTGAAGGATTGCTTTCCTTTCATTTTCACTTATTATCTTTTAGCACACCTGACACTTTTCTCCTCCCTTTACAACCTGCGTGAACATGTGACCTCTCATCTGTTATTCTGGAAGTACCATTAGCACTAAAAGTCTTCTGAGAGAATCAATGAGCAATTACATCTATTAAATTTATCTTAAAAAAGATACTTTAGGAAACTATGTTTGAAATAATTATATAAAACCACAAACTGTTAAATCACAACTGAATTAGCTGAATCAGCTGAAACAATTGTCGTTTTTTCTTAAAGACCTGCTTCAGCTCCAGTGGTAATATTTACTTACTAGCACGTCTAACTAAATACACGCGTTAAAAGTTTTTCACACATTCAGTTTGATCGATGTACTGATGACCCCGGCATGTGATGCATTACATGGCATTAAATATTGTAAGGTCATACTAACCACAAAAAAGATCGCCTATCGGCACTAGCATGTATGCTAAGATACTTCCTGGTGGTTTCGTTTTACGTGATTTCAGAATTTATTGAAAATATAATATCAAAGGTTTCGTTTAGGAACTCTAAATTAAATCGCGTACAGGTCAAGAGTTACGTTACGTACAGGTGATTACACGATACCTGGGTGAGCAGGCTGAGAAGTCTTTAAGTATTCTAGCTTCAGCTTCAGGATCGCGGTCCACACTTTAAAACCTACAAAACCAGCCCGTCGAGTTCAACACAGAACTGTAAGTGCTAAAGTAAAAAAAAAACTCTCAGCATTGTGACACACGCATGGCTTCTCGCTGTCGGAGAGGGCGGGGCGAGGGCTACAGATGTCGTGGCAAATTCTGACCCCAAACGGATAAAAATCGGGTCAGTGACCCCATTGACTCTCCGACATTTAAAGATGGGGAAAAAATAACCAAAACAGGGAGTTGGTTGTTTTTATATGTACAAATCGAATAAAAATGTTTCGCAATGTCTATGCACAGATTAAATATAAACTTGCCAAAATCGCTTGACTTTATGAAATCTATATAACAAACGGTATATGGAATCTGTAGCAGGATACAAACACCGAAATACTCTATATGAATATTGTATAATATGCGAAAGTATTCTAAAATAAAATACTATATCGTAAATCACATACACTATATCACATACATGTGAATGTATATACTGTATTTACATCATTTTACAAATATTCATTTTTAGATTGTAGAATATTATAAATGTCTTATTATGATAAAAAGGCCCTAACGAAATTGTTACATAAATGACACTAAATGCATTTTATACAGTTAATAGGATTGTCAATTAATCACACTAGTTGAAGTTGTAGCAATTATTAGAATTATTTAAAGTAGCACTTAACTATCATTTAACAGAACCGCACCGCAAGCAAATTATTAAAACATTTTACTGCAAAATAAAGCAACGTTAGAAAAAAACTTCAATATCCACAAGCGAAATAGAGAAAACGCCCCGTAAATTGATTGGCCAAAGTCCCAGATGCGTGACGTCGCTTTAAGCTGATTGGCATTTAACCTACATTCACGTTCACTGACGTTCTGTTATTGGCTAAAAAAGGAAAATGGGGCGTTACCAAGACGGACAGTCGAAAGCCGTACGGGAGGAGCAAGCAGCGTGTTTCCGGTAAGAAAGACACAGTAGTGCTATTAAAAAACGTTGACTTAGAAAAGAAAAGAAGACTTTAAAGTAACGAATTACTTTATTTGCGAGTTACCCGACATCTATTTTATTGGATAGTTTTTGCTATTAGGTACTCATTCTACGAGCGGCGCGAAACACGCGGCAATGGACGCCGAATTTAGGGAAATCGATGAGTTCGGGAATTGGACCGCCGTTTACCAGGTAAAGGATTGATTATGTGTAAAACGTGTTTTGATCTTTCTTGTTCGGTTTCTATGATTTTCATTAAATTATTTTCTGAAAAGATATTTTGACACTTTAGTTTCCGCTGCTTATGAGCTAGCTCGTGGAAGGCAAGATAAGACAAGCTAAAGAGATAAACCGAGTCTCACGTTTGTAAACAGAGATCTTCGTAGATTTAACTAATCGGTCTTTTAAAGGTAGTCTGCTATTATTTTGATCATCTCTCTCAATTCGACAATGTGTTTGACCCATTTATCTTGGTGTTCAGATTAAATGTATGCTGTTGGCATCTTCCCTTGTGCAAACGTCTAACCAAGGAAACAATGTGTGAAATGTTTGTGTTTGATACTAATCGCAACAATTTTGTCTTATCAACATTTGCAATACTATAGGACATCAGGCAGAAATCAAGTGACCTATCATGCAAGTTTGCCAAACTTCCAGAAAACAGAAGTCGTAATCGCTACAGAGATGTCAGTCCATGTAAGTCTTCTACTTCCCTCCTTCTGCACGATCTGTGACACCTTACGGTCTCTTATCAGCAAGTCGTTAAAGCCATTTCACACGAAACATCTTTTTTTTTTATTTGGTCTTTCGTTGTTAACACTACTTTTACAAGACCTAAAAGTGATGCTGTTGTGGTTTCCTTTTTGTTTTCAATAACACATTTTGAAGACACTTGTTCACAAAACCACATTAGGTTGCCATTTAGGTGCGTTTCATGTGAACACATTGTTTATTACCTCCCTCGAGGGGAACTGAAAACGGCACCTGAAAAACTGTTGTTCCACGACTGAACGCGCAAAGCATCATGGATGACGTGCCTTGTCTTTTATTCTTGCTGGGCTTTTTTTCCACAGTTGACCACAGTCGTATACGTCTAGAGATTGGCAGCAATGACTACATCAATGCTAGTCTCATCTCAGTGGATGAAGCTCATAGGAACTACATACTAACTCAGGTAATGCTGCCATGCTGTAAAATAATTTTACTGGTGACGTACACAAGCACACACACAAAGTACTATATATAATGAAATGCTTTCAATCACTGTCCTGGAATGTAAAGTATGAATAGAGACATTAACAGTGGTAAAACACAGAATAGTTTGGTTTACTGATCGAGGTGTTTTTGCAGACAATCAAAAATTATTACTTTTCCCTAACCATATAGAATTGTAAAAAAATCTAATTTATTGATTTTCCATGTTTTGTATTCATGGCCATATGCATCGTATATCTCGTGTAGAGAATAAACCACAAATATGGATTATTGCTGTGTTTTTTTTTTTTTTCATCACATGAGCATTTTGACTAGTTTAACTTGGGTTATGTACTGGGACTGTTGGGAAACCTTGCATTGTGTCTGCACAATCTACTTTTTGTGTTGTTATACAGATGAGTTGGCACTGTAAGTCAACAGACTCGTCTCGACCTGCAGCCTTGTTCAAGCATAGCACTTTCAGCTACGACCACAAGCACGCACACACATTCTCACCCGCACGTCTGTACTAGTGTCACCAGAGTGCATTAAGGAAGCTTTAAAACAGCCTCTATTTATAAAAATGAATTGTGAACTATATATAAGTAATAAAATGTAGGCACAACACATGTATTTTTTTTTTTTTCGTTAAAACATTCTGTTACTGTTTTGTTAGAAAAAAATATAGTTTAGTCTTAATTGCAACTGAAAGTATTTTTTTTCTTTCTATTTTACAATAAAACATTCCATATAAATGCTGGTGGTTTGTAAAGAAAACATCTCACACCAAGTTAATATTTTGTCTTATGACCACAAAATCTATTATGCATCATTTGTTATTTGTATTATCTGTATTATGCATGTTTAATATAATTTTGTCAGCTATGATAACAACGCATGTGAGGAGCATTGAACAGTTTTATTTATATATTTCCAATCTACTAATTTTGTAAGAGTTTGTATCAGGGCTGCAGTTGTATTTTTTCCCATAAGAATACAATAATTGTCCACAATTAAAGCATTTAATCTGGACCATGTTAATGTGTAAAAGTGTCTTATCTGACAGAAAATGTGCGTCAACTGAATTGATGGTGTTGGAATTGTCCAAAACAGCGCTGACCAATCCAATGAACATTGTTTTGGCTAATGGTTTTAGCTATTGAACGTCTTGACCCAGTTTAAAACGGATACATTTCTTGGCAAAAACAAACCAGTCTGATTTTTTTTTTGGTGTTTGGAAATGCTTTATTCCATTTTTTGTATTACTGTTTGTCATTGTTCATATTACCAATAAGAATGGATACTATGTTTTCCCTGTAATTGTTCAGCTTTAATCTGTGTGGTTTGTTGTTGCCCAACATTACCAATGATTTTTATAGAACCCTCAACAAATGGTTAAAGCCGATGAATACTTGTGATTGTAGGTCTCTTACTGGGAATTTTTTTTGTTTAGGGTCCGTTACCGAACACTTGCGGTCATTTCTGGGAGATGGTGTGGGAGCAGCGCTGCCGAGGTGTTGTGATGCTGAACCGTGTTATAGAGAAGGGCTCGGTGAGAGAAACACACACCCTTATCTACAAGACATCAACACCGCCAGAATTGTGCTGTTCTAACAGGGATATTTTTGTGTGCAGGTGAAGTGTGCTCAGTACTGGCCTCAGCGAGAAGAAAGAGAGGCTGTTTTTGAGGACACAAACTTCAGACTTACTCTTATCTCAGAGGATGAGAAGTCGTATTACACCGTGCGACAATTAGAGCTGGAAAATTTGTCGGTGAGGCTGGTCATTTTACTTTCAAACATCGACACTGGTAATTTCCTGATATTGTAGTCACTCCAAATTTTTTTTTTTTTTTTTTTAAGACACAAGAAACTAGAGAGATTCTTCATTTCCACTACACCACATGGCCAGACTTTGGCGTTCCTGAGTCTCCTGCCTCTTTTCTAAACTTCCTGTTCAAAGTGAGGGAGTCGGGCTGCCTGAACCCAGACCACGGCCCTGTTGTGGTCCATTGTAGTGCTGGTATCGGCCGTTCTGGTACATTCTGCCTTGTGGACACCTGCCTGCTATTGGTAAGAGCTGGACACACTTGGATTTTTTT